>OU744726.1:27792651-27967384 GCA_916613615.1 Steromphala cineraria | reverse complement strand
GGCTTTAATAAGTGCGATTACGCCCAAATTAGCGAAAACCGGCACTTTTTTGGTCTTCGGAAATGGATAAAAGTTCTTCGTGATGGTCCCAGGAGCAATTAGATGGGTCACAACCCTATTTTTGCAACTTTGAAAATTTTAGTGGGTAAGAGTTATGCCCCTTGATTAAGCGATTTCATCAAATATTGGGAAAACCGTCGCTTTTTTGGAATTTTTGGACCAACTTATGTCGTTCGAAATGATCTCAGCTACATTTTGATATACCACAACCCTACTTTTGGTGACTTAGATGACTTGGAATTCTTGCGCGTTGAGAGTTATGCCCCTTGATTAAGCGATTTCATCAAATATTGGGAAAACCGTCGCTTTTTTGGAATTTTTGGACCAACTTATGTCGTTCGAAATGATCTCAGCTACATTTTGATATACCACAACCCTACTTTTGGTGACTTAGATGACTTGGAATTCTTGCGCGTTGAGGGTTACGGGGCTTTAATAAGTGCGATTACGCCCAAATTAGCGAAAACCGGCACTTTTTTGGTCTTCGGAAATGGATAAAAGTTCTTCGTGATGGTCCCAGGAGCAATTAGATGGGTCACAACCCTATTTTTGCAACTTTGAAAATTTTAGTGGGTAAGAGTTATGCCCCTTGATTAAGCGATTTCATCAAATATTGGGAAAACCGTCGCTTTTTTGGAATTTTTGGACCAACTTTTGTCGTTCGAAATGATCTCAGCTACATTTTGATATACCACAACCCTACTTTTGGTGACTTAGATGACTTGGAATTCTTGCGCGTTGAGAGTTATGCCCCTTGATTAAGCGATTTCATCAAATATTGGGAAAACCGTCGCTTTTTTGGAATTTTTGGACCAACTTATGTCGTTCGAAATGATCTCAGCTACATTTTGATATACCACAACCCTACTTTTGGTGACTTAGATGACTTGGAATTCTTGCGCGTTGAGGGTTACGGGGCTTTAATAAGTGCGATTACGCCCAAATTAGCGAAAACCGGCACTTTTTTGGTCTTCGGAAATGGATAAAAGTTCTTCGTGATGGTCCCAGGAGCAATTAGATGGGTCACAACCCTATTTTTGCAACTTTGAAAATTTTAGTGGGTAAGAGTTATGCCCCTTGATTAAGCGATTTCATCAAATATTGGGAAAACCGTCGCTTTTTTGGAATTTTTGGACCAACTTATGTCGTTCGAAATGATCTCAGCTACATTTTGATATACCACAACCCTACTTTTGGTGACTTAGATGACTTGGAATTCTTGCGCGTTGAGAGTTATGCCCCTTGATTAAGCGATTTCATCAAATATTGGGAAAACCGTCGCTTTTTTGGAATTTTTGGACCAACTTATGTCGTTCGAAATGATCTCAGCTACATTTTGATATACCACAACCCTACTTTTAGTGACTTAGATGACTTGGAATTCTTGCGCGTTGAGAGTTATGCCCCTTGATTAAGCGATTTCATCAAATATTGGGAAAACCGTCGCTTTTTTGGAATTTTTGGACCAACTTATGTCGTTCGAAATGATCTCAGCTACATTTTGATATACCACAACCCTACTTTTGGTGACTTAGATGACTTGGAATTCTTGCGCGTTGAGGGTTACGGGGCTTTAATAAGTGCGATTACGCCCAAATTAGCGAAAACCGGCACTTTTTTGGTCTTCGGAAATGGATAAAAGTTCTTCGTGATGGTCCCAGGAGCAATTAGATGGGTCACAACCCTATTTTTGCAACTTTGAAAATTTTAGTGGGTAAGAGTTATGCCCCTTGATTAAGCGATTTCATCAAATATTGGGAAAACCGTCGCTTTTTTGGAATTTTTGGACCAACTTATGTCGTTCGAAATGATCTCAGCTACATTTTGATATACCACAACCCTACTTTTGGTGACTTAGATGACTTGGAATTCTTGCGCGTTGAGAGTTATGCCCCTTGATTAAGCGATTTCATCAAATATTGGGAAAACCGTCGCTTTTTTGGAATTTTTGGACCAACTTATGTCGTTCGAAATGATCTCAGCTACATTTTGATATACCACAACCCTACTTTTGGTGACTTAGATGACTTGGAATTCTTGCGCGTTGAGAGTTATGCCCCTTGATTAAGCGATTTCATCAAATATTGGGAAAACCGTCGCTTTTTTGGAATTTTTGGACCAACTTATGTCGTTCGAAATGATCTCAGCTACATTTTGATATACCACAACCCTACTTTTGGTGACTTAGATGACTTGGAATTCTTGCGCGTTGAGGGTTACGGGGCTTTAATAAGTGCGATTACGCCCAAATTAGCGAAAACCGGCACTTTTTTGGTCTTCGGAAATGGATAAAAGTTCTTCGTGATGGTCCCAGGAGCAATTAGATGGGTCACAACCCTATTTTTGCAACTTTGAAAATTTTAGTGGGTAAGAGTTATGCCCCTTGATTAAGCGATTTCATCAAATATTGGGAAAACCGTCGCTTTTTTGGAATTTTTGGACCAACTTATGTCGTTCGAAATGATCTCAGCTACATTTTGATATACCACAACCCTACTTTTGGTGACTTAGATGACTTGGAATTCTTGCGCGTTGAGAGTTATGCCCCTTGATTAAGCGATTTCATCAAATATTGGGAAAACCGTCGCTTTTTTGGAATTTTTGGACCAACTTATGTCGTTCGAAATGATCTCAGCTACATTTTGATATACCACAACCCTACTTTTGGTGACTTAGATGACTTGGAATTCTTGCGCGTTGAGAGTTATGCCCCTTGATTAAGCGATTTCATCAAATATTGGGAAAACCGTCGCTTTTTTGGAATTTTTGGACCAACTTATGTCGTTCGAAATGATCTCAGCTACATTTTGATATACCACAACCCTACTTTTGGTGACTTAGATGACTTGGAATTCTTGCGCGTTGAGGGTTACGGGGCTTTAATAAGTGCGATTACGCCCAAATTAGCGAAAACCGGCACTTTTTTGGTCTTCGGAAATGGATAAAAGTTCTTCGTGATGGTCCCAGGAGCAATTAGATGAGTCACAACCCTATTTTTGCAACTTTGAAAATTTTAGTGGGTAAGAGTTATGCCCCTTGATTAAGCGATTTCATCAAATATTGGGAAAACCGTCGCTTTTTTGGAATTTTTGGACCAACTTATGTCGTTCGAAATGATCTCAGCTACATTTTGATATACCACAACCCTACTTTTGGTGACTTAGATGACTTGGAATTCTTGCGCGTTGAGAGTTATGCCCCTTGATTAAGCGATTTCATCAAATATTGGGAAAACCGTCGCTTTTTTGGAATTTTTGGACCAACTTATGTCGTTCGAAATGATCTCAGCTACATTTTGATATACCACAACCCTACTTTTGGTGACTTAGATGACTTGGAATTCTTGCGCGTTGAGAGTTATGCCCCTTGATTAAGCGATTTCATCAAATATTGGGAAAACCGTCGCTTTTTTGGAATTTTTGGACCAACTTATGTCGTTCGAAATGATCTCAGCTACATTTTGATATACCACAACCCTACTTTTGGTGACTTAGATGACTTGGAATTCTTGCGCGTTGAGGGTTACGGGGCTTTAATAAGTGCGATTACGCCCAAATTAGCGAAAACTGGCACTTTTTTGGTCTTCGGAAATGGATAAAAGTTCTTCGTGATGGTCCCAGGAGCAATTAGATGGGTCACAACCCTATTTTTGCAACTTTGAAAATTTTAGTGGGTAAGAGTTATGCCCCTTGATTAAGCGATTTCATCAAATATTGGGAAAACCGTCGCTTTTTTGGAATTTTTGGACCAACTTATGTCGTTCGAAATGATCTCAGCTACATTTTGATATACCACAACCCTACTTTTGGTGACTTAGATGACTTGGAATTCTTGCGCGTTGAGAGTTATGCCCCTTGATTAAGCGATTTCATCAAATATTGGGAAAACTGTCGCTTTTTTGGAATTTTTGGACCAACTTATGTCGTTCGAAATGATCTCAGCTACATTTTGATATACCACAACCCTACTTTTGGTGACTTAGATGACTTGGAATTCTTGCGCGTTGAGGGTTACGGGGCTTTAATAAGTGCGATTACGCCCAAATTAGCGAAAACCGGCACTTTTTTGGTCTTCGGAAATGGATAAAAGTTCTTCGTGATGGTCCCAGGAGCAATTAGATGGGTCACAACCCTATTTTTGCAACTTTGAAAATTTTAGTGGGTAAGAGTTATGCCCCTTGATTAAGCGATTTCATCAAATATTGGGAAAACCGTCGCTTTTTTGGAATTTTTGGACCAACTTATGTCGTTCGAAATGATCTCAGTTACATTTTGATATACCACAACCCTACTTTTGGTGACTTAGATGACTTGGAATTCTTGCGCGTTGAGAGTTATGCCCCTTGATTAAGCGATTTCATCAAATATTGGGAAAACCGTCGCTTTTTTGGAATTTTTGGACCAACTTATGTCGTTCGAAATGATCTCAGCTACATTTTGATATACCACAACCCTACTTTTGGTGACTTAGATGACTTGGAATTCTTGCGCGTTGAGGGTTACGGGGCTTTAATAAGTGCGATTACGCCCAAATTAGCGAAAACCGGCACTTTTTTGGTCTTCGGAAATGGATAAAAGTTCTTCGTGATGGTCCCAGGAGCAATTAGATGGGTCACAACCCTATTTTTGCAACTTTGAAAATTTTAGTGGGTAAGAGTTATGCCCCTTGATTAAGCGATTTCATCAAATATTGGGAAAACCGTCGCTTTTTTGGAATTTTTGGACCAACTTATGTCGTTCGAAATGATCTCAGCTACATTTTGATATACCACAACCCTACTTTTGGTGACTTAGATGACTTGGAATTCTTGCGCGTTGAGGGTTACGGGGCTTTAATAAGTGCGATTACGCCCAAATTAGCGAAAACCGGCACTTTTTTGGTCTTCGGAAATGGATAAAAGTTCTTCGTGATGGTCCCAGGAGCAATTAGATGGGTCACAACCCTATTTTTGCAACTTTGAAAATTTTAGTGGGTAAGAGTTATGCCCCTTGATTAAGCGATTTCATCAAATATTGGGAAAACCGTCGCTTTTTTGGAATTTTTGGACCAACTTATGTCGTTCGAAATGATCTCAGCTACATTTTGATATACCACAACCCTACTTTTGGTGACTTAGATGACTTGGAATTCTTGCGCGTTGAGAGTTATGCCCCTTGATTAAGCGATTTCATCAAATATTGGGAAAACCGTCGCTTTTTTGGAATTTTTGGACCAACTTATGTCGTTCGAAATGATCTCAGCTACATTTTGATATACCACAACCCTACTTTTGGTGACTTAGATGACTTGGAATTCTTGCGCGTTGAGAGTTATGCCCCTTGATTAAGCGATTTCATCAAATATTGGGAAAACCGTCGCTTTTTTGGAATTTTTGGACCAACTTATGTCGTTCGAAATGATCTCAGCTACATTTTGATATACCACAACCCTACTTTTGGTGACTTAGATGACTTGGAATTCTTGCGCGTTGAGGGTTACGGGGCTTTAATAAGTGCGATTACGCCCAAATTAGCGAAAACCGGCACTTTTTTGGTCTTCGGAAATGGATAAAAGTTCTTCGTGATGGTCCCAGGAGCAATTAGATGGGTCACAACCCTATTTTTGCAACTTTGAAAATTTTAGTGGGTAAGAGTTATGCCCCTTGATTAAGCGATTTCATCAAATATTGGGAAAACCGTCGCTTTTTTGGAATTTTTGGACCAACTTATGTCGTTCGAAATGATCTCAGCTACATTTTGATATACCACAACCCTACTTTTGGTGACTTAGATGACTTGGAATTCTTGCGCGTTGAGAGTTATGCCCCTTGATTAAGCGATTTCATCAAATATTGGGAAAACCGTCGCTTTTTTGGAATTTTTGGACCAACTTATGTCGTTCGAAATGATCTCAGCTACATTTTGATATACCACAACCCTACTTTTGGTGACTTAGATGACTTGGAATTCTTGCGCGTTGAGGGTTACGGGGCTTTAATAAGTGCGATTACGCCCAAATTAGCGAAAACCGGCACTTTTTTGGTCTTCGGAAATGGATAAAAGTTCTTCGTGATGGTCCCAGGAGCAATTAGATGGGTCACAACCCTATTTTTGCAACTTTGAAAATTTTAGTGGGTAAGAGTTATGCCCCTTGATTAAGCGATTTCATCAAATATTGGGAAAACCGTCGCTTTTTTGGAATTTTTGGACCAACTTATGTCGTTCGAAATGATCTCAGCTACATTTTGATATACCACAACCCTACTTTTGGTGACTTAGATGACTTGGAATTCTTGCGCGTTGAGAGTTATGCCCCTTGATTAAGCGATTTCATCAAATATTGGGAAAACCGTCGCTTTTTTGGAATTTTTGGACCAACTTATGTCGTTCGAAATGATCTCAGCTACATTTTGATATACCACAACCCTACTTTTGGTGACTTAGATGACTTGGAATTCTTGCGCGTTGAGAGTTATGCCCCTTGATTAAGCGATTTCATCAAATATTGGGAAAACCGTCGCTTTTTTGGAATTTTTGGACCAACTTATGTCGTTCGAAATGATCTCAGCTACATTTTGATATACCACAACCCTACTTTTGGTGACTTAGATGACTTGGAATTCTTGCGCGTTGAGGGTTACGGGGCTTTAATAAGTGCGATTACGCCCAAATTAGCGAAAACCGGCACTTTTTTGGTCTTCGGAAATGGATAAAAGTTCTTCGTGATGGTCCCAGGAGCAATTAGATGGGTCACAACCCTATTTTTGCAACTTTGAAAATTTTAGTGGGTGAGAGTTATGCCCCTTGATTAAGCGATTTCATCAAATATTGGGAAAACCGTCGCTTTTTTGGAATTTTTGGACCAACTTATGTCGTTCGAAATGATCTCAGCTACATTTTGATATACCACAACCCTACTTTTGGTGACTTAGATGACTTGGAATTCTTGCGCGTTGAGAGTTATGCCCCTTGATTAAGCGATTTCATCAAATATTGGGAAAACCGTCGCTTTTTTGGAATTTTTGGACCAACTTATGTCGTTCGAAATGATCTCAGCTACATTTTGATATACCACAACCCTACTTTTGGTGACTTAGATGACTTGGAATTCTTGCGCGTTGAGGGTTACGGGGCTTTAATAAGTGCGATTACGCCCAAATTAGCGAAAACCGGCACTTTTTTGGTCTTCGGAAATGGATAAAAGTTCTTCGTGATGGTCCCAGGAGCAATTAGATGGGTCACAACCCTATTTTTGCAACTTTGAAAATTTTCGTGGGTAAGAGTTATGCCCCTTGATTAAGCGATTTCATCAAATATTGGGAAAACCGTCGCTTTTTTGGAATTTTTGGACCAACTTATGTCGTTCGAAATGATCTCAGCTACATTTTGATATACCACAACCCTACTTTTGGTGACTTAGATGACTTGGAATTCTTGCGCGTTGAGAGTTATGCCCCTTGATTAAGCGATTTCATCAAATATTGGGAAAACCGTCGCTTTTTTGGAATTTTTGGACCAACTTATGTCGTTCGAAATGATCTCAGCTACATTTTGATATACCACAACCCTACTTTTGGTGACTTAGATGACTTGGAATTCTTGCGCGTTGAGTGTTATGCCCCTCGATTAAGCGATTTCATCAAATATTGGGAAAACCGTCGCTTTTTTGGAATTTTTGGACCAACTTATGTCGTTCGAAATGATCTCAGCTACATTTTGATATACCACAACCCTACTTTTGGTGACTTAGATGACTTGGAATTCTTGCGCGTTGAGGGTTACGGGGCTTTAATAAGTGCGATTACGCCCAAATTAGCGAAAACCGGCACTTTTTTGGTCTTCGGAAATGGATAAAAGTTCTTCGTGATGGTCCCAGGAGCAATTAGATGGGTCACAACCCTATTTTTGCAACTTTGAAAATTTTAGTGGGTGAGAGTTATGCCCCTTGATTAAGCGATTTCATCAAATATTGGGAAAACCGTCGCTTTTTTGGAATTTTTGGACCAACTTATGTCGTTCGAAATGATCTCAGCTACATTTTGATATACCACAACCCTACTTTTGGTGACTTAGATGACTTGGAATTCTTGCGCGTTGAGAGTTATGCCCCTTGATTAAGCGATTTCATCAAATATTGGGAAAACCGTCGCTTTTTTGGAATTTTTGGACCAACTTATGTCGTTCGAAATGATCTCAGCTACATTTTGATATACCACAACCCTACTTTTGGTGACTTAGATGACTTGGAATTCTTGCGCGTTGAGGGTTACGGGGCTTTAATAAGTGCGATTACGCCCAAATTAGCGAAAACCGGCACTTTTTTGGTCTTCGGAAATGGATAAAAGTTCTTCGTGATGGTCCCAGGAGCAATTAGATGGGTCACAACCCTATTTTTGCAACTTTGAAAATTTTCGTGGGTAAGAGTTATGCCCCTTGATTAAGCGATTTCATCAAATATTGGGAAAACCGTCGCTTTTTTGGAATTTTTGGACCAACTTATGTCGTTCGAAATGATCTCAGCTACATTTTGATATACCACAACCCTACTTTTGGTGACTTAGATGACTTGGAATTCTTGCGCGTTGAGAGTTATGCCCCTTGATTAAGCGATTTCATCAAATATTGGGAAAACCGTCGCTTTTTTGGAATTTTTGGACCAACTTATGTCGTTCGAAATGATCTCAGCTACATTTTGATATACCACAACCCTACTTTTGGTGACTTAGATGACTTGGAATTCTTGCGCGTTGAGTGTTATGCCCCTCGATTAAGCGATTTCATCAAATATTGGGAAAACCGTCGCTTTTTTGGAATTTTTGGACCAACTTATGTCGTTCGAAATGATCTCAGCTACATTTTGATATACCACAACCCTACTTTTGGTGACTTAGATGACTTGGAATTCTTGCGCGTTGAGGGTTACGGGGCTTTAATAAGTGCGATTACGCCCAAATTAGCGAAAACCGGCACTTTTTTGGTCTTCGGAAATGGATAAAAGTTCTTCGTGATGGTCCCAGGAGCAATTAGATGGGTCACAACCCTATTTTTGCAACTTTGAAAATTTTAGTGGGTAAGAGTTATGCCCCTTGATTAAGCGATTTCATCAAATATTGGGAAAACCGTCGCTTTTTTGGAATTTTTGGACCAACTTATGTCGTTCGAAATGATCTCAGCTACATTTTGATATACCACAACCCTACTTTTGGTGACTTAGATGACTTGGAATTCTTGCGCGTTGAGAGTTATGCCCCTTGATTAAGCGATTTCATCAAATATTGGGAAAACCGTCGCTTTTTTGGAATTTTTGGACCAACTTATGTCGTTCGAAATGATCTCAGCTACATTTTGATATACCACAACCCTACTTTTGGTGACTTAGATGACTTGGAATTCTTGCGCGTTGAGAGTTATGCCCCTTGATTAAGCGATTTCATCAAATATTGGGAAAACCGTCGCTTTTTTGGAATTTTTGGACCAACTTATGTCGTTCGAAATGATCTCAGCTACATTTTGATATACCACAACCCTACTTTTGGTGACTTAGATGACTTGGAATTCTTGCGCGTTGAGGGTTACGGGGCTTTAATAAGTGCGATTACGCCCAAATTAGCGAAAACCGGCACTTTTTTGGTCTTCGGAAATGGATAAAAGTTCTTCGTGATGGTCCCAGGAGCAATTAGATGGGTCACAACCCTATTTTTGCAACTTTGAAAATTTTAGTGGGTAAGAGTTATGCCCCTTGATTAAGCGATTTCATCAAATATTGGGAAAACCGTCGCTTTTTTGGAATTTTTGGACCAACTTATGTCGTTCGAAATGATCTCAGCTACATTTTGATATACCACAACCCTACTTTTGGTGACTTAGATGACTTGGAATTCTTGCGCGTTGAGAGTTATGCCCCTTGATTAAGCGATTTCATCAAATATTGGGAAAACCGTCGCTTTTTTGGAATTTTTGGACCAACTTATGTCGTTCGAAATGATCTCAGCTACATTTTGATATACCACAACCCTACTTTTGGTGACTAAGATGACTTGGAATTCTTGCGCGTTGAGAGTTATGCCCCTTGATTAAGCGATTTCATCAAATATTGGGAAAACCGTCGCTTTTTTGGAATTTTTGGACCAACTTATGTCGTTCGAAATGATCTCAGCTACATTTTGATATACCACAACCCTACTTTTGGTGACTTAGATGACTTGGAATTCTTGCGCGTTGAGGGTTACGGGGCTTTAATAAGTGCGATTACGCCCAAATTAGCGAAAACCGGCACTTTTTTGGTCTTCGGAAATGGATAAAAGTTCTTCGTGATGGTCCCAGGAGCAATTAGATGGGTCACAACCCTATTTTTGCAACTTTGAAAATTTTAGTGGGTAAGAGTTATGCCCCTTGATTAAGCGATTTCATCAAATATTGGGAAAACCGTCGCTTTTTTGGAATTTTTGGACCAACTTATGTCGTTCGAAATGATCTCAGCTACATTTTGATATACCACAACCCTACTTTTGGTGACTTAGATGACTTGGAATTCTTGCGCGTTGAGAGTTATGCCCCTTGATTAAGCGATTTCATCAAATATTGGGAAAACCGTCGCTTTTTTGGAATTTTTGGACCAACTTATGTCGTTCGAAATGATCTCAGCTACATTTTGATATACCACAACCCTACTTTTGGTGACTTAGATGACTTGGAATTCTTGCGCGTTGAGAGTTATGCCCCTTGATTAAGCGATTTCATCAAATATTGGAAAAACCGTCGCTTTTTTGGAATTTTTGGACCAACTTATGTCGTTCGAAATGATCTCAGCTACATTTTGATATACCACAACCCTACTTTTGGTGACTTAGATGACTTGGAATTCTTGCGCGTTGAGGGTTACGGGGCTTTAATAAGTGCGATTACGCCCAAATTAGCGAAAACCGGCACTTTTTTGGTCTTTGGAAATGGATAAAAGTTCTTCGTGATGGTCCCAGGAGCAATTAGATGGGTCACAACCCTATTTTTGCAACTTTGAAAATTTTAGTGGGTAAGAGTTATGCCCCTTGATTAAGCGATTTCATCAAATATTGGGAAAACCGTCGCTTTTTTGGAATTTTTGGACCAACTTATGTCGTTCGAAATGATCTCAGCTACATTTTGATATACCACAACCCTACTTTTGGTGACTTAGATGACTTGGAATTCTTGCGCGTTGAGAGTTATGCCCCTTGATTAAGCGATTTCATCAAATATTGGGAAAACCGTCGCTTTTTTGGAATTTTTGGACCAACTTATGTCGTTCGAAATGATCTCAGCTACATTTTGATATACCACAACCCTACTTTTGGTGACTTAGATGACTTGGAATTCTTGCGCGTTGAGAGTTATGCCCCTTGATTAAGCGATTTCATCAAATATTGGGAAAACCGTCGCTTTTTTGGAATTTTTGGACCAACTTATGTCGTTCGAAATGATCTCAGCTACATTTTGATATACCACAACCCTACTTTTGGTGACTTAGATGACTTGGAATTCTTGCGCGTTGAGGGTTACGGGGCTTTAATAAGTGCGATTACGCCCAAATTAGCGAAAACCGGCACTTTTTTGGTCTTCGGAAATGGATAAAAGTTCTTCGTGATGGTCCCAGGAGCAATTAGATGGGTCAGAACCCTATTTTTGCAACTTTGAAAATTTTAGTGGGTAAGAGTTATGCCCCTTGATTAAGCGATTTCATCAAATATTGGGAAAACCGTCGCTTTTTTGGAATTTTTGGACCAACTTATGTCGTTCGAAATGATCTCAGCTACATTTTGATATACCACAACCCTACTTTTGGTGACTTAGATGACTTGGAATTCTTGCGCGTTGAGAGTTATGCCCCTTGATTAAGCGATTTCATCAAATATTGGGAAAACCGTCGCTTTTTTGGAATTTTTGGACCAACTTATGTCGTTCGAAATGATCTCAGCTACATTTTGATATACCACAACCCTACTTTTGGTGACTTAGATGACTTGGAATTCTTGCGCGTTGAGGGTTACGGGGCTTTAATAAGTGCGATTACGCCCAAATTAGCGAAAACCGGCACTTTTTTGGTCTTCGGAAATGGATAAAATTCTTCGTGATGGTCCCAGGAGCAATTAGATGGGTCACAACCCTATTTTTGCAACTTTGAAAATTTTAGTGGGTAAGAGTTATGCCCCTTGATTAAGCGATTTCATCAAATATTGGGAAAACCGTCGCTTTTTTGGAATTTTTGGACCAACTTATGTCGTTCGAAATGATCTCAGCTACATTTTGATATACCACAACCCTACTTTTGGTGACTTAGATGACTTGGAATTCTTGCGCGTTGAGAGTTATGCCCCTTGATTAAGCGATTTCATCAAATATTGGGAAAACCGTCGCTTTTTTGGAATTTTTGGACCAACTTATGTCGTTCGAAATGATCTCAGCTACATTTTGATATACCACAACCCTACTTTTGGTGACTTAGATGACTTGGAATTCTTGCGCGTTGAGAGTTATGCCCCTTGATTAAGCGATTTCATCAAATATTGGGAAAACCGTCGCTTTTTTGGAATTTTTGGACCAACTTATGTCGTTCGAAATGATCTCAGCTACATTTTGATATACCACAACCCTACTTTTGGTGACTTAGATGACTTGGAATTCTTGCGCGTTGAGGGTTACGGGGCTTTAATAAGTGCGATTACGCCCAAATTAGCGAAAACCGGCACTTTTTTGGTCTTCGGAAATGGATAAAAGTTCTTCGTGATGGTCCCAGGAGCAATTAGATGGGTCACAACCCTATTTTTGCAACTTTGAAAATTTTAGTGGGTAAGAGTTATGCCCCTTGATTAAGCGATTTCATCAAATATTGGGAAAACCGTCGCTTTTTTGGAATTTTTGGACCAACTTATGTCGTTCGAAATGATCTCAGCTACATTTTGATATACCACAACCCTACTTTTGGTGACTTAGATGACTTGGAATTCTTGCGCGTTGAGAGTTATGCCCCTTGATTAAGCGATTTCATCAAATATTGGGAAAACCGTCGCTTTTTTGGAATTTTTGGACCAACTTATGTCGTTCGAAATGATCTCAGCTACATTTTGATATACCACAACCCTACTTTTGGTGACTTAGATGACTTGGAATTCTTGCGCGTTGAGAGTTATGCCCCTTGATTAAGCGATTTCATCAAATATTGGGAAAACCGTCGCTTTTTTGGAATTTTTGGACCAACTTATGTCGTTCGAAATGATCTCAGCTACATTTTGATATACCACAACCCTACTTTTGGTGACTTAGATGACTTGGAATTCTTGCGCGTTGAGGGTTACGGGGCTTTAATAAGTGCGATTACGCCCAAATTAGCGAAAACCGGCACTTTTTTGGTCTTCGGAAATGGATAAAAGTTCTTCGTGATGGTCCCAGGAGCAATTAGATGGGTCACAACCCTATTTTTGCAACTTTGAAAATTTTAGTGGGTAAGAGTTATGCCCCTTGATTAAGCGATTTCATCAAATATTGGGAAAACCGTTGCTTTTTTGGAATTTTTGGACCAACTTATGTCGTTCGAAATGATCTCAGCTACATTTTGATATACCACAACCCTACTTTTGGTGACTTAGATGACTTGGAATTCTTGCGCGTTGAGAGTTATGCCCCTTGATTAAGCGATTTCATCAAATATTGGGAAAACCGTCGCTTTTTTGGAATTTTTGGACCAACTTATGTCGTTCGAAATGATCTCAGCTACATTTTGATATACCACAACCCTACTTTTGGTGACTTAGATGACTTGGAATTCTTGCGCGTTGAGAGTTATGCCCCTTGATTAAGCGATTTCATCAAATATTGGGAAAACCGTCGCTTTTTTGGAATTTTTGGACCAACTTATGTCGTTCGAAATGATCTCAGCTACATTTTGATATACCACAACCCTACTTTTGGTGACTTAGATGACTTGGAATTCTTGCGCGTTGAGGGTTACGGGGCTTTAATAAGTGCGATTACGCCCAAATTAGCGAAAACCGGCACTTTTTTGGTCTTCGGAAATGGATAAAAGTTCTTCGTGATGGTCCCAGGAGCAATTAGATGGGTCACAACCCTATTTTTGCAACTTTGAAAATTTTAGTGGGTAAGAGTTATGCCCCTTGATTAAGCGATTTCATCAAATATTGGGAAAACCGTCGCTTTTTTGGAATTTTTGGACCAACTTATGTCGTTCGAAATGATCTCAGCTACATTTTGATATACCACAACCCTACTTTTGGTGACTTAGATGACTTGGAATTCTTGCGCGTTGAGAGTTATGCCCCTTGATTAAGCGATTTCATCAAATATTGGGAAAACCGTCGCTTTTTTGGAATTTTTGGACCAACTTATGTCGTTCGAAATGATCTCAGCTACATTTTGATATACCACAACCCTACTTTTGGTGACTTAGATGACTTGGAATTCTTGCGCATTGAGAGTTATGCCCCTTGATTAAGCGATTTCATCAAATATTGGGAAAACCGTCGCTTTTTTGGAATTTTTGGACCAACTTATGTCGTTCGAAATGATCTCAGCTACATTTTGATATACCACAACCCTACTTTTGGTGACTTAGATGACTTGGAATTCTTGCGCGTTGAGGGTTACGGGGCTTTGATAAGTGCGATTACGCCCAAATTAGCGAAAACCGGCACTTTTTTGGTCTTCGGAAATGGATAAAAGTTCTTCGTGATGGTCCCAGGAGCAATTAGATGGGTCACAACCCTATTTTTGCAACTTTGAAAATTTTAGTGGGTAAGAGTTATGCCCCTTGATTAAGCGATTTCATCAAATATTGGGAAAACCGTCGCTTTTTTGGAATTTTTGGACCAACTTATGTCGTTCGAAATGATCTCAGCTACATTTTGATATACCACAACCCTACTTTTGGTGACTTAGATGACTTGGAATTCTTGCGCGTTGAGAGTTATGCCCCTTGATTAAGCGATTTCATCAAATATTGGGAAAACCGTCGCTTTTTTGGAATTTTTGGACCAACTTATGTCGTTCGAAATGATCTCAGCTACATTTTGATATACCACAACCCTACTTTTGGTGACTTAGATGACTTGGAATTCTTGCGCGTTGAGAGTTATGCCCCTTGATTAAGCGATTTCATCAAATATTGGGAAAACCGTCGCTTTTTTGGAATTTTTGGACCAACTTATGTCGTTCGAAATGATCTCAGCTACATTTTGATATACCACAACCCTACTTTTGGTGACTTAGATGACTTGGAATTCTTGCGCGTTGAGGGTTACGGGGCTTTAATAAGTGCGATTACGCCCAAATTAGCGAAAACCGGCACTTTTTTGGTCTTCGGAAATGGATAAAAGTTCTTCGTGATGGTCCCAGGAGCAATTAGATGGGTCACAACCCTATTTTTGCAACTTTGAAAATTTTAGTGGGTAAGAGTTATGCCCCTTGATTAAGCGATTTCATCAAATATTGGGAAAACCGTCGCTTTTTTGGAATTTTTGGACCAACTTATGTCGTTCGAAATGATCTCAGCTACATTTTGATATACCACAACCCTACTTTTGGTGACTTAGATGACTTGGAATTCTTGCGCGTTGAGAGTTATGCCCCTTGATTAAGCGATTTCATCAAATATTGGGAAAACCGTCGCTTTTTTGGAATTTTTGGACCAACTTATGTCGTTCGAAATGATCTCAGCTACATTTTGATATACCACAACCCTACTTTTGGTTACTTAGATGACTTGGAATTCTTGCGCGTTTAGAGTTATGCCCCTTGATTAAGCGATTTCATCAAATATTGGGAAAACCGTCGCTTTTTTGGAATTTTTGGACCAACTTATGTCGTTCGAAATGATCTCAGCTACATTTTGATATACCACAACCCTACTTTTGGTGACTTAGATGACTTGGAATTCTTGCGCGTTGAGGGTTACGGGGCTTTAATAAGTGCGATTACGCCCAAATTAGCGAAAACCGGCACTTTTTTGGTCTTCGGAAATGGATAAAAGTTCTTCGTGATGGTCCCAGGAGCAATTAGATGGGTCACAACCCTATTTTTGCAACTTTGAAAATTTTAGTGGGTAAGAGTTATGCCCCTTGATTAAGCGATTTCATCAAATATTGAGAAAACCGTCGCTTTTTTGGAATTTTTGGACCAACTTATGTCGTTCGAAATGATCTCAGCTACATTTTGATATACCACAACCCTACTTTTGGTGACTTAGATGACTTGGAATTCTTGCGCGTTGAGAGTTATGCCCCTTGATTAAGCGATTTCATCAAATATTGGGAAAACCGTCGCTTTTTTGGAATTTTTGGACCAACTTATGTCGTTCGAAATGATCTCAGCTACATTTTGATATACCACAACCCTACTTTTGGTGACTTAGATGACTTGGAATTCTTGCGCGTTGAGAGTTATGCCCCTTGATTAAGCGATTTCATCAAATATTGGGAAAACCGTCGCTTTTTTGGAATTTTTGGACCAACTTATGTCGTTCGAAATGATCTCAGCTACATTTTGATATACCACAACCCTACTTTTGGTGACTTAGATGACTTGGAATTCTTGCGCGTTGAGGGTTACGGGGCTTTAATAAGTGCGATTACGCCCAAATTAGCGAAAACCGGCACTTTTTTGGTCTTCGGAAATGGATAAAAGTTCTTCGTGATGGTCCCAGGAGCAATTAGATGGGTCACAACCCTATTTTTGCAACTTTGAAAATTTTAGTGGGTAAGAGTTATGCCCCTTGATTAAGCGATTTCATCAAATATTGGGAAAACCGTCGCTTTTTTGGAATTTTTGGACCAACTTATGTCGTTCGAAATGATCTCAGCTACATTTTGATATACCACAACCCTACTTTTGGTGACTTAGATGACTTGGAATTCTTGCGCGTTGAGAGTTATGCCCCTTGATTAAGCGATTTCATCAAATATTGGGAAAACCGTCGCTTTTTTGGAATTTTTGGACCAACTTATGTCGTTCGAAATGATCTCAGCTACATTTTGATATACCACAACCCTACTTTTGGTGACTTAGATGACTTGGAATTCTTGCGCATTGAGAGTTATGCCCCTTGATTAAGCGATTTCATCAAATATTGGGAAAACCGTCGCTTTTTTGGAATTTTTGGACCAACTTATGTCGTTCGAAATGATCTCAGCTACATTTTGATATACCACAACCCTACTTTTGGTGACTTAGATGACTTGGAATTCTTGCGCGTTGAGGGTTACGGGGCTTTAATAAGTGCGATTACGCCCAAATTAGCGAAAAACGGCACTTTTTTGGTCTTCGGAAATGGATAAAAGTTCTTCGTGATGGTCCCAGGAGCAATTAGATGGGTCACAACCCTATTTTTGCAACTTTGAAAATTTTAGTGGGTAAGAGTTATGCCCCTTGATTAAGCGATTTCATCAAATATTGGGAAAACCGTCGCTTTTTTGGAATTTTTGGACCAACTTATGTCGTTCGAAATGATCTCAGCTACATTTTGATATACCACAACCCTACTTTTGGTGACTTAGATGACTTGGAATTCTTGCGCGTTGAGAGTTATGCCCCTTGATTAAGCGATTTCATCAAATATTGGGAAAACCGTCGCTTTTTTGGAATTTTTGGACCAACTTATGTCGTTCGAAATGATCTCAGCTACATTTTGATATACCACAACCCTACTTTTGGTGACTTAGATGACTTGGAATTCTTGCGCGTTGAGAGTTATGCCCCTTGATTAAGCGATTTCATCAAATATTGGGAAAACCGTCGCTTTTTTGGAATTTTTGGACCAACTTATGTCGTTCGAAATGATCTCAGCTACATTTTGATATACCACAACCCTACTTTTGGTGACTTAGATGACTTGGAATTCTTGCGCGTTGAGGGTTACGGGGCTTTAATAAGTGCGATTACGCCCAAATTAGCGAAAACCGGCACTTTTTTGGTCTTCGGAAATGGATAAAAGTTCTTCGTGATGGTCCCAGGAGCAATTAGATGGGTCACAACCCTATTTTTGCAACTTTGAAAATTTTAGTGGGTGAGAGTTATGCCCCTTGATTAAGCGATTTCATCAAATATTGGGAAAACCGTCGCTTTTTTGGAATTTTTGGACCAACTTATGTCGTTCGAAATGATCTCAGCTACATTTTGATATACCACAACCCTACTTTTGGTGACTTAGATGACTTGGAATTCTTGCGCGTTGAGAGTTATGCCCCTTGATTAAGCGATTTCATCAAATATTGGGAAAACCGTCGCTTTTTTGGAATTTTTGGACCAACTTATGTCGTTCGAAATGATCTCAGCTACATTTTGATATACCACAACCCTACTTTTGGTGACTTAGATGACTTGGAATTCTTGCGCGTTGAGGGTTACGGGGCTTTAATAAGTGCGATTACGCCCAAATTAGCGAAAACCGGCACTTTTTTGGTCTTCGGAAATGGATAAAAGTTCTTCGTGATGGTCCCAGGAGCAATTAGATGGGTCACAACCCTATTTTTGCAACTTTGAAAATTTTCGTGGGTAAGACTTATGCCCCTTGATTAAGCGATTTCATCAAATATTGGGAAAACCGTTGCTTTTTTGGAATTTTTGGACCAACTTATGTCGTTCGAAATGATCTCAGCTACATTTTGATATACCACAACCCTACTTTTGGTGACTTAGATGACTTGGAATTCTTGCGCGTTGAGAGTTATGCCCCTTGATTAAGCGATTTCATCAAATATTGGGAAAACCGTCGCTTTTTTGGAATTTTTGGACCAACTTATGTCGTTCGAAATGATCTCAGCTACATTTTGATATACCACAACCCTACTTTTGGTGACTTAGATGACTTGGAATTCTTGCGCGTTTAGAGTTATGCCCCTTGATTAAGCGATTTCATCAAATATTGGGAAAACCGTCGCTTTTTTGGAATTTTTGGACCAACTTATGTCGTTCGAAATGATCTCAGCTACATTTTGATATACCACAACCCTACTTTTGGTGACTTAGATGACTTGGAATTCTTGCGCGTTGAGGGTTACGGGGCTTTAATAAGTGCGATTACGCCCAAATTAGCGAAAACCGGCACTTTTTTGGTCTTCGGAAATGGATAAAAGTTCTTCGTGATGGTCCCAGGAGCAATTAGATGGGTCACAACCCTATTTTTGCAACTTTGAAAATTTTAGTGGGTAAGAGTTATGCCCCTTGATTAAGCGATTTCATCAAATATTGAGAAAACCGTCGCTTTTTTTGGAATTTTTGGACCAACTTATGTCGTTCGAAATGATCTCAGCTACATTTTGATATACCACAACCCTACTTTTGGTGACTTAGATGACTTGGAATTCTTGCGCGTTGAGAGTTATGCCCCTTGATTAAGCGATTTCATCAAATATTGGGAAAACCGTCGCTTTTTTGGAATTTTTGGACCAACTTATGTCGTTCGAAATGATCTCAGCTACATTTTGATATACCACAACCCTACTTTTGGTGACTTAGATGACTTGGAATTCTTGCGCGTTGAGAGTTATGCCCCTTGATTAAGCGATTTCATCAAATATTGGGAAAACCGTCGCTTTTTTTGGAATTTTTGGACCAACTTATGTCGTTCGAAATGATCTCAGCTACATTTTGATATACCACAACCCTACTTTTGGTGACTTAGATGACTTGGAATTCTTGCGCGTTGAGGGTTACGGGGCTTTAATAAGTGCGATTACGCCCAAATTAGCGAAAACCGGCACTTTTTTGGTCTTCGGAAATGGATAAAAGTTCTTCGTGATGGTCCCAGGAGCAATTAGATGGTCACAACCCTATTTTTGCAACTTTGAAAATTTTAGTGGGTAAGAGTTATGCCCCTTGATTAAGCGATTTCATCAAATATTGGGAAAACCGTCGCTTTTTTGGAATTTTTGGACCAACTTATGTCGTTCGAAATGATCTCAGCTACATTTTGATATACCACAACCCTACTTTTGGTGACTTAGATGACTTGGAATTCTTGGGCGTTGAGAGTTATGCCCCTTGATTAAGCGATTTCATCAAATATTGGGAAAACCGTCGCTTTTTTGGAATTTTTGGACCAACTTATGTCGTTCGAAATGATCTCAGCTACATTTTGATATACCACAACCCTACTTTTGGTGACTTAGATGACTTGGAATTCTTGCGCATTGAGAGTTATGCCCCTTGATTAAGCGATTTCATCAAATATTGGGAAAACCGTCGCTTTTTTGGAATTTTTGGACCAACTTATGTCGTTCGAAATGATCTCAGCTACATTTTGATATACCACAACCCTACTTTTGGTGACTTAGATGACTTGGAATTCTTGCGCGTTGAGGGTTACGGGGCTTTAATAAGTGCGATTACGCCCAAATTAGCGAAAAAACGGCACTTTTTTGGTCTTCGGAAATGGATAAAAGTTCTTCGTGATGGTCCCAGGAGCAATTAGATGGGTCACAACCCCTATTTTTGCAACTTTGAAAATTTTAGGTGGGTAAGAGTTATGCCCCTTGATTAAGCGATTTCATCAAATATTGGGAAAACCGTCGCTTTTTTGGAATTTTTTGGGACCAACTTATGTCGTTCGAAATGATCTCAGCTACATTTTGATATACCACAACCCTACTTTTGGTGACTTAGATGACTTGGAATTCTTGCGCGTTGAGAGTTATGCCCCTTGATTAAGCGATTTCATCAAATATTGGGAAAACCGTCGCTTTTTTGGAATTTTTGGACAACTTATGTCGTTCGAAATGATCTCAGCTACATTTTGATATACCACAACCCTACTTGTGACTTAGATGACTTGGAATTCTTGCGCGTTGAGAGTTATGCCCCTTGATTAAGCGATTTCATCAAATATTGGGAAAACCGTCGCTTTTTTGGAATTTTTGGACCAACTTATGTCGTTCGAAATGATCTCAGCTACATTTTGATATACCACAACCCTACTTTTGGTGACTTAGATGACTTGGAATTCTTGCGCGTTGAGGGTTACGGGGCTTTAATAAGTGCGATTACGCCCAAATTAGCGAAAACCCGGCACTTTTTTGGTCTTCGGAAATGGATAAAAGTTCTTCGTGATGGTCCCAGGAGCAATTAGATGGGTCACAACCCTATTTTTGCAACTTTGAAAATTTTAGTGGGTGAGAGTTATGCCCCTTGATTAAGCGATTTCATCAAATATTGGGAAAACCGTCGCTTTTTTGGAATTTTTGGACCAACTTATGTCGTTCGAAATGATCTCAGCTACATTTTGATATACCACAACCCTACTTTTGGTGACTTAGATGACTTGGAATTCTTGCGCGTTGAGAGTTATGCCCCTTGATTAAGCGATTTCATCAAATATTGGGAAAACCGTCGCTTTTTTGGAATTTTTGGACCAACTTATGTCGTTCGAAATGATCTCAGCTACATTTTGATATACCACAACCCTACTTTTGGTGACTTAGATGACTTGGAATTCTTGCGCGTTGAGGGTTACGGGGCTTTAATAAGTGCGATTACGCCCAAATTAGCGAAAACCGGCACTTTTTTGGTCTTCGGAAATGGATAAAAGTTCTTCGTGATGGTCCCAGGAGCAATTAGATGGGGTCACAACCCTATTTTTGCAACTTTGAAAATTTTCGTGGGTAAGAGTTATGCCCCTTGATTAAGCGATTTCATCAAATATTGGGAAAACCGTCGCTTTTTTGGAATTTTTTGGACCAACTTATGTCGTTCGAAATGATCTCAGCTACATTTTGATATACCACAACCCTACTTTTGGTGACTTAGATGACTTGGAATTCTTGCGCGTTGAGAGTTATGCCCCTTGATTAAGCGATTTCATCAAATATTGGGAAAACCGTCGCTTTTTTGGAATTTTGGACCAACTTATGTCGTTCGAAATGATCTCAGCTACATTTTGATATACCACAACCCTACTTTTGGTGACTTAGATGACTTGGAATTCTTGCGCGTTGAGTGTTATGCCCCTCGATTAAGCGATTTCATCAAATATTGGGAAAACCGTCGCTTTTTTGGAATTTTTGGACCAACTTATGTCGTTCGAAATGATCTCAGCTACATTTTGATATACCACAACCCTACTTTTGGTGACTTAGATGACTTGGAATTCTTGCGCGTTGAGGGTTACGGGGCTTTAATAAGTGCGATTACGCCAAATGGGCGAAAACCGGCACTTTTTTGGTCTTCGGAAATGGATAAAAGTTCTTCGTGATGGTCCCAGGAGCAATTAGATGGGTCACAACCCTATTTTTGCAACTTTGAAAATTTTAGTGGGTAAGAGTTATGCCCCTTGATTAAGCGATTTCATCAAATATTGGGAAAACCGTCGCTTTTTTGGAATTTTTGGACCAACTTATGTCGTTCGAAATGATCTCAGCTACATTTTGATATACCACAACCCTACTTTTGGTGACTTAGATGACTTGGAATTCTTGCGCGTTGAGAGTTATGCCCCTTGATTAAGCGATTTCATCAAATATTGGGAAAAACCGTCGCTTTTTTGGAATTTTTGGACCAACTTATGTCGTTCGAAATGATCTCAGCTACATTTTGATATACCACAACCCTACTTTTGGTGACTTAGATGACTTGGAATTCTTGCGCGGTGAGAGTTATGCCCCTTGATTAAGCGATTTCATCAAATATTGGGAAAACCGTCGCTTTTTTGGAATTTTTGGACCAACTTATGTCGTTCGAAATGATCTCAGCTACATTTTGATATACCACAACCCTACTTTTGGTGACTTAGATGACTTGGAATTCTTGCGCGTTGAGGGTTACGGGGCTTTAATAAGTGCGATTACGCCCAAATTAGCGAAAACCGGCACTTTTTTGGTCTTCGGAAATGGGTAAAAGTTCTTCGTGATGGTCCCAGGAGCAATTAGATGGGTCACAACCCTATTTTTGCAACTTTGAAAATTTTAGTGGGTAAGAGTTATGCCCCTTGATTAAGCGATTTCATCAAATATTGGGAAAACCGTCGCTTTTTTGGAATTTTTGGACCAACTTATGTCGTTCGAAATGATCTCAGCTACATTTTGATATACCACAACCCTACTTTTGGTGACTTAGATGACTTGGAATTCTTGCGCGTTGAGAGTTATGCCCCTTGATTAAGCGATTTCATCAAATATTGGGAAAACCGTCGCTTTTTTGGAATTTTTGGACCAACTTATGTCGTTCGAAATGATCTCAGCTACATTTTGATATACCACAACCCTACTTTTGGTGACTAAGATGACTTGGAATTCTTGCGCGTTGAGAGTTATGCCCCTTGATTAAGCGATTTCATCAAATATTGGGAAAACCGTCGCTTTTTTGGAATTTTTGGACCAACTTATGTCGTTCGAAATGATCTCAGCTACATTTTGATATACCACAACCCTACTTTTGGTGACTTAGATGACTTGGAATTCTTGCGCGTTGAGGGTTACGGGGCTTTAATAAGTGCGATTACGCCCAAATTAGCGAAAAACCGGCACTTTTTTTGGTCTTCGGAAATGGATAAAAGTTCTTCGTGATGGTCCCAGGAGCAATTAGATGGGTCACAACCCTATTTTTGCAACTTTGAAAATTTTAGTGGGTAAGAGTTATGCCCCTTGATTAAGCGATTTCATCAAATATTGGGAAAACCGTCGCTTTTTTGGAATTTTTGGACCAACTTATGTCGTTCGAAATGATCTCAGCTACATTTTGATATACCACAACCCTACTTTTGGTGACTTAGATGACTTGGAATTCTTGCGCGTTGAGAGTTATGCCCCTTTATTAAGCGATTTCATCAAATATTGGAAAACCGTCGCTTTTTTGGAATTTTTGGACCAACTTATGTCGTTCGAAATGATCTCAGCTACATTTTGATATACCACAACCCTACTTTGGTGACTTAGATGACTTGGAATTCTTGCGCGTTGAGAGTTATGCCCCTTGATTAAGCGATTTCATCAAATATTGGGAAAACCGTCGCTTTTTTGGAATTTTTGGACCAACTTATGTCGTTCGAAATGATCTCAGCTACATTTTGATATACCACAACCCTACTTTTGGTGACTTAGATGACTTGGAATTCTTGCGCGTTGAGGGTTACGGGGCTTTAATAAGTGCGATTACGCCCAAATTAGCGAAAACCGGCACTTTTTTGGTCTTCGGAAATGGATAAAAGTTCTTCGTGATGGTCCCAGGAGCAATTAGATGGGTCACAACCCTATTTTTTGCAACTTTGAAAATTTTAGTGGTAAGAGTTATGCCCCTTGATTAAGCGATTTCATCAAATATTGGGAAAACCGTCGCTTTTTTGGAATTTTTGGACCAACTTATGTCGTTCGAAATGATCTCAGCTACATTTTGATATACCACAACCCTACTTTTGGTGACTTAGATGACTTGGAATTCTTGCGCGTTGAGAGTTATGCCCCTTGATTAAGCGATTTCATCAAATATGGGAAAACCGTCGCTTTTTTGGAATTTTTGGACCAACTTATGTCGTTCGAAATGATCTCAGCTACATTTTGATATACCACAACCCTACTTTTGGTGACTTAGATGACTTGGAATTCTTGCGCGTTGAGAGTTATGCCCCTTGATTAAGCGATTTCATCAAATATTGGGAAAACCGTCGCTTTTTTGGAATTTTTGGACCAACTTATGTCGTTCGAAATGATCTCAGCTACATTTTGATATACCACAACCCTACTTTTGGTGACTTAGATGACTTGGAATTCTTGCGCGTTGAGGGTTACGGGGCTTTAATAAGTGCGATTACGCCCAAATTAGCGAAAACCGGCACTTTTTTGGTCTTCGGAAATGGATAAAAGTTCTTCGTGATGGTCCCAGGAGCAATTAGATGGGTCACAACCCTATTTTTGCAACTTTGAAAATTTTAGTGGGTAAGAGTTATGCCCCTTGATTAAGCGATTTCATCAAATATTGGGAAAACCGTCGCTTTTTTGGAATTTTTGGACCAACTTATGTCGTTCGAAATGATCTCAGCTACATTTTGATATACCACAACCCTACTTTTGGTGACTTAGATGACTTGGAATTCTTGCGCGTTGAGAGTTATGCCCCTTGATTAAGCGATTTCATCAAATATTGGGAAAACCGTCGCTTTTTTGGAATTTTTGGACCAACTTATGTCGTTCGAAATGATCTCAGCTACATTTTGATATACCACAACCCTACTTTTGGTGACTAAGATGACTTGGAATTCTTGCGCGTTGAGAGTTATGCCCCTTGATTAAGCGATTTCATCAAATATTGGGAAAACCGTCGCTTTTTTGGAATTTTTGGACCAACTTATGTCGTTCGAAATGATCTCAGCTACATTTTGATATACCACAACCCTACTTTTGGTGACTTAGATGACTTGGAATTCTTGCGCGTTGAGGGTTACGGGGCTTTAATAAGTGCGATTACGCCCAAATTAGCGAAAACCGGCACTTTTTTGGTCTTCGGAAATGGATAAAAGTTCTTCGTGATGGTCCCAGGAGCAATTAGATGGGTCACAACCCTATTTTTGCAACTTTGAAAATTTTAGTGGGTAAGAGTTATGCCCCTTGATTAAGCGATTTCATCAAATATTGGGAAAACCGTCGCTTTTTTGGAATTTTTGGACCAACTTATGTCGTTCGAAATGATCTCAGCTACATTTTGATATACCACAACCCTACTTTTGGTGACTTAGATGACTTGGAATTCTTGCGCGTTGAGAGTTATGCCCCTTGATTAAGCGATTTCATCAAATATTGGGAAAACCGTCGCTTTTTTGGAATTTTTGGACCAACTTATGTCGTTCGAAATGATCTCAGCTACATTTTGATATACCACAACCCTACTTTTGGTGACTTAGATGACTTGGAATTCTTGCGCGTTGAGAGTTATGCCCCTTGATTAAGCGATTTCATCAAATATTGGGAAAACCGCCGCTTTTTTGGAATTTTTGGACCAACTTATGTCGTTCGAAATGATCTCAGCTACATTTTGATATACCACAACCCTACTTTTGGTGACTTAGATGACTTGGAATTCTTGCGCGTTGAGGGTTACGGGGCTTTAATAAGTGCGATTACGCCCAAATTAGCGAAAACCGGCACTTTTTTGGTCTTCGGAAATGGATAAAAGTTCTTCGTGATGGTCCCAGGAGCAATTAGATGGGTCACAACCCTATTTTTGCAACTTTGAAAATTTTAGTGGGTAAGAGTTATGCCCCTTGATTAAGCGATTTCATCAAATATTGGGAAAACCGTCGCTTTTTTGGAATTTTTGGACCAACTTATGTCGTTCGAAATGATCTCAGCTACATTTTGATATACCACAACCCTACTTTTGGTGACTTAGATGACTTGGAATTCTTGCGCGTTGAGAGTTATGCCCCTTGATTAAGCGATTTCATCAAATATTGGGAAAACCGTCGCTTTTTTGGAATTTTTGGACCAACTTATGTCGTTCGAAATGATCTCAGCTACATTTTGATATACCACAACCCTACTTTTGGTGACTTAGATGACTTGGAATTCTTGCGCGTTGAGAGTTATGCCCCTTGATTAAGCGATTTCATCAAATATTGGGAAAACCGTCGCTTTTTTGGAATTTTTGGACCAACTTATGTCGTTCGAAATGATCTCAGCTACATTTTGATATACCACAACCCTACTTTTGGTGACTTAGATGACTTGGAATTCTTGCGCGTTGAGGGTTACGGGGCTTTAATAAGTGCGATTACGCCCAAATTAGCGAAAACCGGCACTTTTTTGGTCTTCGGAAATGGATAAAAGTTCTTCGTGATGGTCCCAGGAGCAATTAGATGGGTCAGAACCCTATTTTTGCAACTTTGAAAATTTTAGTGGGTAAGAGTTATGCCCCTTGATTAAGCGATTTCATCAAATATTGGGAAAACCGTCGCTTTTTTGGAATTTTTGGACCAACTTATGTCGTTCGAAATGATCTCAGCTACATTTTGATATACCACAACCCTACTTTTGGTGACTTAGATGACTTGGAATTCTTGCGCGTTGAGAGTTATGCCCCTTGATTAAGCGATTTCATCAAATATTGGGAAAACCGTCGCTTTTTTGGAATTTTTGGACCAACTTATGTCGTTCGAAATGATCTCAGCTACATTTTGATATACCACAACCCTACTTTTGGTGACTTAGATGACTTGGAATTCTTGCGCGTTGAGGGTTACGGGGCTTTAATAAGTGCGATTACGCCCAAATTAGCGAAAACCGGCACTTTTTTGGTCTTCGGAAATGGATAAAAGTTCTTCGTGATGGTCCCAGGAGCAATTAGATGGGTCACAACCCTATTTTTGCAACTTTGAAAATTTTAGTGGGTAAGAGTTATGCCCCTTGATTAAGCGATTTCATCAAATATTGGGAAAACCGTCGCTTTTTTGGAATTTTTGGACCAACTTATGTCGTTCGAAATGATCTCAGCTACATTTTGATATACCACAACCCTACTTTTGGTGACTTAGATGACTTGGAATTCTTGCGCGTTGAGAGTTATGCCCCTTGATTAAGCGATTTCATCAAATATTGGGAAAACCGTCGCTTTTTTGGAATTTTTGGACCAACTTATGTCGTTCGAAATGATCTCAGCTACATTTTGATATACCACAACCCTACTTTTGGTGACTTAGATGACTTGGAATTCTTGCGCGTTGAGAGTTATGCCCCTTGATTAAGCGATTTCATCAAATATTGGGAAAACCGTCGCTTTTTTGGAATTTTTGGACCAACTTATGTCGTTCGAAATGATCTCAGCTACATTTTGATATACCACAACCCTACTTTTGGTGACTTAGATGACTTGGAATTCTTGCGCGTTGAGGGTTACGGGGCTTTAATAAGTGCGATTACGCCCAAATTAGCGAAAACCGGCACTTTTTTGGTCTTCGGAAATGGATAAAAGTTCTTCGTGATGGTCCCAGGAGCAATTAGATGGGTCACAACCCTATTTTTGCAACTTTGAAAATTTTAGTGGGTAAGAGTTATGCCCCTTGATTAAGCGATTTCATCAAATATTGGGAAAACCGTCGCTTTTTTGGAATTTTTGGACCAACTTATGTCGTTCGAAATGATCTCAGCTACATTTTGATATACCACAACCCTACTTTTGGTGACTTAGATGACTTGGAATTCTTGCGCGTTGAGAGTTATGCCCCTTGATTAAGCGATTTCATCAAATATTGGGAAAACCGTCGCTTTTTTGGAATTTTTGGACCAACTTATGTCGTTCGAAATGATCTCAGCTACATTTTGATATACCACAACCCTACTTTTGGTGACTTAGATGACTTGGAATTCTTGCGCGTTGAGAGTTATGCCCCTTGATTAAGCGATTTCATCAAATATTGGGAAAACCGTCGCTTTTTTGGAATTTTTGGACCAACTTATGTCGTTCGAAATGATCTCAGCTACATTTTGATATACCACAACCCTACTTTTGGTGACTTAGATGACTTGGAATTCTTGCGCGTTGAGGGTTACGGGGCTTTAATAAGTGCGATTACGCCCAAATTAGCGAAAACCGGCACTTTTTTGGTCTTCGGAAATGGATAAAAGTTCTTCGTGATGGTCCCAGGAGCAATTAGATGGGTCACAACCCTATTTTTGCAACTTTGAAAATTTTAGTGGGTAAGAGTTATGCCCCTTGATTAAGCGATTTCATCAAATATTGGGAAAACCGTCGCTTTTTTGGAATTTTTGGACCAACTTATGTCGTTCGAAATGATCTCAGCTACATTTTGATATACCACAACCCTACTTTTGGTGACTTAGATGACTTGGAATTCTTGCGCGTTGAGAGTTATGCCCCTTGATTAAGCGATTTCATCAAATATTGGGAAAACCGTCGCTTTTTTGGAATTTTTGGACCAACTTATGTCGTTCGAAATGATCTCAGCTACATTTTGATATACCACAACCCTACTTTTGGTGACTTAGATGACTTGGAATTCTTGCGCGTTGAGAGTTATGCCCCTTGATTAAGCGATTTCATCAAATATTGGGAAAACCGTCGCTTTTTTGGAATTTTTGGACCAACTTATGTCGTTCGAAATGATCTCAGCTACATTTTGATATACCACAACCCTACTTTTGGTGACTTAGATGACTTGGAATTCTTGCGCGTTGAGGGTTACGGGGCTTTAATAAGTGCGATTACGCCCAAATTAGCGAAAACCGGCACTTTTTTGGTCTTCGGAAATGGATAAAAGTTCTTCGTGATGGTCCCAGGAGCAATTAGATGGGTCACAACCCTATTTTTGCAACTTTGAAAATTTTAGTGGGTAAGAGTTATGCCCCTTGATTAAGCGATTTCATCAAATATTGGGAAAACCGTCGCTTTTTTGGAATTTTTGGACCAACTTATGTCGTTCGAAATGATCTCAGCTACATTTTGATATACCACAACCCTACTTTTGGTGACTTAGATGACTTGGAATTCTTGCGCGTTGAGAGTTATGCCCCTTGATTAAGCGATTTCATCAAATATTGGGAAAACCGTCGCTTTTTTGGAATTTTTGGACCAACTTATGTCGTTCGAAATGATCTCAGCTACATTTTGATATACCACAACCCTACTTTTGGTGACTTAGATGACTTGGAATTCTTGCGCATTGAGAGTTATGCCCCTTGATTAAGCGATTTCATCAAATATTGGGAAAACCGTCGCTTTTTTGGAATTTTTGGACCAACTTATGTCGTTCGAAATGATCTCAGCTACATTTTGATATACCACAACCCTACTTTTGGTGACTTAGATGACTTGGAATTCTTGCGCGTTGAGGGTTACGGGGCTTTGATAAGTGCGATTACGCCCAAATTAGCGAAAACCGGCACTTTTTTGGTCTTCGGAAATGGATAAAAGTTCTTCGTGATGGTCCCAGGAGCAATTAGATGGGTCACAACCCTATTTTTGCAACTTTGAAAATTTTAGTGGGTAAGAGTTATGCCCCTTGATTAAGCGATTTCATCAAATATTGGGAAAACCGTCGCTTTTTTGGAATTTTTGGACCAACTTATGTCGTTCGAAATGATCTCAGCTACATTTTGATATACCACAACCCTACTTTTGGTGACTTAGATGACTTGGAATTCTTGCGCGTTGAGAGTTATGCCCCTTGATTAAGCGATTTCATCAAATATTGGGAAAACCGTCGCTTTTTTGGAATTTTTGGACCAACTTATGTCGTTCGAAATGATCTCAGCTACATTTTGATATACCACAACCCTACTTTTGGTGACTTAGATGACTTGGAATTCTTGCGCGTTGAGAGTTATGCCCCTTGATTAAGCGATTTCATCAAATATTGGGAAAACCGTCGCTTTTTTGGAATTTTTGGACCAACTTATGTCGTTCGAAATGATCTCAGCTACATTTTGATATACCACAACCCTACTTTTGGTGACTTAGATGACTTGGAATTCTTGCGCGTTGAGGGTTACGGGGCTTTAATAAGTGCGATTACGCCCAAATTAGCGAAAACCGGCACTTTTTTGGTCTTCGGAAATGGATAAAAGTTCTTCGTGATGGTCCCAGGAGCAATTAGATGGGTCACAACCCTATTTTTGCAACTTTGAAAATTTTAGTGGGTAAGAGTTATGCCCCTTGATTAAGCGATTTCATCAAATATTGGGAAAACCGTTGCTTTTTTGGAATTTTTGGACCAACTTATGTCGTTCGAAATGATCTCAGCTACATTTTGATATACCACAACCCTACTTTTGGTGACTTAGATGACTTGGAATTCTTGCGCGTTGAGAGTTATGCCCCTTGATTAAGCGATTTCATCAAATATTGGGAAAACCGTCGCTTTTTTGGAATTTTTGGACCAACTTATGTCGTTCGAAATGATCTCAGCTACATTTTGATATACCACAACCCTACTTTTGGTGACTTAGATGACTTGTAATTCTTGCGCGTTTAGAGTTATGCCCCTTGATTAAGCGATTTCATCAAATATTGGGAAAACCGTCGCTTTTTTGGAATTTTTGGACCAACTTATGTCGTTCGAAATGATCTCAGCTACATTTTGATATACCACAACCCTACTTTTGGTGACTTAGATGACTTGGAATTCTTGCGCGTTGAGGGTTACGGGGCTTTAATAAGTGCGATTACGCCCAAATTAGCGAAAACCGGCACTTTTTTGGTCTTCGGAAATGGATAAAAGTTCTTCGTGATGGTCCCAGGAGCAATTAGATGGGTCACAACCCTATTTTTGCAACTTTGAAAATTTTAGTGGGTAAGAGTTATGCCCCTTGATTAAGCGATTTCATCAAATATTGAGAAAACCGTCGCTTTTTTGGAATTTTTGGACCAACTTATGTCGTTCGAAATGATCTCAGCTACATTTTGATATACCACAACCCTACTTTTGGTGACTTAGATGACTTGGAATTCTTGCGCGTTGAGAGTTATGCCCCTTGATTAAGCGATTTCATCAAATATTGGGAAAACCGTCGCTTTTTTGGAATTTTTGGACCAACTTATGTCGTTCGAAATGATCTCAGCTACATTTTGATATACCACAACCCTACTTTTGGTGACTTAGATGACTTGGAATTCTTGCGCGTTGAGAGTTATGCCCCTTGATTAAGCGATTTCATCAAATATTGGGAAAACCGTCGCTTTTTTGGAATTTTTGGACCAACTTATGTCGTTCGAAATGATCTCAGCTACATTTTGATATACCACAACCCTACTTTTGGTGACTTAGATGACTTGGAATTCTTGCGCGTTGAGGGTTACGGGGCTTTAATAAGTGCGATTACGCCCAAATTAGCGAAAACCGGCACTTTTTTGGTCTTCGGAAATGGATAAAAGTTCTTCGTGATGGTCCCAGGAGCAATTAGATGGGTCACAACCCTATTTTTGCAACTTTGAAAATTTTAGTGGGTAAGAGTTATGCCCCTTGATTAAGCGATTTCATCAAATATTGGGAAAACCGTCGCTTTTTTGGAATTTTTGGACCAACTTATGTCGTTCGAAATGATCTCAGCTACATTTTGATATACCACAACCCTACTTTTGGTGACTTAGATGACTTGGAATTCTTGCGCGTTGAGAGTTATGCCCCTTGATTAAGCGATTTCATCAAATATTGGGAAAACCGTCGCTTTTTTGGAATTTTTGGACCAACTTATGTCGTTCGAAATGATCTCAGCTACATTTTGATATACCACAACCCTACTTTTGGTGACTTAGATGACTTGGAATTCTTGCGCATTGAGAGTTATGCCCCTTGATTAAGCGATTTCATCAAATATTGGGAAAACCGTCGCTTTTTTGGAATTTTTGGACCAACTTATGTCGTTCGAAATGATCTCAGCTACATTTTGATATACCACAACCCTACTTTTGGTGACTTAGATGACTTGGAATTCTTGCGCGTTGAGGGTTACGGGGCTTTAATAAGTGCGATTACGCCCAAATTAGCGAAAAACGGCACTTTTTTGGTCTTCGGAAATGGATAAAAGTTCTTCGTGATGGTCCCAGGAGCAATTAGATGGGTCACAACCCTATTTTTGCAACTTTGAAAATTTTAGTGGGTAAGAGTTATGCCCCTTGATTAAGCGATTTCATCAAATATTGGGAAAACCGTCGCTTTTTTGGAATTTTTGGACCAACTTATGTCGTTCGAAATGATCTCAGCTACATTTTGATATACCACAACCCTACTTTTGGTGACTTAGATGACTTGGAATTCTTGCGCGTTGAGAGTTATGCCCCTTGATTAAGCGATTTCATCAAATATTGGGAAAACCGTCGCTTTTTTGGAATTTTTGGACCAACTTATGTCGTTCGAAATGATCTCAGCTACATTTTGATATACCACAACCCTACTTTTGGTGACTTAGATGACTTGGAATTCTTGCGTGTTGAGAGTTATGCCCCTTGATTAAGCGATTTCATCAAATATTGGGAAAACCGTCGCTTTTTTGGAATTTTTGGACCAACTTATGTCGTTCGAAATGATCTCAGCTACATTTTGATATACCACAACCCTACTTTTGGTGACTTAGATGACTTGAAATTCTTGCGCGTTGAGGGTTACGGGGCTTTAATAAGTGCGATTACGCCCAAATTAGCGAAAACCGGCACTTTTTTGGTCTTCGGAAATGGATAAAAGTTCTTCGTGATGGTCCCAGGAGCAATTAGATGGGTCACAACCCTATTTTTGCAACTTTGAAAATTTTAGTGGGTAAGAGTTATGCCCCTTGATTAAGCGATTTCATCAAATATTGGGAAAAACCGTCGCTTTTTTGGAATTTTTGGACCAACTTATGTCGTTCGAAATGATCTCAGCTACATTTTGATATACCACAACCCTACTTTTGGTGACTTAGATGACTTGGAATTCTTGCGCGTTGAGAGTTATGCCCCTTGATTAAGCGATTTCATCAAATATTGGGAAAACCGTCGCTTTTTTGGAATTTTTGGACCAACTTATGTCGTTCGAAATGATCTCAGCTACATTTTGATATACCACAACCCTACTTTTGGTGACTTAGATGACTTGGAATTCTTGCGCGTTGAGAGTTATGCCCCTTGATTAAGCGATTTCATCAAATATTGGGAAAACCGTCGCTTTTTTGGAATTTTTGGACCAACTTATGTCGTTCGAAATGATCTCAGCTACATTTTGATATACCACAACCCTACTTTTGGTGACTTAGATGACTTGGAATTCTTGCGCGTTGAGGGTTACGGGGCTTTAATAAGTGCGATTACGCCCAAATTAGCGAAAACCGGCACTTTTTTGGTCTTCGGAAATGGATAAAAGTTCTTCGTGATGGTCCCAGGAGCAATTAGATGGGTCACAACCCTATTTTTGCAACTTTGAAAATTTTAGTGGGTAAGAGTTATGCCCCTTGATTAAGCGATTTCATCAAATATTGGGAAAACCGTCGCTTTTTTGGAATTTTTGGACCAACTTATGTCGTTCGAAATGATCTCAGCTACATTTTGATATACCACAACCCTACTTTTGGTGACTTAGATGACTTGGAATTCTTGCGCGTTGAGAGTTATGCCCCTTGATTAAGCGATTTCATCAAATATTGGGAAAACCGTCGCTTTTTTGGAATTTTTGGACCAACTTATGTCGTTCGAAATGATCTCAGCTACATTTTGATATACCACAACCCTACTTTTGGTGACTTAGATGACTTGGAATTCTTGCGCGTTGAGAGTTATGCCCCTTGATTAAGCGATTTCATCAAATATTGGGAAAACCGTCGCTTTTTTGGAATTTTTGGACCAACTTATGTCGTTCGAAATGATCTCAGCTACATTTTGATATACCACAACCCTACTTTTGGTGACTTAGATGACTTGGAATTCTTGCGCGTTGAGGGTTACGGGGCTTTAATAAGTGCGATTACGCCCAAATTAGCGAAAACCGGCACTTTTTTGGTCTTCGGAAATGGATAAAAGTTCTTCGTGATGGTCCCAGGAGCAATTAGATGGGTCACAACCCTATTTTTGCAACTTTGAAAATTTTAGTGGGTAAGAGTTATGCCCCTTGATTAAGCGATTTCATCAAATATTGGGAAAACCGTCGCTTTTTTGGAATTTTTGGACCAACTTATGTCGTTCGAAATGATCTCAGCTACATTTTGATATACCACAACCCTACTTTTGGTGACTTAGATGACTTGGAATTCTTGCGCGTTGAGAGTTATGCCCCTTGATTAAGCGATTTCATCAAATATTGGGAAAACCGTCGCTTTTTTGGAATTTTTGGACCAACTTATGTCGTTCGAAATGATCTCAGCTACATTTTGATATACCACAACCCTACTTTTGGTGACTTAGATGACTTGGAATTCTTGCGCGTTGAGAGTTATGCCCCTTGATTAAGCGATTTCATCAAATATTGGGAAAACCGTCGCTTTTTTGGAATTTTTGGACCAACTTATGTCGTTCGAAATGATCTCAGCTACATTTTGATATACCACAACCCTACTTTTGGTGACTTAGATGACTTGGAATTCTTGCGCGTTGAGGGTTACGGGGCTTTAATAAGTGCGATTACGCCCAAATTAGCGAAAACCGGCACTTTTTTGGTCTTCGGAAATGGATAAAAGTTCTTCGTGATGGTCCCAGGAGCAATTAGATGGGTCACAACCCTATTTTTGCAACTTTGAAAATTTTAGTGGGTAAGAGTTATGCCCCTTGATTAAGCGATTTCATCAAATATTGGGAAAACCGTCGCTTTTTTGGAATTTTTGGACCAACTTATGTCGTTCGAAATGATCTCAGCTACATTTTGATATACCACAACCCTACTTTTGGTGACTTAGATGACTTGGAATTCTTGCGCGTTGAGAGTTATGCCCCTTGATTAAGCGATTTCATCAAATATTGGGAAAACCGTCGCTTTTTTGGAATTTTTGGACCAACTTATGTCGTTCGAAATGATCTCAGCTACATTTTGATATACCACAACCCTACTTTTGGTGACTTAGATGACTTGGAATTCTTGCGCGTTGAGGGTTACGGGGCTTTAATAAGTGCGATTACGCCCAAATTAGCGAAAACCGGCACTTTTTTGGTCTTCGGAAATGGATAAAAGTTCTTCGTGATGGTCCCAGGAGCAATTAGATGGGTCACAACCCTATTTTTGCAACTTTGAAAATTTTAGTGGGTAAGAGTTATGCCCCTTGATTAAGCGATTTCATCAAATATTGGGAAAACCGTCGCTTTTTTGGAATTTTTGGACCAACTTATGTCGTTCGAAATGATCTCAGCTACATTTTGATATACCACAACCCTACTTTTGGTGACTTAGATGACTTGGAATTCTTGCGCGTTGAGAGTTATGCCCCTTGATTAAGCGATTTCATCAAATATTGGGAAAACCGTCGCTTTTTTGGAATTTTTGGACCAACTTATGTCGTTCGAAATGATCTCAGCTACATTTTGATATACCACAACCCTACTTTTGGTGACTTAGATGACTTGGAATTCTTGCGCGTTGAGGGTTACGGGGCTTTAATAAGTGCGATTACGCCCAAATTAGCGAAAACCGGCACTTTTTTGGTCTTCGGAAATGGATAAAAGTTCTTCGTGATGGTCCCAGGAGCAATTAGATGGGTCACAACCCTATTTTTGCAACTTTGAAAATTTTAGTGGGTAAGAGTTATGCCCCTTGATTAAGCGATTTCATCAAATATTGGGAAAACCGTCGCTTTTTTGGAATTTTTGGACCAACTTATGTCGTTCGAAATGATCTCAGCTACATTTTGATATACCACAACCCTACTTTTGGTGACTTAGATGACTTGGAATTCTTGCGCGTTGAGAGTTATGCCCCTTGATTAAGCGATTTCATCAAATATTGGGAAAAACCGTCGCTTTTTTGGAATTTTTGGACCAACTTATGTCGTTCGAAATGATCTCAGCTACATTTTGATATACCACAACCCTACTTTTGGTGACTTAGATGACTTGGAATTCTTGCGCGTTGAGAGTTATGCCCCTTGATTAAGCGATTTCATCAAATATTGGGAAAACCGTCGCTTTTTTGGAATTTTTGGACCAACTTATGTCGTTCGAAATGATCTCAGCTACATTTTGATATACCACAACCCTACTTTTGGTGACTTAGATGACTTGGAATTCTTGCGCGTTGAGGGTTACGGGGCTTTAATAAGTGCGATTACGCCCAAATTAGCGAAAACCGGCACTTTTTTGGTCTTCGGAAATGGATAAAAGTTCTTCGTGATGGTCCCAGGAGCAATTAGATGGGTCACAACCCTATTTTTGCAACTTTGAAAATTTTAGTGGGTAAGAGTTATGCCCCTTGATTAAGCGATTTCATCAAATATTGGGAAAACCGTCGCTTTTTTGGAATTTTTGGACCAACTTATGTCGTTCGAAATGATCTCAGCTACATTTTGATATACCACAACCCTACTTTTGGTGACTTAGATGACTTGGAATTCTTGCGCGTTGAGAGTTATGCCCCTTGATTAAGCGATTTCATCAAATATTGGGAAAACCGTCGCTTTTTTGGAATTTTTGGACCAACTTATGTCGTTCGAAATGATCTCAGCTACATTTTGATATACCACAACCCTACTTTTGGTGACTTAGATGACTTGGAATTCTTGCGCGTTGAGGGTTACGGGGCTTTAATAAGTGCGATTACGCCCAAATTAGCGAAAACCGGCACTTTTTTGGTCTTCGGAAATGGATAAAAGTTCTTCGTGATGGTCCCAGGAGCAATTAGATGGGTCACAACCCTATTTTTGCAACTTTGAAAATTTTAGTGGGTAAGAGTTATGCCCCTTGATTAAGCGATTTCATCAAATATTGGGAAAACCGTCGCTTTTTTTGGAATTTTTGGACCAACTTATGTCGTTCGAAATGATCTCAGCTACATTTTGATATACCACAACCCTACTTTTGGTGACTTAGATGACTTGGAATTCTTGCGCGTTGAGAGTTATGCCCCTTGATTAAGCGATTTCATCAAATATTGGGAAAACCGTCGCTTTTTTGGAATTTTTGGACCAACTTATGTCTTTCGAAATGATCTCAGCTACATTTTGATATACCACAACCCTACTTTTGGTGACTTAGATGACTTGGAATTCTTGCGCGTTGAGGGTTACGGGGCTTTAATAAGTGCGATTACGCCCAAATTAGCGAAAACCGGCACTTTTTTGGTCTTCGGAAATGGATAAAAGTTCTTCGTGATGGTCCCAGGAGCAATTAGATGGGTCACAACCCTATTTTTGCAACTTTGAAAATTTTAGTGGGTAAGAGTTATGCCCCTTGATTAAGCGATTTCATCAAATATTGGGAAAACCGTCGCTTTTTTGGAATTTTTGGACCAACTTATGTCGTTCGAAATGATCTCAGCTACATTTTGATATACCACAACCCTACTTTTGGTGACTTAGATGACTTGGAATTCTTGCGCGTTGAGAGTTATGCCCCTTGATTAAGCGATTTCATCAAATATTGGGAAAACCGTCGCTTTTTTGGAATTTTTGGACCAACTTATGTCGTTCGAAATGATCTCAGCTACATTTTGATATACCACAACCCTACTTTTGGTGACTTAGATGACTTGGAATTCTTGCGCGTTGAGGGTTACGGGGCTTTAATAAGTGCGATTACGCCCAAATTAGCGAAAACCGGCACTTTTTTGGTCTTCGGAAATGGATAAAAGTTCTTCGTGATGGTCCCAGGAGCAATTAGATGGGTCACAACCCTATTTTTGCAACTTTGAAAATTTTAGTGGGTAAGAGTTATGCCCCTTGATTAAGCGATTTCATCAAATATTGGGAAAACCGTCGCTTTTTTGGAATTTTTGGACCAACTTATGTCGTTCGAAATGATCTCAGCTACATTTTGATATACCACAACCCTACTTTTGGTGACTTAGATGACTTGGAATTCTTGCGCGTTGAGAGTTATGCCCCTTGATTAAGCGATTTCATCAAATATTGGGAAAAACCGTCGCTTTTTTGGAATTTTTGGACCAACTTATGTCGTTCGAAATGATCTCAGCTACATTTTGATATACCACAACCCTACTTTTGGTGACTTAGATGACTTGGAATTCTTGCGCGTTGAGGGTTACGGGGCTTTAATAAGTGCGATTACGCCCAAATTAGCGAAAACCGGCACTTTTTTGGTCTTCGGAAATGGATAAAAGTTCTTCGTGATGGTCCCAGGAGCAATTAGATGGGTCACAACCCTATTTTTGCAACTTTGAAAATTTTAGTGGGTAAGAGTTATGCCCCTTGATTAAGCGATTTCATCAAATATTGGGAAAACCGTCGCTTTTTTGGAATTTTTGGACCAACTTATGTCGTTCGAAATGATCTCAGCTACATTTTGATATACCACAACCCTACTTTTGGTGACTTAGATGACTTGGAATTCTTGCGCGTTGAGAGTTATGCCCCTTGATTAAGCGATTTCATCAAATATTGGGAAAACCGTCGCTTTTTTGGAATTTTTGGACCAACTTATGTCGTTCGAAATGATCTCAGCTACATTTTGATATACCACAACCCTACTTTTGGTGACTTAGATGACTTGGAATTCTTGCGCGTTGAGGGTTACGGGGCTTTAATAAGTGCGATTACGCCCAAATTAGCGAAAACCGGCACTTTTTTGGTCTTCGGAAATGGATAAAAGTTCTTCGTGATGGTCCCAGGAGCAATTAGATGGGTCACAACCCTATTTTTGCAACTTTGAAAATTTTAGTGGGTAAGAGTTATGCCCCTTGATTAAGCGATTTCATCAAATATTGGGAAAACCGTCGCTTTTTTGGAATTTTTGGACCAACTTATGTCGTTCGAAATGATCTCAGCTACATTTTGATATACCACAACCCTACTTTTGGTGACTTAGATGACTTGGAATTCTTGCGCGTTGAGAGTTATGCCCCTTGATTAAGCGATTTCATCAAATATTGGGAAAACCGTCGCTTTTTTGGAATTTTTGGACCAACTTATGTCGTTCGAAATGATCTCAGCTACATTTTGATATACCACAACCCTACTTTTGGTGACTTAGATGACTTGGAATTCTTGCGCGTTGAGGGTTACGGGGCTTTAATAAGTGCGATTACGCCCAAATTAGCGAAAACCGGCACTTTTTTTGGTCTTCGGAAATGGATAAAAGTTCTTCGTGATGGTCCCAGGAGCAATTAGATGGGTCACAACCCTATTTTTGCTAAGAGTTATGCCCCTTGATTAAGCGATTTCATCAAATATTGGGAAAACCGTCGCTTTTTTGGAATTTTTGGACCAACTTATGTCGTTCGAAATGATCTCAGCTACATTTTGATATACCACAACCCTACTTTTGGTGACTTAGATGACTTGGAATTCTTGCGCGTTGAGAGTTATGCCCCTTGATTAAGCGATTTCATCAAATATTGGGAAAACCGTCGCTTTTTGGGAATTTTTGGACCAACTTATGTCGTTCGAAATGATCTCAGCTACATTTTGATATACCACAACCCTACTTTTGGTGACTTAGATGACTTGGAATTCTTGCGCGTTGAGGGTTACGGGGCTTTAATAAGTGCGATTACGCCCAAATTAGCGAAAACCGGCACTTTTTTGGTCTTCGGAAATGGATAAAAACTCTTCGTGATGGTCCCAGGAGCAATTAGATGGGTCACAACCCTATTTTTGCAACTTTGAAAATTTTAGTGGGTAAGAGTTATGCCCCTTGATAAAGCGATTTCATCAAATATTGGGAAAACCGTCGCTTTTTTGGAATTTATGGACCAACTTATGTCGTTCGAAATGATCTCAGCTACATTTTGATATACCACAACCCTACTTTTGGTGACTTAGATGACTTGGAATTCTTGCGCGTTGAGAGTTATGCCCCTTGATTAAGCGATTTCATCAAATATTGGGAAAACCGTCGCTTTTTTGGAATTTTTGGACCAACTTATGTCGTTCGAAATGATCTCAGCTACATTTTGATATACCACAACCCTACTTTTGGTGACTTAGATGACTTGGAATTGAGCGTTGAGGGTTACGGGGCTTTAATAAGTGCGATTACGCCCAAATTAGCGAAAACCGGCACTTTTTTGGTCTTCGGAAATGGATAAAAGTTCTTCGTGATGGTCCCAGGAGCAATTAGATGGGTCACAACCCTATTTTTGCAACTTTGAAAATTTTAGTGGGTAAGAGTTATGCCCCTTGATTAAGCGATTTCATCAAATATTGGGAAAACCGTCGCTTTTTTGGAATTTTTGGACCAACTTATGTCGTTCGAAATGATCTCAGCTACATTTTGATATACCACAACTCTACTTTTGGTGACTTAGATGACTTGGAATTCTTGCGCGTTGAGAGTTATGCCCCTTGATTAAGCGATTTCATCAAATATTGGGAAAACCGTCGCTTTTTTGGAATTTTTGGACCAACTTATGTCGTTCGAAATGATCTCAGCTACATTTTGATATACCACAACCCTACTTTTGGTGACTTAGATGACTTGGAATTCTTGCGCGTTGAGGGTTACGGGGCTTTAATAAGTGCGATTACGCCCAAATTAGCGAAAACCGGCACTTTTTTGGTCTTCGGAAATGGATAAAAGTTCTTCGTGATGGTCCCAGGAGCAATTAGATGGGTCACAACCCTATTTTTGCAACTTTGAAAATTTTAGTGGGTAAGAGTTATGCCCCTTGATTAAGCGATTTCATCAAATATTGGGAAAACCGTCGCTTTTTTGGAATTTTTGGACCAACTTATGTCGTTCGAAATGATCTCAGCTACATTTTGATATACCACAACCCTACTTTTGGTGACTTAGATGACTTGGAATTCTTGCGCGTTGAGAGTTATGCCCCTTGATTAAGCGATTTCATCAAATATTGGGAAAACCGTCGCTTTTTTGGAATTTTTGGACCAACTTATGTCGTTCGAAATGATCTCAGCTACATTTTGATATACCACAACCCTACTTTTGGTGACTTAGATGACTTGGAATTCTTGCGCGTTGATGGTTACGGGGCTTTAATAAGTGCGATTACGCCCAAATTAGCGAAAACCGGCACTTTTTTGGTCTTCGGAAATGGATAAAAGTTCTTCGTGATGGTCCCAGGAGCAATTAGATGGGTCACAACCCTATTTTTGCAACTTTGAAAATTTTAGTGGGTAAGAGTTATGCCCCTTGATTAAGCGATTTCATCAAATATTGGGAAAACCGTCGCTTTTTTGGAATTTTTGGACCAACTTATGTCGTTCGAAATGATCTCAGCTACATTTTGATATACCACAACCCTACTTTTGGTGACTTAGATGACTTGGAATTCTTGCGCGTTGAGAGTTATGCCCCTTGATTAAGCGATTTCATCAAATATTGGGAAAACCGTCGCTTTTTTGGAATTTTTGGACCAACTTATGTCGTTCGAAATGATCTCAGCTACATTTTGATGTACCACAACCCTACTTTTGGTGACTTAGATGACTTGGAATTCTTGCGCGTTGAGGGTTACGGGGCTTTAATAAGTGCGATTACGCCCAAATTAGCGAAAACCGGCACTTTTTTGGTCTTCGGAAATGGATAAAAGTTCTTCGTGATGGTCCCAGGAGCAATTAGATGGGTCACAACCCTATTTTTGCAACTTTGAAAATTTTAGTGGGTAAGAGTTATGCCCCTTGATTAAGCTATTTCATCAAATATTGGGAAAACCGTCGCTTTTTTGGAATTTTTGGACCAACTTATGTCGTTCGAAATGATCTTAGCTACATTTTGATATACCACAACCCTACTTTTGGTGACTTAGATGACTTGGAATTCTTGCGCGTTGAGAGTTATGCCCCTTGATTAAGCGATTTCATCAAATATTGGGAAAACCGTCGCTTTTTTGGAATTTTTGGACCAACTTATGTCGTTCGAAATGATCTCAGCTACATTTTGATATACCACAACCCTACTTTTGGTGACTTAGATGACTTGGAATTCTTGCGCGTTGAGGGTTACGGGGCTTTAATAAGTGCGATTACGCCCAAATTAGCGAAAACCGGCACTTTTTTGGTCTTCGGAAATGGATAAAAGTTCTTCGTGATGGTCCCAGGAGCAATTAGATGGGTCACAACCCTATTTTTGCAACTTTGAAAATTTTAGTGGGTAAGAGTTATGCCCCTTGATTAAGCGATTTCATCAAATATTGGGAAAACCGTCGCTTTTTTGGAATTTTTGGACCAACTTATGTCGTTCGAAATGATCTCAGCTACATTTTGATATACCACAACCCTACTTTTGGTGACTTAGATGACTTGGAATTCTTGCGCGTTGAGAGTTATGCCCCTTGATTAAGCGATTTCATCAAATATTGGGAAAACCGTCGCTTTTTTGGAATTTTTGGACCAACTTATGTCGTTCGAAATGATCTCAGCTACATTTTGATATACCACAACCCTACTTTTGGTTACTTAGATGACTTGGAATTCTTGCGCGTTGAGGGTTACGGGGCTTTAATAAGTGCGATTACGCCCAAATTAGCGAAAACCGGCACTTTTTTGGTCTTCGGAAATGGATAAAAGTTCTTCGTGATGGTCCCAGGAGCAATTAGATGGGTCACAACCCTATTTTTGCAACTTTGAAAATTTTAGTGGGTAAGAGTTATGCCCCTTGATTAAGCGATTTCATCAAATATTGGGAAAACCGTCGCTTTTTTGGAATTTTTGGACCAACTTATGTCGTTCGAAATGATCTCAGCTACATTTTGATATACCACAACCCTACTTTTGGTGACTTAGATGACTTGGAATTCTTGCGCGTTGAGAGTTATGCCCCTTGATTAAGCGATTTCATCAAATATTGGGAAAACCGTCGCTTTTTTGGAATTTTTGGACCAACTTATGTCGTTCGAAATGATCTCAGCTACATTTTGATATACCACAACCCTACTTTTGGTGACTTAGATGACTTGGAATTCTTGCGCGTTGAGGGTTACGGGGCTTTAATAAGTGCGATTACGCCCAAATTAGCGAAAACCGGCACTTTTTTGGTCTTCGGAAATGGATAAAAGTTCTTCGTGATGGTCCCAGGAGCAATTAGATGGGTCACAACCCTATTTTTGCAACTTTGAAAATTTTAGTGGGTAAGAGTTATGCCCCTTGATTAAGCGATTTCATCAAATATTGGGAAAACCGTCGCTTTTTTGGAATTTTTGGACCAACTTATGTCGTTCGAAATGATCTCAGCTACATTTTGATATACCACAACCCTACTTTTGGTGACTTAGATGACTTGGAATTCTTGCGCGTTGAGGGTTACGGGGCTTTAATAAGTGCGATTACGCCCAAATTAGCGAAAACCGGCACTTTTTTGGTCTTCGGAAATGGATAAAAGTTCTTCGTGATGGTCCCAGGAGCAATTAGATGGGTCACAACCCTATTTTTGCAACTTTGAAAATTTTAGTGGGTAAGAGTTATGCCCCTTGATTAAGCGATTTCATCAAATATTGGGAAAACCGTCGCTTTTTTGGAATTTTTGGACCAACTTATGTCGTTCGAAATGATCTCAGCTACATTTTGATATACCACAACCCTACTTTTGGTGACTTAGATGACTTGGAATTCTTGCGCGTTGAGAGTTATGCCCCTTGATTAAGCGATTTCATCAAATATTGGGAAAACCGTCGCTTTTTTGGAATTTTTGGACCAACTTATGTCGTTCGAAATGATCTCAGCTACATTTTGATATACCACAACCCTACTTTTGGTGACTTAGATGACTTGGAATTCTTGCGCGTTGAGGGTTACGGGGCTTTAATAAGTGCGATTACGCCCAAATTAGCGAAAACCGGCACTTTTTTGGTCTTCGGAAATGGATAAAAGTTCTTCGTGATGGTCCCAGGAGCAATTAGATGGGTCACAACCCTATTTTTGCAACTTTGAAAATTTTAGTGGGTAAGAGTTATGCCCCTTGATTAAGCGATTTCATCAAATATTGGGAAAACCGTCGCTTTTTTGGAATTTTTGGACCAACTTATGTCGTTCGAAATGATCTCAGCTACATTTTGATATACCACAACCCTACTTTTGGTGACTTAGATGACTTGGAATTCTTGCGCGTTGAGAGTTATGCCCCTTGATTAAGCGATTTCATCAAATATTGGGAAAACCGTCGCTTTTTTGGAATTTTTGGACCAACTTATGTCGTTCGAAATGATCTCAGCTACATTTTGATATACCACAACCCTACTTTTGGTGACTTAGATGACTTGGAATTCTTGCGCGTTGAGGGTTACGGGGCTTTAATAAGTGCGATTACGCCCAAATTAGCGAAAACCGGCACTTTTTTGGTCTTCGGAAATGGATAAAAGTTCTTCGTGATGGTCCCAGGAGCAATTAGATGGGTCACAACCCTATTTTTGCAACTTTGAAAATTTTAGTGGGTAAGAGTTATGCCCCTTGATTAAGCGATTTCATCAAATATTGGGAAAACCGTCGCTTTTTTGGAATTTTTGGACCAACTTATGTCGTTCGAAATGATCTCAGCTACATTTTGATATACCACAACCCTACTTTTGGTGACTTAGATGACTTGGAATTCTTGCGCGTTGAGAGTTATGCCCCTTGATTAAGCGATTTCATCAAATATTGGGAAAACCGTCGCTTTTTTGGAATTTTTGGACCAACTTATGTCGTTCGAAATGATCTCAGCTACATTTTGATATACCACAACCCTACTTTTGGTGACTTAGATGACTTGGAATTCTTGCGCGTTGAGGGTTACGGGGCTTTAATAAGTGCGATTACGCCCAAATTAGCGAAAACCGGCACTTTTTTGGTCTTCGGAAATGGATAAAAGTTCTTCGTGATGGTCCCAGGAGCAATTAGATGGGTCACAACCCTATTTTTGCAACTTTGAAAATTTTAGTGGGTAAGAGTTATGCCCCTTGATTAAGCGATTTCATCAAATATTGGGAAAACCGTCGCTTTTTTGGAATTTTTGGACCAACTTATGTCGTTCGAAATGATCTCAGCTACATTTTGATATACCACAACCCTACTTTTGGTGACTTAGATGACTTGGAATTCTTGCGCGTTGAGAGTTATGCCCCTTGATTAAGCGATTTCATCAAATATTGGGAAAACCGTCGCTTTTTTGGAATTTTTGGACCAACTTATGTCGTTCGAAATGATCTCAGCTACATTTTGATATACCACAACCCTACTTTTGGTGACTTAGATGACTTGGAATTCTTGCGCGTTGAGGGTTACGGGGCTTTAATAAGTGCGATTACGCCCAAATTAGCGAAAACCGGCACTTTTTTGGTCTTCGGAAATGGATAAAAGTTCTTCGTGATGGTCCCAGGAGCAATTAGATGGGTCACAACCCTATTTTTGCAACTTTGAAAATTTTAGTGGGTAAGAGTTATGCCCCTTGATTAAGCGATTTCATCAAATATTGGGAAAACCGTCGCTTTTTTGGAATTTTTGGACCAACTTATGTCGTTCGAAATGATCTCAGCTACATTTTGATATACCACAACCCTACTTTTGGTGACTTAGATGACTTGGAATTCTTGCGCGTTGAGAGTTATGCCCCTTGATTAAGCGATTTCATCAAATATTGGGAAAACCGTCGCTTTTTTGGAATTTTTGGACCAACTTATGTCGTTCGAAATGATCTCAGCTACATTTTGATATACCACAACCCTACTTTTGGTGACTTAGATGACTTGGAATTCTTGCGCGTTGAGGGTTACGGGGCTTTAATAAGTGCGATTACGCCCAAATTAGCGAAAACCGGCACTTTTTTGGTCTTCGGAAATGGATAAAAGTTCTTCGTGATGGTCCCAGGAGCAATTAGATGGGTCACAACCCTATTTTTGCAACTTTGAAAATTTTAGTGGGTAAGAGTTATGCCCCTTGATTAAGCGATTTCATCAAATATTGGGAAAACCGTCGCTTTTTTGGAATTTTTGGACCAACTTATGTCGTTCGAAATGATCTCAGCTACATTTTGATATACCACAACCCTACTTTTGGTGACTTAGATGACTTGGAATTCTTGCGCGTTGAGAGTTATGCCCCTTGATTAAGCGATTTCATCAAATATTGGGAAAACCGTCGCTTTTTTGGAATTTTTGGACCAACTTATGTCGTTCGAAATGATCTCAGCTACATTTTGATATACCACAACCCTACTTTTGGTGACTTAGATGACTTGGAATTCTTGCGCGTTGAGGGTTACGGGGCTTTAATAAGTGCGATTACGCCCAAATTAGCGAAAACCGGCACTTTTTTGGTCTTCGGAAATGGATAAAAGTTCTTCGTGATGGTCCCAGGAGCAATTAGATGGGTCACAACCCTATTTTGCAACTTTGAAAATTTTAGTGGGTAAGAGTTATGCCCCTTGATTAAGCGATTTCATCAAATATTGGGAAAACCGTCGCTTTTTTGGAATTTTTGGACCAACTTATGTCGTTCGAAATGATCTCAGCTACATTTTGATATACCACAACCCTACTTTTGGTGACTTAGATGACTTGGAATTCTTGCGCGTTGAGAGTTATGCCCCTTGATTAAGCGATTTCATCAAATATTGGGAAAACCGTCGCTTTTTTGGAATTTTTGGACCAACTTATGTCGTTCGAAATGATCTCAGCTACATTTTGATATACCACAACCCTACTTTTGGTGACTTAGATGACTTGGAATTCTTGCGCGTTGAGGGTTACGGGGCTTTAATAAGTGCGATTACGCCCAAATTAGCGAAAACCGGCACTTTTTTGGTCTTCGGAAATGGATAAAAGTTCTTCGTGATGGTCCCAGGAGCAATAAGTTGGGTCACAACCCTATTTTTGCAACTTTGAAAATTTTAGTGGGTAAGAGTTATGCCCCTTGATTAAGCGATTTCATCAAATATTGGGAAAACCGTCGCTTTTTTGGAATTTTTGGACCAACTTATGTCGTTCGAAATGATCTCAGCTACATTTTGATATACCACAACCCTACTTTTGGTGACTTAGATGACTTGGAATTCTTGCGCGTTGAGAGTTATGCCCCTTGATTAAGCGATTTCATCAAATATTGGGAAAACCGTCGCTTTTTTGGAATTTTTGGACCAACTTATGTCGTTCGAAATGATCTCAGCTACATTTTGATATACCACAACCCTACTTTTGGTGACTTAGATGACTTGGAATTCTTGCGCGTTGAGGGTTACGGGGCTTTAATAAGTGCGATTACGCCCAAATTAGCGAAAACCGGCACTTTTTTGGTCTTCGGAAATGGATAAAAGTTCTTCGTGATGGTCCCAGGAGCAATTAGATGGGTCACAACCCTATTTTTGCAACTTTGAAAATTTTAGTGGGTAAGAGTTATGCCCCTTGATTAAGCGATTTCATCAAATATTGGGAAAACCGTCGCTTTTTTGGAATTTTTGGACCAACTTATGTCGTTCGAAATGATCTCAGCTACATTTTGATATACCACAACCCTACTTTTGGTGACTTAGATGACTTGGAATTCTTGCGCGTTGAGAGTTATGCCCCTTGATTAAGCGATTTCATCAAATATTGGGAAAACCGTCGCTTTTTTGGAATTTTTGGACCAACTTATGTCGTTCGAAATGATCTCAGCTACATTTTGATATACCACAACCCTACTTTTGGTGACTTAGATGACTTGGAATTCTTGCGCGTTGAGGGTTACGGGGCTTTAATAAGTGCGATTACGCCCAAATTAGCGAAAACCGGCACTTTTTTGGTCTTCGGAAATGGATAAAAGTTCTTCGTGATGGTCCCAGGAGCAATTAGATGGGTCACAACCCTATTTTTGCAACTTTGAAAATTTTAGTGGGTAAGAGTTATGCCCCTTGATTAAGCGATTTCATCAAATATTGGGAAAACCGTTGCTTTTTTGGAATTTTTGGACCAACTTATGTCGTTCGAAATGATCTCAGCTACATTTTGATATACCACAACCCTACTTTTGGTGACTTAGATGACTTGGAATTCTTGCGCGTTGAGAGTTATGCCCCTTGATTAAGCGATTTCATCAAATATTGGGAAAACCGTCGCTTTTTTGGAATTTTTGGACCAACTTATGTCGTTCGAAATGATCTCAGCTACATTTTGATATACCACAACCCTACTTTTGGTGACTTAGATGACTTGGAATTCTTGCGCGTTGAGGGTTACGGGGCTTTAATAAGTGCGATTACGCCCAAATTAGCGAAAACCGGCACTTTTTTGGTCTTCGGAAATGGATAAAAGTTCTTCGTGATGGTCCCAGGAGCAATTAGATGGGTCACAACCCTATTTTTGCAACTTTGAAAATTTTAGTGGGTAAGAGTTATGCCCCTTGATTAAGCGATTTCATCAAATATTGGGAAAACCGTCGCTTTTTTGGAATTTTTGGACCAACTTATGTCGTTCGAAATGATCTCAGCTACATTTTGATATACCACAACCCTACTTTTGGTGACTTAGATGACTTGGAATTCTTGCGCGTTGAGAGTTATGCCCCTTGATTAAGCGATTTCATCAAATATTGGGAAAACCGTCGCTTTTTTGGAATTTTTGGACCAACTTATGTCGTTCGAAATGATCTCAGCTACATTTTGATATACCACAACCCTACTTTTGGTGACTTAGATGACTTGGAATTCTTGCGCGTTGAGGGTTACGGGGCTTTAATAAGTGCGATTACGCCCAAATTAGCGAAAACCGGCACTTTTTTGGTCTTCGGAAATGGATAAAAGTTCTTCGTGATGGTCCCAGGAGCAATTAGATGGGTCACAACCCTATTTTTGCAACTTTGAAAATTTTAGTGGGTAAGAGTTATGCCCCTTGATTAAGCGATTTCATCAAATATTGGGAAAACCGTCGCTTTTTTGGAATTTTTGGACCAACTTATGTCGTTCGAAATGATCTCAGCTACATTTTGATATACCACAACCCTACTTTTGGTGACTTAGATGACTTGGAATTCTTGCGCGTTGAGAGTTATGCCCCTTGATTAAGCGATTTCATCAAATATTGGGAAAACCGTCGCTTTTTTGGAATTTTTGGACCAACTTATGTCGTTCGAAATGATCTCAGCTACATTTTGATATACCACAACCCTACTTTTGGTGACTTAGATGACTTGGAATTCTTGCGCGTTGAGGGTTACGGGGCTTTAATAAGTGCGATTACGCCCAAATTAGCGAAAACCGGCACTTTTTTGGTCTTCGGAAATGGATAAAAGTTCTTCGTGATGGTCCCAGGAGCAATTAGATGGGTCACAACCCTATTTTTGCAACTTTGAAAATTTTAGTGGGTAAGAGTTATGCCCCTTGATTAAGCGATTTCATCAAATATTGGGAAAACCGTCGCTTTTTTGGAATTTTTGGACCAACTTATGTCGTTCGAAATGATCTCAGCTACATTTTGATATACCACAACCCTACTTTTGGTGACTTAGATGACTTGGAATTCTTGCGCGTTGAGAGTTATGCCCCTTGATTAAGCGATTTCATCAAATATTGGGAAAACCGTCGCTTTTTTGGAATTTTTGGACCAACTTATGTCGTTCGAAATGATCTCAGCTACATTTTGATATACCACAACCCTACTTTTGGTGACTTAGATGACTTGGAATTCTTGCGCGTTGAGGGTTACGGGGCTTTAATAAGTGCGATTACGCCCAAATTAGCGAAAACCGGCACTTTTTTGGTCTTCGGAAATGGATAAAAGTTCTTCGTGATGGTCCCAGGAGCAATTAGATGGGTCACAACCCTATTTTTGCAACTTTGAAAATTTTAGTGGGTAAGAGTTATGCCCCTTGATTAAGCGATTTCATCAAATATTGGGAAAACCGTCGCTTTTTTGGAATTTTTGGACCAACTTATGTCGTTCGAAATGATCTCAGCTACATTTTGATATACCACAACCCTACTTTTGGTGACTTAGATGACTTGGAATTCTTGCGCGTTGAGAGTTATGCCCCTTGATTAAGCGATTTCATCAAATATTGGGAAAACCGTCGCTTTTTTGGAATTTTTGGACCAACTTATGTCGTTCGAAATGATCTCAGCTACATTTTGATATACCACAACCCTACTTTTGGTGACTTAGATGACTTGGAATTCTTGCGCGTTGAGGGTTACGGGGCTTTAATAAGTGCGATTACGCCCAAATTAGCGAAAACCGGCACTTTTTTGGTCTTCGGAAATGGATAAAAGTTCTTCGTGATGGTCCCAGGAGCAATTAGATGGGTCACAACCCTATTTTTGCAACTTTGAAAATTTTAGTGGGTAAGAGTTATGCCCCTTGATTAAGCGATTTCATCAAATATTGGGAAAACCGTCGCTTTTTTGGAATTTTTGGACCAACTTATGTCGTTCGAAATGATCTCAGCTACATTTTGATATACCACAACCCTACTTTTGGTGACTTAGATGACTTGGAATTCTTGCGCGTTGAGAGTTATGCCCCTTGATTAAGCGATTTCATCAAATATTGGGAAAACCGTCGCTTTTTTGGAATTTTTGGACCAACTTATGTCGTTCGAAATGATCTCAGCTACATTTTGATATACCACAACCCTACTTTTGGTGACTTAGATGACTTGGAATTCTTGCGCGTTGAGGGTTACGGGGCTTTAATAAGTGCGATTACGCCCAAATTAGCGAAAACCGGCACTTTTTTGGTCTTCGGAAATGGATAAAAGTTCTTCGTGATGGTCCCAGGAGCAATTAGATGGGTCACAACCCTATTTTTGCAACTTTGAAAATTTTAGTGGGTAAGAGTTATGCCCCTTGATTAAGCGATTTCATCAAATATTGGGAAAACCGTCGCTTTTTTGGAATTTTTGGACCAACTTATGTCGTTCGAAATGATCTCAGCTACATTTTGATATACCACAACCCTACTTTTGGTGACTTAGATGACTTGGAATTCTTGCGCGTTGAGAGTTATGCCCCTTGATTAAGCGATTTCATCAAATATTGGGAAAACCGTCGCTTTTTTGGAATTTTTGGACCAACTTATGTCGTTCGAAATGATCTCAGCTACATTTTGATATACCACAACCCTACTTTTGGTGACTTAGATGACTTGGAATTCTTGCGCGTTGAGGGTTACGGGGCTTTAATAAGTGCGATTACGCCCAAATTAGCGAAAACCGGCACTTTTTTGGTCTTCGGAAATGGATAAAAGTTCTTCGTGATGGTCCCAGGAGCAATAAGATGGGTCACAACCCTATTTTTGCAACTTTGAAAATTTTAGTGGGTAAGAGTTATGCCCCTTGATTAAGCGATTTCATCAAATATTGGGAAAACCGTCGCTTTTTTGGAATTTTTGGACCAACTTATGTCGTTCGAAATGATCTCAGCTACATTTTGATATACCACAACCCTACTTTTGGTGACTTAGATGACTTGGAATTCTTGCGCGTTGAGAGTTATGCCCCTTGATTAAGCGATTTCATCAAATATTGGGAAAACCGTCGCTTTTTTGGAATTTTTGGACCAACTTATGTCGTTCGAAATGATCTCAGCTACATTTTGATATACCACAACCCTACTTTTGGTGACTTAGATGACTTGGAATTCTTGCGCGTTGAGGGTTACGGGGCTTTAATAAGTGCGATTACGCCCAAATTAGCGAAAACCGGCACTTTTTTGGTCTTCGGAAATGGATAAAAGTTCTTCGTGATGGTCCCAGGAGCAATTAGATGGGTCACAACCCTATTTTTGCAACTTTGAAAATTTTAGTGGGTAAGAGTTATGCCCCTTGATTAAGCGATTTCATCAAATATTGGGAAAACCGTCGCTTTTTTGGAATTTTTGGACCAACTTATGTCGTTCGAAATGATCTCAGCTACATTTTGATATACCACAACCCTACTTTTGGTGACTTAGATGACTTGGAATTCTTGCGCGTTGAGAGTTATGCCCCTTGATTAAGCGATTTCATCAAATATTGGGAAAACCGTCGCTTTTTTGGAATTTTTGGATCAACTTATGTCGTTCGAAATGATCTCAGCTACATTTTGATATACCACAACCCTACTTTTGGTGACTTAGATGACTTGGAATTCTTGCGCGTTGAGGGTTACGGGGCTTTAATAAGTGCGATTACGCCCAAATTAGCGAAAACCGGCACTTTTTTGGTCTTCGGAAATGGATAAAAGTTCTTCATGATGGTCCCAGGAGCAATTAGATGGGTCACAACCCTATTTTTGCAACTTTGAAAATTTTAGTGGGTAAGAGTTATGCCCCTTGATTAAGCGATTTCATCAAATATTGGGAAAACCGTCGCTTTTTTGGAATTTTTGGACCAACTTATGTCGTTCGAAATGATCTCAGCTACATTTTGATATACCACAACCCTACTTTTGGTGACTTAGATGACTTGGAATTCTTGCGCGTTGAGGGTTACGGGGCTTTAATAAGTGCGATTACGCCCAAATTAGCGAAAACCGGCACTTTTTTGGTCTTCGGAAATGGATAAAAGTCCTTCATGATGGTCCCAGGAGCAATTAGATGGGTCACAACCCTATTTTTGCAACTTTGAAAATTTTAGTGGGTAAGAGTTATGCCCCTTGATTAAGCGATTTCATCAAATATTGGGAAAACCGTCGCTTTTTTGGAATTTTTGGACCAACTTATGTCGTTCGAAATGATCTCAGCTACATTTTGATATACCACAACCCTACTTTTGGTGACTTAGATGACTTGGAATTCTTGCGCGTTGAGAGTTATGCCCCTTGATTAAGCGATTTCATCAAATATTGGGAAAACCGTCGCTTTTTTGGATTTTTTGGACCAACTTATGTCGTTCGAAATGATCTCAGCTACATTTTGATATACCACAACCCTACTTTTGGTGACTTAGATGACTTGGAATTCTTGCGCGTTGAGGGTTACGGGGCTTTAATAAGTGCGATTACGCCCAAATTAGCGAAAACCGGCACTTTTTTGGTCTTCGGAAATGGATAAAAGTTCTTCGTGATGGTCCCAGGAGCAATTAGATGGGTCACAACCCTATTTTTGCAACTTTGAAAATTTTAGTGGGTAAGAGTTATGCCCCTTGATTAAGCGATTTCATCAAATATTGGGAAAACCGTCGCTTTTTTGGAATTTTTGGACCAACTTATGTCGTTCGAAATGATCTCAGCTACATTTTGATATACCACAACCCTACTTTTGGTGACTTAGATGACTTGGAATTCTTGCGCGTTGAGAGTTATGCCCCTTGATTAAGCGATTTCATCAAATATTGGGAAAACCGTCGCTTTTTTGGAATTTTTGGACCAACTTATGTCGTTCGAAATGATCTCAGCTACATTTTGATATACCACAACCCTACTTTTGGTGACTTAGATGACTTGGAATTCTTGCGCGTTGAGGGTTACGGGGCTTTAATAAGTGCGATTACGCCCAAATTAGCGAAAACCGGCACTTTTTTGGTCTTCGGAAATGGATAAAAGTTCTTCGTGATGGTCCCAGGAGCAATTAGATGGGTCACAACCCTATTTTTGCAACTTTGAAAATTTTAGTGGGTAAGAGTTATGCCCCTTGATTAAGCGATTTCATCAAATATTGGGAAAACCGTCGCTTTTTTGGAATTTTTGGACCAACTTATGTCGTTCGAAATGATCTCAGCTACATTTTGATATACCACAACCCTACTTTTGGTGACTAAGATGACTTGGAATTCTTGCGCGTTGAGAGTTATGCCCCTTGATTAAGCGATTTCATCAAATATTGGGAAAACCGTCGCTTTTTTGGAATTTTTGGACCAACTTATGTCGTTCGAAATGATCTCAGCTACATTTTGATATACCACAACCCTACTTTTGGTGACTTAGATGACTTGGAATTCTTGCGCGTTGAGGGTTACGGGGCTTTAATAAGTGCGATTACGCCCAAATTAGCGAAAACCGGCACTTTTTTGGTCTTCGGAAATGGATAAAAGTTCTTCGTGATGGTCCCAGGAGCAATTAGATGGGTCACAACCCTATTTTTGCAACTTTGAAAATTTTAGTGGGTAAGAGTTATGCCCCTTGATTAAGCGATTTCATCAAATATTGGGAAAACCGTCGCTTTTTTGGAATTTTTGGACCAACTTATGTCGTTCGAAATGATCTCAGCTACATTTTGATATACCACAACCCTACTTTTGGTGACTTAGATGACTTGGAATTCTTGCGCGTTGAGAGTTATGCCCCTTGATTAAGCGATTTCATCAAATATTGGGAAAACCGTCGCTTTTTTGGAATTTTTGGACCAACTTATGTCGTTCGAAATGATCTCAGCTACATTTTGATATACCACAACCCTACTTTTGGTGACTTAGATGACTTGGAATTCTTGCGCGTTGAGGGTTACGGGGCTTTAATAAGTGTGATTACGCCCAAATTAGCGAAAACCGGCACTTTTTTGGTCTTCGGAAATGGATAAAAGTTCTTCGTGATGGTCCCAGGAGCAATTAGATGGGTCACAACCCTATTTTTGCAACTTTGAAAATTTTAGTGGGTAAGAGTTATGCCCCTTGATTAAGCGATTTCATCAAATATTGGGAAAACCGTCGCTTTTTTGGAATTTTTGGACCAACTTATGTTGTTCGAAATGATCTCAGCTACAATTTGATATACCACAACCCTACTTTTGGTGACTTAGATGACTTGGAATTCTTGCGCGTTGAGAGTTATGCCCCTTGATTAAGCGATTTCATCAAATATTGGGAAAACCGTCGCTTTTTTGGAATTTTTGGACCAACTTATGTCGTTCGAAATGATCTCAGCTACATTTTGATATACCACAACCCTACTTTTGGTGACTTAGATGACTTGGAATTCTTGCGCGTTGAGGGTTACGGGGCTTTAATAAGTGCGATTACGCCCAAATTAGCGAAAACCGGCACTTTTTTGGTCTTCGGAAATGGATAAAAGTTCTTCGTGATGGTCCCAGGAGCAATTAGATGGGTCACAACCCTATTTTTGCAACTTTGAAAATTTTAGTGGGTAAGAGTTATGCCCCTTGATTAAGCGATTTCATCAAATATTGGGAAAACCGTCGCTTTTTTGGAATTTTTGGACCAACTTATGTCGTTCGAAATGATCTCAGCTACATTTTGATATACCACAACCCTACTTTTGGTGACTTAGATGACTTGGAATTCTTGCGCGTTGAGAGTTATGCCCCTTGATTAAGCGATTTCATCAAATATTGGGAAAACCGTCGCTTTTTTGGAATTTTTGGACCAACTTATGTCGTTCGAAATGATCTCAGCTACATTTTGATATACCACAACCCTACTTTTGGTGACTTAGATGACTTGGAATTCTTGCGCGTTGAGGGTTACGGGGCTTTAATAAGTGCGATTACGCCCAAATTAGCGAAAACCGGCACTTTTTTGGTCTTCGGAAATGGATAAAAGTTCTTCGTGATGGTCCCAGGAGCAATTAGATGGGTCACAACCCTATTTTTGCAACTTTGAAAATTTTAGTGGGTAAGAGTTATGCCCCTTGATTAAGCGATTTCATCAAATATTGGGAAAACCGTCGCTTTTTTGGAATTTTTGGACCAACTTATGTCGTTCGAAATGATCTCAGCTACATTTTGATATACCACAACCCTACTTTTGGTGACTTAGATGACTTGGAATTCTTGCGCGTTGAGAGTTATGCCCCTTGATTAAGCGATTTCATCAAATATTGGGAAAACCGTCGCTTTTTTGGAATTTTTGGACCAACTTATGTCGTTCGAAATGATCTCAGCTACATTTTGATATACCACAACCCTACTTTTGGTGACTTAGATGACTTGGAATTCTTGCGCGTTGAGGGTTACGGGGCTTTAATAAGTGCGATTACGCCCAAATTAGCGAAAACCGGCACTTTTTTGGTCTTCGGAAATGGATAAAAGTTCTTCGTGATGGTCCCAGGAGCAATTAGATGGGTCACAACCCTATTTTTGCAACTTTGAAAATTTTAGTGGGTAAGAGTTATGCCCCTTGATTAAGCGATTTCATCAAATATTGGGAAAACCGTCGCTTTTTTGGAATTTTTGGACCAACTTATGTCGTTCGAAATGATCTCAGCTACATTTTGATATACCACAACCCTACTTTTGGTGACTTAGATGACTTGGAATTCTTGCGCGTTGAGGGTTACGGGGCTTTAATAAGTGCGATTTCGACCAAATTAGCGAAAACCGGCACTTTTTTGGTCTTCGGAAATGGATAAAAGTTCTTCGTGATGGTCCCAGGAGCAATTAGATGGGTCACAACCCTATTTTTGCAACTTTGAAAATTTTAGTGGGTAAGAGTTATGCCCCTTGATTAAGCGATTTCATCAAATATTGGGAAAACCGTCGCTTTTTTGGAATTTTTGGACCAACTTATGTCGTTCGAAATGATCTCAGCTACATTTTGATATACCACAACCCTACTTTTGGTGACTTAGATGACTTGGAATTCTTGCGCGTTGAGAGTTATGCCCCTTGATTAAGCGATTTCATCAAATATTGGGAAAACCGTCGCTTTTTTGGAATTTTTGGACCAACTTATGTCGTTCGAAATGATCTCAGCTACATTTTGATATACCACAACCCTACTTTTGGTGACTTAGATGACTTGGAATTCTTGCGCGTTGAGAGTTACGGGGCTTTAATAAGTGCGATTACGCCCAAATTAGCGAAAACCGGCACTTTTTTGGTCTTCGGAAATGGATAAAAGTTCTTCGTGATGGTCCCAGGAGCAATTAGATGGGTCACAACCCTATTTTTGCAACTTTGAAAATTTTAGTGGGTAAGAGTTATGCCCCTTGATTAAGCGATTTCATCAAATATTGGGAAAACCGTCGCTTTTTTGGAATTTTTGGACCAACTTATGTCGTTCGAAATGATCTCAGCTACATTTTGATATACCACAACCCTACTTTTGGTGACTTAGATGACTTGGAATTCTTGCGCGTTGAGAGTTATGCCCCTTGATTAAGCGATTTCATCAAATATTGGGAAAACCGTCGCTTTTTTGGAATTTTTGGACCAACTTATGTCGTTCGAAATGATCTCAGCTACATTTTGATATACCACAACCCTACTTTTAGTGACTTTGATGACTTGGAATTCTTGCGCGTTGAGGGTTACGGGGCTTTAATAAGTGCGATTACGCCCAAATTAGCGAAAACCGGCACTTTTTTGGTCTTCGGAAATGGATAAAAGTTCTTCGTGATGGTCCCAGGAGCAATTAGATGGGTCACAACCCTATTTTTGCAACTTTGAAAATTTTAGTGGGTAAGAGTTATGCCCCTTGATTAAGCGATTTCATCAAATATTGGGAAAACCGTCGCTTTTTTGGAATTTTTGGACCAACTTATGTCGTTCGAAATGATCTCAGCTACATTTTGATATACCACAACCCTACTTTTGGTGACTTAGATGACTTGGAATTCTTGCGCGTTGAGAGTTATGCCCCTTGATTAAGCGATTTCATCAAATATTGGGAAAACCGTCGCTTTTTTGGAATTTTTGGACCAACTTATGTCGTTCGAAATGATCTCAGCTACATTTTGATATACCACAACCCTACTTTTGGTGACTTAGATGACTTGGAATTCTTGCGCGTTGAGGGTTACGGGGCTTTAATAAGTGCGATTACGCCCAAATTAGCGAAAACCGGCACTTTTTTGGTCTTCGGAAATGGATAAAAGTTCTTCGTGATGGTCCCAGGAGCAATTAGATGGGTCACAACCCTATTTTTGCAACTTTGAAAATTTTAGTGGGTAAGAGTTATGCCCCTTGATTAAGCGATTTCATCAAATATTGGGAAAACCGTCGCTTTTTTGGAATTTTTGGACCAACTTATGTCGTTCGAAATGATCTCAGCTACATTTTGATATACCACAACCCTACTTTTGGTGACTTAGATGACTTGGAATTCTTGCGCGTTGAGAGTTATGCCCCTTGATTAAGCGATTTCATCAAATATTGGGAAAACCGTCGCTTTTTTGGAATTTTTGGACCAACTTATGTCGTTCGAAATGATCTCAGCTACATTTTGATATACCACAACCCTACTTTTGGTGACTTAGATGACTTGGAATTCTTGCGCGTTGAGGGTTACGGGGCTTTAATAAGTGCGATTACGCCCAAATTAGCGAAAACCGGCACTTTTTTGGTCTTCGGAAATGGATAAAAGTTCTTCGTGATGGTCCCAGGAGCAATTAGATGGGTCACAACCCTATTTTTGCAACTTTGAAAATTTTAGTGGGTAAGAGTTATGCCCCTTGATTAAGCGATTTCATCAAATATTGGGAAAACCGTCGCTTTTTTGGAATTTTTGGACCAACTTATGTCGTTCGAAATGATCTCAGCTACATTTTGATATACCACAAGCCTACTTTTGGTGACTTAGATGACTTGGAATTCTTGCGCGTTGAGAGTTATGCCCCTTGATTAAGCGATTTCATCAAATATTGGGAAAACCGTCGCTTTTTTGGAATTTTTGGACCAACTTATGTCGTTCGAAATGATCTCAGCTACATTTTGATATACCACAACCCTACTTTTGGTGACTTAGATGACTTGGAATTCTTGCGCGTTGACGGTTACGGGGCTTTAATAAGTGCGATTACGCCCAAATTAGCGAAAACCGGCACTTTTTTGGTCTTCGGAAATGGATAAAAGTTCTTCGTGATGGTCCCAGGAGCAATTAGATGGGTCACAACCCTATTTTTGCAACTTTGAAAATTTTAGTGGGTAAGAGTTATGCCCCTTGATTAAGCGATTTCATCAAATATTGGGAAAACCGTCGCTTTTTTGGAATTTTTGGACCAACTTATGTCGTTCGAAATGATCTCAGCTACATTTTGATATACCACAACCCTACTTTTGGTGACTTAGATGACTTGGAATTCTTGCGCGTTGAGAGTTATGCCCCTTGATTAAGCGATTTCATCAAATATTGGGAAAACCGTCGTTTTTTTGGAATTTTTGGACCAACTTATGTCGTTCGAAATGATCTCAGCTACATTTTGATATATCACAACCCTACTTTTGGTGACTTAGATGACTTGGAATTCTTGCGCGTTGAGGGTTACGGGGCTTTAATAAGTGCGATTACGCCCAAATTAGCGAAAACCGGCACTTTTTTGGTCTTCGGAAATGGATAAAAGTTCTTCGTGATGGTCCCAGGAGCAATTAGATGGGTCACAACCCTATTTTTGCAACTTTGAAAATTTTAGTGGGTAAGAGTTATGCCCCTTGATTAAGCGATTTCATCAAATATTGGGAAAACCGTCGCTTTTTTGGAATTTTTGGACCAACTTATGTCGTTCGAAATGATCTCAGCTACATTTTGATATACCACAACCCTACTTTTGGTGACTTAGATGACTTGGAATTCTTGCGCGTTGAGAGTTATGCCCCTTGATTAAGCGATTTCATCAAATATTGGGAAAACCGTCGCTTTTTTGGAATTTTTGGACCAACTTATGTCGTTCGAAATGATCTCAGCTACATTTTGATATACCACAACCCTACTTTTGGTGACTTAGATGACTTGGAATTCTTGCGCGTTGAGGGTTACGGGGCTTTAATAAGTGCGATTACGCCCAAATTAGCGAAAACCGGCACTTTTTTGGTCTTCGGAAATGGATAAAAGTTCTTCGTGATGGTCCCAGGAGCAATTAGATGGGTCACAACCCTATTTTTGCAACTTTGAAAATTTTAGTGGGTAAGAGTTATGCCCCTTGATTAAGCGATTTCATCAAATATTGGGAAAACCGTCGCTTTTTTGGAATTTTTGGACCAACTTATGTCGTTCGAAATGATCTCAGCTACATTTTGATATACCACAACCCTACTTTTGGTGACTTAGATGACTTGGAATTCTTGCGCGTTGAGAGTTATGCCCCTTGATTAAGCGATTTCATCAAATATTGGGAAAACCGTCGCTTTTTTGGAATTTTTGGACCAACTTATGTCGTTCGAAATGATCTCAGCTACATTTTGATATACCACAACCCTACTTTTGGTGACTTAGATGACTTGGAATTCTTGCGCGTTGAGGGTTACGGGGCTTTAATAAGTGCGATTACGCCCAAATTAGCGAAAACCGGCACTTTTTTGGTCTTCGGAAATGGATAAAAGTTCTTCGTGATGGTCCCAGGAGCAATTAGATGGGTCACAACCCTATTTTTGCAACTTTGAAAATTTTAGTGGGTAAGAGTTATGCCCCTTGATTAAGCGATTTCATCAAATATTGGGAAAACCGTCGCTTTTTTGGAATTTTTGGACCAACTTATGTCGTTCGAAATGATCTCAGCTACATTTTGATATACCACAACCCTACTTTTGGTGACTTAGATGACTTGGAATTCTTGCGCGTTGAGAGTTATGCCCCTTGATTAAGCGATTTCATCAAATATTGGGAAAACCGTCGCTTTTTTGGAATTTTTGGACCAACTTATGTCGTTCGAAATGATCTCAGCTACATTTTGATATACCACAACCCTACTTTTGGTGACTTAGATGACTTGGAATTCTTGCGCGTTGAGGGTTACGGGGCTTTAATAAGTGCGATTACGCCCAAATTAGCGAAAACCGGCACTTTTTTGGTCTTCGGAAATGGATAAAAGTTCTTCGTGATGGTCCCAGGAGCAATTAGATGGGTCACAACCCTATTTTTGCAACTTTGAAAATTTTAGTGGGTAAGAGTTATGCCCCTTGATTAAGCGATTTCATCAAATATTGGGAAAACCGTCGCTTTTTTGGAATTTTTGGACCAACTTATGTCGTTCGAAATGATCTCAGCTACATTTTGATATACCACAACCCTACTTTTGGTGACTTAGATGACTTGGAATTCTTGCGCGTTGAGAGTTATGCCCCTTGATTAAGCGATTTCATCAAATATTGGGAAAACCGTCGCTTTTTTGGAATTTTTGGACCAACTTATGTCGTTCGAAATGATCTCAGCTACATTTTGATATACCACAACCCTACTTTTGGTGACTTAGATGACTTGGAATTCTTGCGCGTTGAGGGTTACGGGGCTTTAATAAGTGCGATTACGCCCAAATTAGCGAAAACCGGCACTTTTTTGGTCTTCGGAAATGGATAAAAGTTCTTCGTGATGGTCCCAGGAGCAATTAGATGGGTCACAACCCTATTTTTGCAACTTTGAAAATTTTAGTGGGTAAGAGTTATGCCCCTTGATTAAGCGATTTCATCAAATATTGGGAAAACCGTCGCTTTTTTGGAATTTTTGGACCAACTTATGTCGTTCGAAATGATCTCAGCTACATTTTGATATACCACAACCCTACTTTTGGTGACTTAGATGACTTGGAATTCTTGCGCGTTGAGAGTTATGCCCCTTGATTAAGCGATTTCATCAAATATTGGGAAAACCGTCGCTTTTTTGGAATTTTTGGACCAACTTATGTCGTTCGAAATGATCTCAGCTACATTTTGATATACCACAACCCTACTTTTGGTGACTTAGATGACTTGGAATTCTTGCGCGTTGAGGGTTACGGGGCTTTAATAAGTGCGATTACGCCCAAATTAGCGAAAACCGGCACTTTTTTGGTCTTCGGAAATGGATAAAAGTTCTTCGTGATGGTCCCAGGAGCAATTAGATGGGTCACAACCCTATTTTTGCAACTTTGAAAATTTTAGTGGGTAAGAGTTATGCCCCTTGATTAAGCGATTTCATCAAATATTGGGAAAACCGTCGCTTTTTTGGAATTTTTGGACCAACTTATGTCGTTCGAAATGATCTCAGCTACATTTTGATATACCACAACCCTACTTTTGGTGACTTAGATGACTTGGAATTCTTGCGCGTTGAGAGTTATGCCCCTTGATTAAGCGATTTCATCAAATATTGGGAAAACCGTCGCTTTTTTGGAATTTTTGGACCAACTTATGTCGTTCGAAATGATCTCAGCTACATTTTGATATACCACAACCCTACTTTTGGTGACTTAGATGACTTGGAATTCTTGCGTGTTGAGGGTTACGGGGCTTTAATAAGTGCGATTACGCCCAAATTAGCGAAAACCGGCACTTTTTTGGTCTTCGGAAATGGATAAAAGTTCTTCGTGATGGTCCCAGGAGCAATTAGATGGGTCACAACCCTATTTTTGCAACTTTGAAAATTTTAGTGGGTAAGAGTTATGCCCCTTGATTAAGCGATTTCATCAAATATTGGGAAAACCGTCGCTTTTTTGGAATTTTTGGACCAACTTATGTCGTTCGAAATGATCTCAGCTACATTTTGATATACCACAACCCTACTTTTGGTGACTTAGATGACTTGGAATTCTTGCGCGTTGAGAGTTATGCCCCTTGATTAAGCGATTTCATCAAATATTGGGAAAACCGTCGCTTTTTTGGAATTTTTGGACCAACTTATGTCGTTCGAAATGATCTCAGCTACATTTTGATATACCACAACCCTACTTTTGGTGACTTAGATGACTTGGAATTCTTGCGCGTTGAGGGTTACGGGGCTTTAATAAGTGCGATTACGCCCAAATTAGCGAAAACCGGCACTTTTTTGGTCTTCGGAAATGGATAAAAGTTCTTCGTGATGGTCCCAGGAGCAATTAGATGGGTCACAACCCTATTTTTGCAACTTTGAAAATTTTAGTGGGTAAGAGTTATGCCCCTTGATTAAGCGATTTCATCAAATATTGGGAAAACCGTCGCTTTTTTGGAATTTTTGGACCAACTTATGTCGTTCGAAATGATCTCAGCTACATTTTGATATACCACAACCCTACTTTTGGTGACTTAGATGACTTGGAATTCTTGCGCGTTGAGAGTTATGCCCCTTGATTAAGCGATTTCATCAAATATTGGGAAAACCGTCGCTTTTTTGGAATTTTTGGACCAACTTATGTCGTTCGAAATGATCTCAGCTACATTTTGATATACCACAACCCTACTTTTGGTGACTTAGATGACTTGGAATTCTTGCGCGTTGAGGGTTACGGGGCTTTAATAAGTGCGATTACGCCCAAATTAGCGAAAACCGGCACTTTTTTGGTCTTCGGAAATGGATAAAAGTTCTTCGTGATGGTCCCAGGAGCAATTAGATGGGTCACAACCCTATTTTTGCAACTTTGAAAATTTTAGTGGGTAAGAGTTATGCCCCTTGATTAAGCGATTTCATCAAATATTGGGAAAACCGTCGCTTTTTTGGAATTTTTGGACCAACTTATGTCGTTCGAAATGATCTCAGCTACATTTTGATATACCACAACCCTACTTTTGGTGACTTAGATGACTTGGAATTCTTGCGCGTTGAGAGTTATGCCCCTTGATTAAGCGATTTCATCAAATATTGGGAAAACCGTCGCTTTTTTGGAATTTTTGGACCAACTTATGTCGTTCGAAATGATCTCAGCTACATTTTGATATACCACAACCCTACTTTTGGTGACTTAGATGACTTGGAATTCTTGCGCGTTGAGGGTTACGGGGCTTTAATAAGTGCGATTACGCCCAAATTAGCGAAAACCGGCACTTTTTTGGTCTTCGGAAATGGATAAAAGTTCTTCGTGATGGTCCCAGGAGCAATTAGATGGGTCACAACCCTATTTTTGCAACTTTGAAAATTTTAGTGGGTAAGAGTTATGCCCCTTGATTAAGCGATTTCATCAAATATTGGGAAAACCGTCGCTTTTTTGGAATTTTTGGACCAACTTATGTCGTTCGAAATGATCTCAGCTACATTTTGATATACCACAACCCTACTTTTGGTGACTTAGATGACTTGGAATTCTTGCGCGTTGAGAGTTATGCCCCTTGATTAAGCGATTTCATCAAATATTGGGAAAACCGTCGCTTTTTTGGAATTTTTGGACCAACTTATGTCGTTCGAAATGATCTCAGCTACATTTTGATATACCACAACCCTACTTTTGGTGACTTAGATGACTTGGAATTCTTGCGCGTTGAGGGTTACGGGGCTTTAATAAGTGCGATTACGCCCAAATTAGCGAAAACCGGCACTTTTTTGGTCTTCGGAAATGGATAAAAGTTCTTCGTGATGGTCCCAGGAGCAATTAGATGGGTCACAACCCTATTTTTGCAACTTTGAAAATTTTAGTGGGTAAGAGTTATGCCCCTTGATTAAGCGATTTCATCAAATATTGGGAAAACCGTCGCTTTTTTGGAATTTTTGGACCAACTTATGTCGTTCGAAATGATCTCAGCTACATTTTGATATACCACAACCCTACTTTTGGTGACTTAGATGACTTGGAATTCTTGCGCGTTGAGAGTTATGCCCCTTGATTAAGCGATTTCATCAAATATTGGGAAAACCGTCGCTTTTTTGGAATTTTTGGACCAACTTATGTCGTTCGAAATGATCTCAGCTACATTTTGATACACCACAACCCTACTTTTGGTGACTTAGATGACTTGGAATTCTTGCGCGTTGAGGGTTACGGGGCTTTAATAAGTGCGATTACGCCCAAATTAGCGAAAACCGGCACTTTTTTGGTCTTCGGAAATGGATAAAAGTTCTTCGTGATGGTCCCAGGAGCAATTAGATTGGTCACAACCCTATTTTTGCAACTTTGAAAATTTTAGTGGGTAAGAGTTATGCCCCTTGATTAAGCGATTTCATCAAATATTGGGAAAACCGTCGCTTTTTTGGAATTTTTGGACCAACTTATGTCGTTCGAAATGATCTCAGCTACATTTTGATATACCACAACCCTACTTTTGGTGACTTAGATGACTTGGAATTCTTGCGCGTTGAGAGTTATGCCCCTTGATTAAGCGATTTCATCAAATATTGGGAAAACCGTCGCTTTTTTGGAATTTTTGGACCAACTTATGTCGTTCGAAATGATCTCAGCTACATTTTGATATACCACAACCCTACTTTTGGTGACTTAGATGACTTGGAATTCTTGCGCGTTGAGGGTTACGGGGCTTTAATAAGTGCGATTACGCCCAAATTAGCGAAAACCGGCACTTTTTTGGTCTTCGGAAATGGATAAAAGTTCTTCGTGATGGTCCCAGGAGCAATTAGATGGGTCACAACCCTATTTTTGCAACTTTGAAAATTTTAGTGGGTAAGAGTTATGCCCCTTGATTAAGCGATTTCATCAAATATTGGGAAAACCGTCGCTTTTTTGGAATTTTTGGACCAACTTATGTCGTTCGAAATGATCTCAGCTACATTTTGATATACCACAACCCTACTTTTGGTGACTTAGATGACTTGGAATTCTTGCGCGTTGAGAGTTATGCCCCTTGATTAAGCGATTTCATCAAATATTGGGAAAACCGTCGCTTTTTTGGAATTTTTGGACCAACTTATGTCGTTCGAAATGATCTCAGCTACATTTTGATATACCACAACCCTACTTTTGGTGACTTAGATGACTTGGAATTCTTGCGCGTTGAGGGTTACGGGGCTTTAATAAGTGCGATTACGCCCAAATTAGCGAAAACCGGCACTTTTTTGGTCTTCGGAAATGGATAAAAGTTCTTCGTGATGGTCCCAGGAGCAATTAGATGGGTCACAACCCTATTTTTGCAACTTTGAAATTTTAGTGGGTAAGAGTTATGCCCCTTGATTAAGCGATTTCATCAAATATTGGGAAAACCGTCGCTTTTTTGGAATTTTTGGACCAACTTATGTCGTTCGAAATGATCTCAGCTACATTTTGATATACCACAACCCTACTTTTGGTGACTTAGATGACTTGGAATTCTTGCGCGTTGAGAGTTATGCCCCTTGATTAAGCGATTTCATCAAATATTGGGAAAACCGTCGCTTTTTTGGAATTTTTGGACCAACTTATGTCGTTCGAAATGATCTCAGCTACATTTTGATATACCACAACCCTACTTTTGGTGACTTAGATGACTTGGAATTCTTGCGCGTTGAGGGTTACGGGGCTTTAATAAGTGCGATTACGCCCAAATTAGCGAAAACCGGCACTTTTTTGGTCTTCGGAAATGGATAAAAGTTCTTCGTGATGGTCCCAGGAGCAATTAGATGGGTCACAACCCTATTTTTGCAACTTTGAAAATTTTAGTGGGTAAGAGTTATGCCCCTTGATTAAGCGATTTCATCAAATATTGGGAAAACCGTCGCTTTTTTGGAATTTTTGGACCAACTTATGTCGTTCGAAATGATCTCAGCTACATTTTGATATACCACAACCCTACTTTTGGTGACTTAGATGACTTGGAATTCTTGCGCGTTGAGAGTTATGCCCCTTGATTAAGCGATTTCATCAAATATTGGGAAAACCGTCGCTTTTTTGGAATTTTTGGACCAACTTATGTCGTTCGAAATGATCTCAGCTACATTTTGATATACCACAACCCTACTTTTGGTGACTTAGATGACTTGGAATTCTTGCGCGTTGAGGGTTACGGGGCTTTAATAAGTGCGATTACGCCCAAATTAGCGAAAACCGGCACTTTTTTGGTCTTCGGAAATGGATAAAAGTTCTTCGTGATGGTCCCAGGAGCAATTAGATGGGTCACAACCCTATTTTTGCAACTTTGAAAATTTTAGTGGGTAAGAGTTATGCCCCTTGATTAAGCGATTTCATCAAATATTGGGAAAAACCGTCGCTTTTTTGGAATTTTTGGACCAACTTATGTCGTTCGAAATGATCTCAGCTACATTTTGATATACCACAACCCTACTTTTGGTGACTTAGATGACTTGGAATTCTTGCGCGTTGAGAGTTATGCCCCTTGATTAAGCGATTTCATCAAATATTGGGAAAACCGTCGCTTTTTTGGAATTTTTGGACCAACTTATGTCGTTCGAAATGATCTCAGCTACATTTTGATATACCACAACCCTACTTTTGGTGACTTAGATGACTTGGAATTCTTGCGCGTTGAGGGTTACGGGGCTTTAATAAGTGCGATTACGCCCAAATTAGCGAAAACCGGCACTTTTTTGGTCTTCGGAAATGGATAAAAGTTCTTCGTGATGGTCCCAGGAGCAATTAGATGGGTCACAACCCTATTTTTGCAACTTTGAAAATTTTAGTGGGTAAGAGTTATGCCCCTTGATTAAGCGATTTCATCAAATATTGGGAAAAACCGTCGCTTTTTTGGAATTTTTGGACCAACTTATGTCGTTCGAAATGATCTCAGCTACATTTTGATATACCACAACCCTACTTTTGGTGACTTAGATGACTTGGAATTCTTGCGCGTTGAGAGTTATGCCCCTTGATTAAGCGATTTCATCAAATATTGGGAAAACCGTCGCTTTTTTGGAATTTTTGGACCAACTTATGTCGTTCGAAATGATCTCAGCTACATTTTGATATACCACAACCCTACTTTTGGTGACTTAGATGACTTGGAATTCTTGCGCGTTGAGGGTTACGGGGCTTTAATAAGTGCGATTACGCCCAAATTAGCGAAAACCGGCACTTTTTTGGTCTTCGGAAATGGATAAAAGTTCTTCGTGATGGTCCCAGGAGCAATTAGATGGGTCACAACCCTATTTTTGCAACTTTGAAAATTTTAGTGGGTAAGAGTTATGCCCCTTGATTAAGCGATTTCATCAAATATTGGGAAAACCGTCGCTTTTTTGGAATTTTTGGACCAACTTATGTCGTTCGAAATGATCTCAGCTACATTTTGATATACCACAACCCTACTTTTGGTGACTTAGATGACTTGGAATTCTTGCGCGTTGAGAGTTATGCCCCTTGATTAAGCGATTTCATCAAATATTGGGAAAACCGTCGCTTTTTTGGAATTTTTGGACCAACTTATGTCGTTCGAAATGATCTCAGCTACATTTTGATATACCACAACCCTACTTTTGGTGACTTAGATGACTTGGAATTCTTGCGCGTTGAGGGTTACGGGGCTTTAATAAGTGCGATTACGCCCAAATTAGCGAAAACCGGCACTTTTTTGGTCTTCGGAAATGGAATAAAAGTTCTTCGTGATGGTCCCAGGAGCAATTAGATGGGTCACAACCCTATTTTTGCAACTTTGAAAATTTTAGTGGGTAAGAGTTATGCCCCTTGATTAAGCGATTTCATCAAATATTGGGAAAACCGTCGCTTTTTTGGAATTTTTGGACCAACTGTATGTCGTTCGAAATGATCTCAGCTACATTTTGATATACCACAACCCTACTTTTGGTGACTTAGATGACTTGGAATTCTTGCGCGTTGAGGGTTACGGGGCTTTAATAAGTGCGATTACGCCCAAATTAGCGAAAACCGGCACTTTTTTGGTCTTCGGAAATGGATAAAAGTTCTTCGTGATGGTCCCAGGAGCAATTAGATGGGTCACAACCCTATTTTTGCAACTTTGAAAATTTTAGTGGGTAAGAGTTATGCCCCTTGATTAAGCGATTTCATCAAATATTGGGAAAACCGTCGCTTTTTTGGAATTTTTGGACCAACTTATGTCGTTCGAAATGATCTCAGCTACATTTTGATATACCACAACCCTACTTTTGGTGACTTAGATGACTTGGAATTCTTGCGCGTTGAGAGTTATGCCCCTTGATTAAGCGATTTCATCAAATATTGGGAAAACCGTCGCTTTTTTGGAATTTTTGGACCAACTTATGTCGTTCGAAATGATCTCAGCTACATTTTGATATACCACAACCCTACTTTTGGTGACTTAGATGACTTGGAATTCTTGCGCGTTGAGGGTTACGGGGCTTTAATAAGTGCGATTACGCCCAAATTAGCGAAAACCGGCACTTTTTTGGTCTTCGGAAATGGATAAAAGTTCTTCGTGATGGTCCCAGGAGCAATTAGATGGGTCACAACCCTATTTTTGCAACTTTGAAAATTTTAGTGGGTAAGAGTTATGCCCCTTGATTAAGCGATTTCATCAAATATTGGGAAAACCGTCGCTTTTTTGGAATTTTTGGACCAACTTATGTCGTTCGAAATGATCTCAGCTACATTTTGATATACCACAACCCTACTTTTGGTGACTTAGATGACTTGGAATTCTTGCGCGTTGAGAGTTATGCCCCTTGATTAAGCGATTTCATCAAATATTGGGAAAACCGTCGCTTTTTTGGAATTTTTGGACCAACTTATGTCGTTCGAAATGATCTCAGCTACATTTTGATATACCACAACCCTACTTTTGGTGACTTAGATGACTTGGAATTCTTGCGCGTTGAGGGTTACGGGGCTTTAATAAGTGCGATTACGCCCAAATTAGCGAAAACCGGCACTTTTTTGGTCTTCGGAAATGGATAAAAAGTTCTTCGTGATGGTCCCAGGAGCAATTAGATGGGTCACAACCCTATTTTTGCAACTTTGAAAATTTTAGTGGGTAAGAGTTATGCCCCTTGATTAAGCGATTTCATCAAATATTGGGAAAACCGTCGCTTTTTTGGAATTTTTGGACCAACTTATGTCGTTCGAAATGATCTCAGCTACATTTTGATATACCACAACCCTACTTTTGGTGACTTAGATGACTTGGAATTCTTGCGCGTTGAGAGTTATGCCCCTTGATTAAGCGATTTCATCAAATATTGGGAAAACCGTCGCTTTTTTGGAATTTTTGGACCAACTTATGTCGTTCGAAATGATCTCAGCTACATTTTGATATACCACAACCCTACTTTTGGTGACTTAGATGACTTGGAATTCTTGCGCGTTGAGGGTTACGGGGCTTTAATAAGTGCGATTACGCCCAAATTAGCGAAAACCGGCACTTTTTTGGTCTTCGGAAATGGATAAAAGTTCTTCGTGATGGTCCCAGGAGCAATTAGATGGGTCACAACCCTATTTTTGCAACTTTGAAAATTTTAGTGGGTAAGAGTTATGCCCCTTGATTAAGCGATTTCATCAAATATTGGGAAAACCGTCGCTTTTTTGGAATTTTTGGACCAACTTATGTCGTTCGAAATGATCTCAGCTACATTTTGATATACCACAACCCTACTTTTGGTCTTAGATGACTTGGAATTCTTGCGCGTTGAGAGTTATGCCCCTTGATTAAGCGATTTCATCAAATATTGGGAAAACCGTCGCTTTTTTGGAATTTTTGGACCAACTTATGTCGTTCGAAATGATCTCAGCTACATTTTGATATACCACAACCCTACTTTTGGTGACTTAGATGACTTGGAATTCTTGCGCGTTGAGGGTTACGGGGCTTTAATAAGTGCGATTACGCCCAAATTAGCGAAAACCGGCACTTTTTTGGTCTTCGGAAATGGATAAAAGTTCTTCGTGATGGTCCCAGGAGCAATTAGATGGGTCACAACCCTATTTTTGCAACTTTGAAAATTTTAGTGGGTAAGAGTTATGCCCCTTGATTAAGCGATTTCATCAAATATTGGGAAAAACCGTCGCTTTTTTGGAATTTTTGGACCAACTTATGTCGTTCGAAATGATCTCAGCTACATTTTGATATACCACAACCCTACTTTTGGTGACTTAGATGACTTGGAATTCTTGCGCGTTGAGAGTTATGCCCCTTGATTAAGCGATTTCATCAAATATTGGGAAAACCGTCGCTTTTTTGGAATTTTTGGACCAACTTATGTCGTTCGAAAATGATCTCAGCTACATTTTGATATACCACAACCCTACTTTTGGTGACTTAGATGACTTGGAATTCTTGCGCGTTGAGGGTTACGGGGCTTTAATAAGTGCGATTACGCCCAAATTAGCGAAAACCGGCACTTTTTTGGTCTTCGGAAATGGATAAAAGTTCTTCGTGATGGTCCCAGGAGCAATTAGATGGGTCACAACCCTATTTTTGCAACTTTGAAAATTTTAGTGGGTAAGAGTTATGCCCCTTGATTAAGCGATTTCATCAAATATTGGGAAAACCGTCGCTTTTTTGGAATTTTTGGACCAACTTATGTCGTTCGAAATGATCTCAGCTACATTTTGATATACCACAACCCTACTTTTTGGTGACTTAGATGACTTGGAATTCTTGCGCGTTGAGAGTTATGCCCCTTGATTAAGCGATTTCATCAAATATTGGGAAAACCGTCGCTTTTTTGGAATTTTTGGACCAACTTATGTCGTTCGAAATGATCTCAGCTACATTTTGATATACCACAACCCTACTTTTGGTGACTTAGATGACTTGGAATTCTTGCGCGTTGAGGGTTACGGGGCTTTAATAAGTGCGATTACGCCCAAATTAGCGAAAACCGGCACTTTTTTGGTCTTCGGAAATGGATAAAAGTTCTTCGTGATGGTCCCAGGAGCAATTAGATGGGTCACAACCCCTATTTTTTGCAACTTTGAAAATTTTAGTGGGTAAGAGTTATGCCCCTTGATTAAGCGATTTCATCAAATATTGGGAAAACCGTCGCTTTTTTGGAATTTTTGGACCAACTTATGTCGTTCGAAATGATCTCAGATACATTTTGATATACCACAACCCTACTTTTGGTGACTTAGATGACTTGGAATTCTTGCGCGTTGAGAGTTATGCCCCTTGATTAAGCGATTTCATCAAATATTGGGAAAACCGTCGCTTTTTTGGAATTTTTGGACCAACTTATGTCGTTCGAAATGATCTCAGCTACATTTTGATATACCACAACCCTACTTTTGGTGACTTAGATGACTTGGAATTCTTGCGCGTTGAGGGTTACGGGGCTTTAATAAGTGCGATTACGCCCCAAATTAGCGAAAACCGGCACTTTTTTGGTCTTCGGAAATGGATAAAAGTTCTTCGTGATGGTCCCAGGAGCAATTAGATGGGTCACAACCCTATTTTTGCAACTTTGAAAATTTTAGTGGGTAAGAGTTATGCCCCTTGATTAAGCGATTTCATCAAATATTGGGAAAAACCGTCGCTTTTTTGGAATTTTTGGACCAACTTATGTCGTTCGAAATGATCTCAGCTACATTTTGATATACCACAACCCTACTTTTGGTGACTTAGATGACTTGGAATTCTTGCGCGTTGAGAGTTATGCCCCCTTGATTAAGCGATTTCATCAAATATTGGGAAAACCATCGCTTTTTTGGAATTTTTGGACCAACTTATGTCGTTCGAAATGATCTCAGCTACATTTTGATATACCACACACCCTACTTTTGGTGACTTAGATGACTTGGAATTCTTGCGCGTTGAGGGTTACGGGGCTTTAATAAGTGCGATTACGCCCAAATTAGCGAAAACCGGCACTTTTTTGGTCTTCGGAAATGGATAAAAGTTCTTCGTGATGGTCCCAGGTGCAATTAGATGGGTCACAACCCTATTTTTGCAACTTTGAAAATTTTAGTGGGTAAGAGTTATGCCCCTTGATTAAGCGATTTCATCAAATATTGGGAAAACCGTCGCTTTTTTTGGAATTTTTGGACCAACTTATGTCGTTCGAAATGATCTCAGCTACATTTTGATATACCACAACCCTACTTTTGGTGACTTAGATGACTTGGAATTCTTGCGCGTTGAGAGTTATGCCCCTTGATTAAGCGATTTCATCAAATATTGGGAAAACCGTCGCTTTTTTGGAATTTTTGGACCAACTTATGTCGTTCGAAATGATCTCAGCTACATTTTGATATACCACAACCCTACTTTTGGTGACTTAGATGACTTGGAATTCTTGCGCGTTGAGGGGTTACGGGGCTTTAATGAGTGCGAATACGCCCAAATTAGCGAAAACCGGCACTTTTTTGGTCTTCGAAATGGATAAAAGTTCTTCGTGATGGTCCCAGGAGCAATTAGATGGGTCACAAACCCTATTTTTGCAACTTTGAAAATTTTAGTGGGTAAGAGTTATGCCCCTTGATTAAGCGATTTCATCAAATATTGGGAAAACCGTCGCTTTTTTGGAATTTTTGGACCAACTTATGTCGTTCGAAATGATCTCAGCTACATTTTGATATACCACAACCCTACTTTTGGTGACTTAGATGACTTGGAATTCTTGCGCGTTGAGAGTTATGCCCCTTGATTAAGCGATTTCATCAAATATTGGGAAAACCGTCGCTTTTTTTGGAATTTTTGGACCAACTTATGTCGTTCGAAATGATCTCAGCTACATTTTGATATACCACAACCCTACTTTTGGTGACTTAGATGACTTGGAATTCTTGCGCGTTGAGGGTTACGGGGCTTTAATAAGTGCGATTACGCCCAAATTAGCGAAAAACCGGCACTTTTTTGGTCTTCGGAAATGGATAAAAGTTCTTCGTGATGGTCCCAGGAGCAATTAGATGGGTCACAACCCTATTTTTGCAACTTTGAAAATTTTAGTGGGTAAGAGTTATGCCCCTTGATTAAGCGATTTCATCAAAATATTGGGAAAACCGTCGCTTTTTTGGAATTTTTGGACCAACTTATGTCGTTCGAAATGATCTCAGCTACATTTTGATATACCACAACCCTACTTTTGGTGACTTAGATGACTTGGAATTCTTGCGCGTTGAGAGTTATGCCCCTTGATTAAGCGATTTCATCAAATATTGGGAAAACCGTCGCTTTTTTGGAATTTTTGGACCAACTTATGTCGTTCGAAATGATCTCAGCTACATTTTGATATACCACAACCCTACTTTTGGTGACTTAGATGACTTGGAATTCTTGCGCGTTGAGGGTTACGGGGCTTTAATAAGTGCGATTACGCCCAAATTAGCGAAAACCGGCACTTTTTTGGTCTTCGGAAATGGATAAAAGTTCTTCGTGATGGTCCCAGGAGCAATTAGATGGGTCACAACCCTATTTTTGCAACTTTGAAAATTTTAGTGGGTAAGAGTTATGCCCCTTGATTAAGCGATTTCATCAAATATTGGGAAAACCGTCGCTTTTTTGGAATTTTTGGACCAACTTATGTCGTTCGAAATGATCTCAGCTACATTTTGATATACCACAACCCTACTTTTGTGACTTAGATGACTTGGAATTCTTGCGCGTTGAGAGTTATGCCCCTTGATTAAGCGATTTCATCAAATATTGGGAAAACCGTCGCTTTTTTTGAATTTTTGGACCAACTTATGTCGTTCGAAATGATCTCAGCTACATTTTGATATACCACAACCCTACTTTTGGTGACTTAGATGACTTGGAATTCTTGCGCGTTGAGGGTTACGGGGCTTTAATAAGTGCGATTACGCCCAAATTAGCGAAAACCGGCACTTTTTTGGTCTTCGGAAATGGATAAAAGTTCTTCGTGATGGTCCCAGGAGCAATTAGATGGGTCACAACCCTATTTTTGCAACTTTGAAAATTTTAGTGGGTAAGAGTTATGCCCCTTGATTAAGCGATTTCATCAAATATTGGGAAAACCGTCGCTTTTTTGGAATTTTTGGACCAACTTATGTCGTTCGAAATGATCTCAGCTACATTTTGATATACCACAACCCTACTTTTGGTGACTTAGATGACTTGGAATTCTTGCGCGTTGAGAGTTATGCCCCTTGATTAAGCGATTTCATCAAATATTGGGAAAACCGTCGCTTTTTTGGAATTTTTGGACCAACTTATGTCGTTCGAAATGATCTCAGCTACATTTTGATATACCACAACCCTACTTTTGGTGACTTAGATGACTTGGAATTCTTGCGCGTTGAGGGTTACGGGGCTTTAATAAGTGCGATTACGCCCAAATTAGCGAAAACCGGCACTTTTTTGGTCTTCGGAAATGGATAAAAGTTCTTCGTGATGGTCCCAGGAGCAATTAGATGGGTCACAACCCTATTTTTGCAACTTTGAAAATTTTAGTGGGTAAGAGTTATGCCCCTTGATTAAGCGATTTCATCAAATATTGGGAAAACCGTCGCTTTTTTGGAATTTTTGGACCAACTTATGTCGTTCGAAATGATCTCAGCTACATTTTGATATACCACAACCCTACTTTTGGTGACTTAGATGACTTGGAATTCTTGCGCGTTGAGAGTTATGCCCCTTGATTAAGCGATTTCATCAAATATTGGGAAAACCGTCGCTTTTTTGGAATTTTTGGACCAACTTATGTCGTTCGAAATGATCTCAGCTACATTTTGATATACCACAACCCTACTTTTGGTGACTTAGATGACTTGGAATTCTTGCGCGTTGAGGGTTACGGGGCTTTAATAAGTGCGATTACGCCCAAATTAGCGAAAACCGGCACTTTTTTGGTCTTCGGAAATGGATAAAAGTTCTTCGTGATGGTCCCAGGAGCAATAAGATGGGTCACAACCCTATTTTTGCAACTTTGAAAATTTTAGTGGGTAAGAGTTATGCCCCTTGATTAAGCGATTTCATCAAATATTGGGAAAACCGTCGCTTTTTTGGAATTTTTGGACCAACTTATGTCGTTCGAAATGATCTCAGCTACATTTTGATATACCACAACCCTACTTTTGGTGACTTAGATGACTTGGAATTCTTGCGCGTTGAGAGTTATGCCCCTTGATTAAGCGATTTCATCAAATATTGGGAAAACCGTCACTTTTTTGGAATTTTTGGACCAACTTATGTCGTTCGACAATGATCTCAGCTACATTTTGATATACCACAACCCTACTTTTGGTGACTTAGATGACTTGGAATTCTTGCGCGTTGAGGGTTACGGGGCTTTAATAAGTGCGATTACGCCCAAATTAGCGAAAACCGGCACTTTTTTGGTCTTCGGAAATGGATAAAAGTTCTTCGTGATGGTCCCAGGAGCAATTAGATGGGTCACAACCCTATTTTTGCAACATTGAAAATTTTAGTGGGTAAGAGTTATGCCCCTTGATTAAGCGATTTCATCAAATATTGGGAAAACCGTCGCTTTTTTGGAATTTTTGGACCAACTTATGTCGTTCGAAATGATCTCAGCTACATTTTGATATACCACAACCCTACTTTTGGTGACTTAGATGACTTGGAATTCTTGCGCGTTGAGAGTTATGCCCCTTGATTAAGCGATTTCATCAAATATTGGGGAAAACCGTCTCTTTTTTGGAATTTTTGGACCAACTTATGTCGTTCGAAATGATCTCAGCTACATTTTGATATACCACAACCCTACTTTTGGTGACTTAGATGACTTGGAATTCTTGCGCGTTTGAGGGTTACGGGGCTTTAATAAGTGCGATTACGCCCAAATTAGCGAAAACCGGCACTTTTTTGGTCTTCGGAAATGGATAAAAGTTCTTCGTGATGGTCCCCAGGAGCAATTAGATGGGTCACAACCCTATTTTTGCAACTTTGAAAATTTTAGTGGGTAAGAGTTATGCCCCTTGATTAAGCGATTTCATCAAATATTGGGAAAACCGTCGCTTTTTGGGAATTTTTGGACCAACTTATGTCGTTCGAAATGATCTCAGCTACATTTTGATATACCACAACCCTACTTTTGGTGACTTAGATTGACTTGGAATTCTTGCGCGTTGAGAGTTATGACCCTTGATTAAGCGATTTCATCAAATATTGGGAAAACCGTCGCTTTTTTGGAATTTTTGGACCAACTTATGTCGTTCGAAATGATCTCAGCTACATTTTGATATACCACAACCCTACTTTTGGTGACTTAGATGACTTGGAATTCTTGCGCGTTGAGGGTTACGGGGCTTTAATAAGTGCGATTACGCCCAAATTAGCGAAAACCGGCACTTTTTTGGTCTTCGGAAATGGATAAAAGTTCTTCGTGATGGTCCCAGGAGCAATTAGATGGGTCACAACCCTATTTTTGCAACTTTGAAAATTTTAGTGGGTAAGAGTTATGCCCCTTGATTAAGCGATTTCATCAAATATTGGGAAAACCGTCGCTTTTTTGGAATTTTTGGACCAACTTATGTCGTTCGAAATGATCTCAGCTACATTTTGATATACCACAACCCTACTTTTGGTGACTTAGATGACTTGGAATTCTTGCGCGTTGAGAGTTATGCCCCTTGATTAAGCGATTTCATCAAATATTGGGAAAACCGTCGCTTTTTTGGAATTTTTGGACCAACTTATGTCGTTCGAAATGATCTCAGCTACATTTTGATATACCACAACCCTACTTTTGGTGACTTAGATGACTTGGAATTCTTGCGCGTTGAGGGTTACGGGGCTTTAATAAGTGCGATTACGCCCAAATTAGAGAAAACCGGCACTTTTTTGGTCTTCGGAAATGGATAAAAGTTCTTCGTGATGGTCCCAGGAGCAATTAGATGGGTCACAACCCTATTTTTGCAACTTTGAAAATTTTAGTGGGTAAGAGTTATGCCCCTTGATTAAGCGATTTCATCAAATATTGGGAAAACCGTCGCTTTTTTGGCATTTTTGGATCAACTTATGTCGTTCGAAATTATCTCAGCTACATTTTGATATATCACAACCCTACTTTTGGTGACTTTGATGACTTGGAATTCTTGCGCGTTGAGGGTTACGGGGCTTGAATAAGTGCGATTACGCCCAAATTAGCGAAAACCGGCACTTTTTTGGTCTTCGGAAATGGATAAAAGTTCTTCGTGATGGTCCCAGGAGCAATTAGATGGGTCACAACCCTATTTTTGCAACTTTGAAAATTTTAGTGGGTAAGAGTTATGCCCCTTGATTAAGCGATTTCATCAAATATTGGGAAAACCGTCGCTTTTTTGGCATTTTTGGATCAACTTATGTCGTTCGAAATGATCTCAGCTACATTTTGATGTATCACAACCTTACTTTTGGTGACTTTGATGACTTGGAATTCTTGCGCGTTGAGGGCTACGGGGCTTGAATAAGTGCGATTACGCCCAAATTAGCGAAAACCGGCACTTTTTTGGTCTTCGGAAATGGATAAAAGTTCTTCGTGATGGTCCCAGGAGCAATTAGATGGGTCACAACCCTATTTTTGCAACTTTGAAAATTTTAGTGGGTAAGAGTTATGCCCCTTGATTAAGCGATTTCATCAAATATTGGGAAAACCGTCGCTTTTTTGGAATTTTTGGACCAACTTATGTCGTTCGAAATGATCTCAGCTACATTTTGATATACCACAACCCTACTTTTGGTGACTTAGATGACTTGGAATTCTTGCGCGTTGAGAGTTATGCCCCTTGATTAAGCGATTTCATCAAATATTGGGAAAACCGTTGCTTTTTTGGAATTTTTGGACCAACTTATGTCGTTCGAAATGATCTCAGCTACATTTTGATATACCACAACCCTACTTTTGGTGACTTAGATGACTTGGAATTCTTGCGCGTTGAGGGTTACGGGGCTTTAATAAGTGCGATTACGCCCAAATTAGCGAAAACCGGCACTTTTTTGGTCTTCGGAAATGGATAAAAGTTCTTCGTGATGGTCCCAGGAGCAATTAGATGGGTCACAACCCTATTTTTGCAACTTTGAAAATTTTAGTGGGTAAGAGTTATGCCCCTTGATTAAGCGATTTCATCAAATATTGGGAAAACCGTCGCTTTTTTGGAATTTTTGGACCAACTTATGTCGTTCGAAATGATCTCAGCTACATTTTGATATACCACAACCCTACTTTTGGTGACTTAGATGACTTGGAATTCTTGCGCGTTGAGAGTTATGCCCCTTGATTAAGCGATTTCATCAAATATTGGGAAAACCGTCGCTTTTTTGGAATTTTTGGACCAACTTATGTCGTTCGAAATGATCTCAGCTACATTTTGATATACCACAACCCTACTTTTGGTGACTTAGATGACTTGGAATTCTTGCGCGTTGAGGGTTACGGGGCTTTAATAAGTGCGATTACGCCCAAATTAGCGAAAACCGGCACTTTTTTGGTCTTCGGAAATGGATAAAAGTTCTTCGTGATGGTCCCAGGAGCAATTAGATGGGTCACAACCCTATTTTTGCAACTTTGAAAATTTTAGTGGGTAAGAGTTATGCCCCTTGATTAAGCGATTTCATCAAATATTGGGAAAACCGTCGTTTTTTTGGAATTTTTGGACCAACTTATGTCGTTCGAAATGATCTCAGCTACATTTTGATATACCACAACCCTACTTTTGGTGACTTAGATGACTTGGAATTCTTGCGCGTTGATAGTTATGCCCCTTGATTAAGCGATTTCATCAAATATTGGGAAAACCGTCGCTTTTTTGGAATTTTTGGACCAACTTATGTCGTTCGAAATGATCTCAGCTACATTTTGATATACCACAACCCTACTTTTGGTGACTTAGATGACTTGGAATTCTTGCGCGTTGAGGGTTACGGGGCTTTAATAAGTGCGATTACGCCCAAATTAGCGAAAACCGGCACTTTTTTGGTCTTCGGAAATGGATAAAAGTTCTTCGTGATGGTCCCAGGAGCAATTAGATGGGTCACAACCCTATTTTTGCAACTTTGAAAATTTTAGTGGGTAAGAGTTTTGCCCCTTGATTAAGCGATTTCATCAAATATTGGGAAAACCGTCGCTTTTTTGGAATTTTTGGACCAACTTATGTCGTTCGAAATGATCTCAGCTACATTTTGATATACCACAACCCTACTTTTGGTGACTTAGATGACTTGGAATTCTTGCGCGTTGAGAGTTATGCCCCTTGATTAAGAGATTTCATCAAATATTGGGAAAACCGTCGCTTTTTTGGAATTTTTGGACCAACTTATGTCGTTCGAAATGATCTCAGCTACATTTTGATATACCACAACCCTACTTTTGGTGATTTAGATGACTTGGAATTCTTGCGCGTTGAGGGTTACGGGGCTTTAATAAGTGCGATTACGCCCAAATTAGCGAAAACCGGCACTTTTTTGGTCTTCGGAAATGGATAAAAGTTCTTCGTGATGGTCCCAGGAGCAATTAGATGGGTCACAACCCTATTTTTGCAACTTTGAAAATTTTAGTGGGTAAGAGTTATGCCCCTTGATTAAGCGATTTCATCAAATATTGGGAAAACCGTCGCTTTTTTGGAATTTTTGGACCAACTTATGTCGTTCGAAATGATCTCAGCTACATTTTGATATACCACAACCCTACTTTTGGTGACTTAGATGACTTGGAATTCTTGCGCGTTGAGAGTTATGCCCCTTGATTAAGCGATTTCATCAAATATTGGGAAAACCGTCGCTTTTTTGGAATTTTTGGACCAACTTATGTCGTTCGAAATGATCTCAGCTACATTTTGATATACCACAACCCTACTTTTGGTGACTTAGATGACTTGGAATTCTTGCGCGTTGAGGGTTACGGGGTTTTAATAAGTGCGATTACGCCAAAATTAGCGAAAACCGGCACTTTTTTAGTATTCGGAAATGGATAAAAGTTCTTCGTGATGGTCCCAGGAGCAATTAGATGGGTCACAACCCTATTTTTGCAACTTTGAAAATTTTAGTGGGTAAGAGTTATGCCCCTTGATTAAGCGATTTCATCAAATATTGGGAAAACCGTCGCTTTTTTGGCATTTTTGGATCAACTAATGTCGTTCGAAATGATCTCAGCTACATTTTGATATACCACAACCCTACTTTTGGTGATTTAGATGACTTGGAATTCTTGCGCGTTGAGGGTTACGGGGCTTTAATAAGTGCGATTACGCCCAAATTAGCGAAAACCGGCACTTTTTTGGTCTTCGGAAATGGATAAAAGTTCTTCGTGATGGTCCCAGGAGCAATTAGATGGGTCACAACCCTATTTTTGCAACTTTGAAAATTTTAGTGGGTAAGAGTTATGCCCCTTGATTAAGCGATTTCATCAAATATTGGGAAAACCGTCGCTTTTTTGGAATTTTTGGACCAACTTATGTCGTTCGAAATGATCTCAGCTACATTTTGATATACCACAACCCTACTTTTGGTGACTTAGATGACTTGGAATTCTTGCGCGTTGAGAGTTATGCCCCTTGATTAAGCGATTTCATCAAATATTGGGAAAACCGTCGCTTTTTTGGAATTTTTGGACCAACTTATGTCGTTCGAAATGATCTCAGCTACATTTTGATATACCACAACCCTACTTTTGGTGACTTAGATGACTTGGAATTCTTGCGCGTTGAGGGTTACGGGGCTTTAATAAGTGCGATTACGCCCAAATTAGCGAAAACCGGCACTTTTTTGGTCTTCGGAAATGGATAAAAGTTCTTTGTGATGGTCCCAGGAGCAATTAGATGGGTCACAACCCTATTTTTGCAACTTTGAAAATTTTAGTGGGTAAGAGTTATGCCCCTTGATTAAGCGATTTCATCAAATATTGGGAAAACCGTCGCTTTTTTGGAATTTTTGGACCAACTTATGTCGTTCGAAATGATCTCAGCTACATTTTGATATACCACAACCCTACTTTTGGTGACTTAGATGACTTGGAATTCTTGCGCGTTGAGAGTTATGCCCCTTGATTAAGCGATTTCATCAAATATTGGGAAAACCGTCGCTTTTTTGGAATTTTTGGACCAACTTATGTCGTTCGAAATGATCTCAGCTACATTTTGATATACCACAACCCTACTTTTGGTGACTTAGATGACTTGGAATTCTTGCGCGTTGAGGGTTACGGGGCTTTAATAAGTGCGATTACGCCCAAATTAGCGAAAACCGGCACTTTTTTGGTCTTCGGAAATGGATAAAAGTTCTTCGTGATGGTCCCAGGAGCAATTAGATGGGTCACAACCCTATTTTTGCAACTTTGAAAATTTTAGTGGGTAAGAGTTATGCCCCTTGATTAAGCGATTTCATCAAATATTGGGAAAACCGTCGCTTTTTTGGAATTTTTGGACCAACTTATGTCGTTCGAAATGATCTCAGCTACATTTTGATATACCACAACCCTACTTTTGGTGACTTAGATGACTTGGAATTCTTGCGCGTTGAGAGTTATGCCCCTTGATTAAGCGATTTCATCAAATATTGGGAAAACCGTCGCTTTTTTGGAATTTTTGGACCAACTTATGTCGTTCGAAATGATCTCAGCTACATTTTGATATACCACAACCCTACTTTTGGTGACTTAGATGACTTGGAATTCTTGCGCGTTGAGGGTTACGGGGCTTTAATAAGTGCGATTACGCCCAAATTAGCGAAAACCGGCACTTTTTTGGTCTTCGGAAATGGATAAAAGTTCTTCGTGATGGTCCCAGGAGCAATTAGATGGGTCACAACCCTATTTTTGCAACTTTGAAAATTTTAGTGGGTAAGAGTTATGCCCCTTGATTAAGCGATTTCATCAAATATTGGGAAAACCGTCGCTTTTTTGGAATTTTTGGACCAACTTATGTCGTTCGAAATGATCTCAGCTACATTTTGATATACCACAACCCTACTTTTGGTGACTTAGATGACTTGGAATTCTTGCGCGTTGAGAGTTATGCCCCTTGATTAAGCGATTTCATCAAATATTGGGAAAACCGTCGCTTTTTTGGAATTTTTGGACCAACTTATGTCGTTCGAAATGATCTCAGCTACATTTTGATATACCACAACCCTACTTTTGGTGACTTAGATGACTTGGAATTCTTGCGCGTTGAGGGTTACGGGGCTTTAATAAGTGCGATTACGCCCAAATTAGCGAAAACCGGCACTTTTTTGGTCTTCGGAAATGGATAAAAGTTCTTCGTGATGGTCCCAGGAGCAATTAGATGGGTCACAACCCTATTTTTGCAACTTTGAAAATTTTAGTGGGTAAGAGTTATGCCCCTTGATTAAGCGATTTCATCAAATATTGGGAAAACCGTCGCTTTTTTGGAATTTTTGGACCAACTTATGTCGTTCGAAATGATCTCAGCTACATTTTGATATACCACAACCCTACTTTTGGTGACTTAGATGACTTGGAATTCTTGCGAGTTGAGAGTTATGCCCCTTGATTAAGCGATTTCATCAAATATTGGGAAAACCGTCGCTTTTTTGGAATTTTTGGACCAACTTATGTCGTTCGAAATGATCTCAGCTACATTTTGATATACCACAACCCTACTTTTGGTGACTTAGATGACTTGGAATTCTTGCGCGTTGAGGGTTACGGGGCTTTAATAAGTGCGATTACGCCCAAATTAGCGAAAACCGGCACTTTTTTGGTCTTCGGAAATGGATAAAAGTTCTTCGTGATGGTCCCAGGAGCAATTAGATGGGTCACAACCCTATTTTTGCAACTTTGAAAATTTTAGTGGGTAAGAGTTATGCCCCTTGATTAAGCGATTTCATCAAATATTGGGAAAACCGTCGCTTTTTTGGAATTTTTGGACCAACTTATGTCGTTCGAAATGATCTCAGCTACATTTTGATATACCACAACCCTACTTTTGGTGACTTAGATGACTTGGAATTCTTGCGCGTTGAGGGTTACGGGGCTTTAATAAGTGCGATTACGCCCAAATTAGCGAAAACCGGCACTTTTTTGGTCTTCGGAAATGGATAAAAGTTCTTCGTGATGGTCCCAGGAGCAATTAGATGGGTCACAACCCTATTTTTGCAACTTTGAAAATTTTAGTGGGTAAGAGTTATGCCCCTTGATTAAGCGATTTCATCAAATATTGGGAAAACCGTCCCTTTTTTGGAATTTTTGGACCAACTTATGTCGTTCGAAATGATCTCAGCTACATTTTGATATACCACAACCCTACTTTTGGTAACTTAGATGACTTGGAATTCTTGCGCGTTGAGAGTTATGCCCCTTGATTAAGCGATTTCATCAAATATTGGGAAAACCGTCGCTTTTTTGGAATTTTTGGACCAACTTATGTCGTTCGAAATGATCTCAGCTACATTTTGATATACCACAACCCTACTTTTGGTGACTTAGATGACTTGGAATTCTTGCGCGTTGAGGGTTACGGGGCTTTAATAAGTGCGATTACGCCCAAATTAGCGAAAACCGGCACTTTTTTGGTCTTCGGAAATGGATAAAAGTTCTTCGTGATGGTCCCAGGAGCAATTAGATGGGTCACAACCCTATTTTTGCAACTTTGAAAATTTTAGTGGGTAAGAGTTATGCCCCTTGATTAAGCGATTTCATCAAATATTGGGAAAACCGTCGCTTTTTGGGAATTTTTGGACCAACTTATGTCGTTCGAAATGATCTCAGCTACATTTTGATATACCACAACCCTACTTTTGGTGACTTAGATGACTTGGAATTCTTGCGTGTTGAGAGTTATGCCCCTTGATTAAGCGATTTCATCAAATATTGGGAAAACCGTCGCTTTTTTGGAATTTTTGGACCAACTTATGTCGTTCGAAATGATCTCAGCTACATTTTGATATACCACAACCCTACTTTTGGTAACTTAGATGACTTGGAATTCTTGCGCGTTGAGAGTTATGCCCCTTGATTAAGCGATTTCATCAAATATTGGGAAAACCGTCGCTTTTTTGGAATTTTTGGACCAACTTATGTCGTTCGAAATGATCTCAGCTACATTTTGATATACCACAACCCTACTTTTGGTGACTTAGATGACTTGGAATTCTTGCGCGTTGAGGGTTACGGGGCTTTAATAAGTGCGATTACGCCCAAATTAGCGAAAACCGGCACTTTTTTGGTCTTCGGAAATGGATAAAAGTTCTTCGTGATGGTCCCAGGAGCAATTAGATGGGTCACAACCCTATTTTTGCAACTTTGAAAATTTTAGTGGGTAAGAGTTATGCCCCTTGATTAAGCGATTTCATCAAATATTGGGAAAACCGTCGCTTTTTGGGAATTTTTGGACCAACTTATGTCGTTCGAAATGATCTCAGCTACATTTTGATATACCACAACCCTACTTTTGGTGACTTAGATGACTTGGAATTCTTGCGTGTTGAGAGTTATGCCCCTTGATTAAGCGATTTCATCAAATATTGGGAAAACCGTCGCTTTTTTGGAATTTTTGGACCAACTTATGTCGTTCGAAATGATCTCAGCTACATTTTGATATACCACAACCCTACTTTTGGTGACTTAGATGACTTGGAATTCTTGCGCGTTGAGGTTTACGGGGCTTTAATAAGTGCGATTACGCCCAAATTAGCGAAAACCGGCACTTTTTTGGTCTTCGGAAATGGATAAAAGTTCTTCGTGATGGTCCCAGGAGCAATTAGATGGGTCACAACCCTATTTTTGCAACTTTGAAAATTTTAGTGGGTAAGAGTTATGCCCCTTGATTAAGCGATTTCATCAAATATTGGGAAAACCGTCGCTTTTTTGGAATTTTTGGACCAACTTATGTCGTTCGAAATGATCTCAGCTACATTTTGATATACCACAACCCTACTTTTGGTGACTTAGATGACTTGGAATTCTTGCGCGTTGAGAGTTATGCCCCTTGATTAAGCGATTTCATCAAATATTGGGAAAACCGTCGCTTTTTTGGAATTTTTGGACCAACTTATGTCGTTCGAAATGATCTCAGCTACATTTTGATATACCACAACCCTACTTTTGGTGACTTAGATGACTTGGAATTCTTGCGCGTTGAGGGTTACGGGGCTTTAATAAGTGCGATTACGCCCAAATTAGCGAAAACCGGCACTTTTTTGGTCTTCGGAAATGGATAAAAGTTCTTCGTGATGGTCCCAGGAGCAATTAGATGGGTCACAACCCTATTTTTGCAACTTTGAAAATTTTAGTGGGTAAGAGTTATGCCCCTTGATTAAGCGATTTCATCAAATATTGGGAAAACCGTCGCTTTTTTGGAATTTTTGGACCAACTTATGTCGTTCGAAATGATCTCAGCTACATTTTGATATACCACAACCCTACTTTTGGTGACTTAGATGACTTGGAATTCTTGCGCGTTGAGAGTTATGCCCCTTGATTAAGCGATTTCATCAAATATTGGGAAAACCGTCGCTTTTTTGGAATTTTTGGACCAACTTATGTCGTTCGAAATGATCTCAGCTACATTTTGATATACCACAACCCTACTTTTGGTGACTTAGATGACTTGGAATTCTTGCGCGTTGAGGGTTACGGGGCTTTAATAAGTGCGATTACGCCCAAATTAGCGAAAACCGGCACTTTTTTGGTCTTCGGAAATGGATAAAAGTTCTTCGTGATGGTCCCAGGAGCAATTAGATGGGTCACAACCCTATTTTTGCAACTTTGAAAATTTTAGTGGGTAAGAGCTATGCCCCTTGATTAAGCGATTTCATCAAATATTGGGAAAACCGTTGCTTTTTTGGAATTTTTGGACCAACTTATGTCGTTCGAAATGATCTCAGCTACATTTTGATATACCACAACCCTACTTTTGGTGACTTAGATGACTTGGAATTCTTGCGCGTTGAGAGTTATGCCCCTTGATTAAGCGATTTCATCAAATATTGGGAAAACCTTCGCTTTTTTGGAATTTTTGGACCAACTTATGTCGTTCGAAATGATCTCAGCTACATTTTGATATACCACAACCCTACTTTTGGTGACTTAGATGACTTGGAATTCTTGCGCGTTGAGGGTTACGGGGCTTTAATAAGTGCGATTACGCCCAAATTAGCGAAAACCGGCACTTTTTTGGTCTTCGGAAATGGATAAAAGTTCTTCGTGATGGTCCCAGGAGCAATTAGATGGGTCACAACCCTATTTTTGCAACTTTGAAAATTTTAGTGGGTAAGAGTTATGCCCCTTGATTAAGCGATTTCATCAAATATTGGGAAAACCGTCGCTTTTTTGGAATTTTTGGACCAACTTATGTCGTTCGAAATGATCTCAGCTACATTTTGATATACCACAACCCTACTTTTGGTGACTTAGATGACTTGGAATTCTTGCGTGTTGAGAGTTATGCCCCTTGATTAAGCGATTTCATCAAATATTGGGAAAACCGTCGCTTTTTTGGAATTTTTGGACCAACTTATGTCGTTCGAAATGATCTCAGCTACATTTTGATATACCACAACCCTACTTTTGGTAACTTAGATGACTTGGAATTCTTGCGCGTTGAGAGTTATGCCCCTTGATTAAGCGATTTCATCAAATATTGGGAAAACCGTCGCTTTTTTGGAATTTTTGGACCAACTTATGTCGTTCGAAATGATCTCAGCTACATTTTGATATACCACAACCCTACTTTTGGTGACTTAGATGACTTGGAATTCTTGCGCGTTGAGGGTTACGGGGCTTTAATAAGTGCGATTACGCCCAAATTAGCGAAAACCGGCACTTTTTTGGTCTTCGGAAATGGATAAAAGTTCTTCGTGATGGTCCCAGGAGCAATTAGATGGGTCACAACCCTATTTTTGCAACTTTGAAAATTTTAGTGGGTAAGAGTTATGCCCCTTGATTAAGCGATTTCATCAAATATTGGGAAAACCGTCGCTTTTTGGGAATTTTTGGACCAACTTATGTCGTTCGAAATGATCTCAGCTACATTTTGATATACCACAACCCTACTTTTGGTGACTTAGATGACTTGGAATTCTTGCGTGTTGAGAGTTATGCCCCTTGATTAAGCGATTTCATCAAATATTGGGAAAACCGTCGCTTTTTTGGAATTTTTGGACCAACTTATGTCGTTCGAAATGATCTCAGCTACATTTTGATAGACCACAACCCTACTTTTGGTGACTTAGATGACTTGGAATTCTTGCGCGTTGAGGTTTACGGGGCTTTAATAAGTGCGATTACGCCCAAATTAGCGAAAACCGGCACTTTTTTGGTCTTCGGAAATGGATAAAAGTTCTTCGTGATGGTCCCAGGAGCAATTAGATGGGTCACAACCCTATTTTTGCAACTTTGAAAATTTTAGTGGGTAAGAGTTATGCCCCTTGATTAAGCGATTTCATCAAATATTGGGAAAACCGTCGCTTTTTTGGAATTTTTGGACCAACTTATGTCGTTCGAAATGATCTCAGCTACATTTTGATATACCACAACCCTACTTTTGGTGACTTAGATGACTTGGAATTCTTGCGCGTTGAGAGTTATGCCCCTTGATTAAGCGATTTCATCAAATATTGGGAAAACCGTCGCTTTTTTGGAATTTTTGGACCAACTTATGTCGTTCGAAATGATCTCAGCTACATTTTGATATACCACAACCCTACTTTTGGTGACTTAGATGACTTGGAATTCTTGCGCGTTGAGGGTTACGGGGCTTTAATAAGTGCGATTACGCCCAAATTAGCGAAAACCGGCACTTTTTTGGTCTTCGGAAATGGATAAAAGTTCTTCGTGATGGTCCCAGGAGCAATTAGATGGGTCACAACCCTATTTTTGCAACTTTGAAAATTTTAGTGGGTAAGAGTTATGCCCCTTGATTAAGCGATTTCATCAAATATTGGGAAAACCGTCGCTTTTTTGGAATTTTTGGACCAACTTATGTCGTTCGAAATGATCTCAGCTACATTTTGATATACCACAACCCTACTTTTGGTGACTTAGATGACTTGGAATTCTTGCGCGTTGAGAGTTATGCCCCTTGATTAAGCGATTTCATCAAATATTGGGAAAACCGTCGCTTTTTTGGAATTTTTGGACCAACTTATGTCGTTCGAAATGATCTCAGCTACATTTTGATATACCACAACCCTACTTTTGGTGACTTAGATGACTTGGAATTCTTGCGCGTTGAGGGTTACGGGGCTTTAATAAGTGCGATTACGCCCAAATTAGCGAAAACCGGCACTTTTTTGGTCTTCGGAAATGGATAAAAGTTCTTCGTGATGGTCCCAGGAGCAATTAGATGGGTCACAACCCTATTTTTGCAACTTTGAAAATTTTAGTGGGTAAGAGCTATGCCCCTTGATTAAGCGATTTCATCAAATATTGGGAAAACCGTTGCTTTTTTGGAATTTTTGGACCAACTTATGTCGTTCGAAATGATCTCAGCTACATTTTGATATACCACAACCCTACTTTTGGTGACTTAGATGACTTGGAATTCTTGCGCGTTGAGAGTTATGCCCCTTGATTAAGCGATTTCATCAAATATTGGGAAAACCTTCGCTTTTTTGGAATTTTTGGACCAACTTATGTCGTTCGAAATGATCTCAGCTACATTTTGATATACCACAACCCTACTTTTGGTGACTTAGATGACTTGGAATTCTTGCGCGTTGAGGGTTACGGGGCTTTAATAAGTGCGATTACGCCCAAATTAGCGAAAACCGGCACTTTTTTGGTCTTCGGAAATGGATAAAAGTTCTTCGTGATGGTCCCAGGAGCAATTAGATGGGTCACAACCCTATTTTTGCAACTTTGAAAATTTTAGTGGGTAAGAGTTATGCCCCTTGATTAAGCGATTTCATCAATTATTGGGAAAACCGTCGCTTTTTTGGAATTTTTGGACCAACTTATGTCGTTCGAAATGATCTCAGCTACATTTTGATATACCACAACCCTACTTTTGGTGACTTAGATGACTTGGAATTCTTGCGCGTTGAGAGTTATGCCCCTTGATTAAGCGATTTCATCAAATATTGGGAAAACCGTCGCTTTTTTGGAATTTTTGGACCAACTTATGTCGTTCGAAATGATCTCAGCTACATTTTGATATACCACAACCCTACTTTTGGTGACTTAGATGACTTGGAATTCTTGCGCGTTGAGGGTTACGGGGCTTTAATAAGTGCGATTACGCCCAAATTAGCGAAAACCGGCACTTTTTTGGTCTTCGGAAATGGATAAAAGTTCTTCGTGATGGTCCCAGGAGCAATTAGATGGGTCACAACCCTATTTTTGCAACTTTGAAAATTTTAGTGGGTAAGAGTTATGCCCCTTGATTAAGCGATTTCATCAAATATTGGGAAAACCGTCGCTTTTTTGGAATTTTTGGACCAACTTATGTCGTTCGAAATGATCTCAGCTACATTTTGATATACCACAACCCTACTTTTGGTGACTTAGATGACTTGGAATTCTTGCGCGTTGAGAGTTATGCCCCTTGATTAAGCGATTTCATCAAATATTGGGAAAACCGTCGCTTTTTTGGAATTTTTGGACCAACTTATGTCGTTCGAAATGATCTCAGCTACATTTTGATATACCACAACCCTACTTTTGGTGACTTAGATGACTTGGAATTCTTGCGCGTTGAGGGTTACGGGGCTTTAATAAGTGCGATTACGCCCAAATTAGCGAAAACCGGCACTTTTTTGGTCTTCGGAAATGGATAAAAGTTCTTCGTGATGGTCCCAGGAGCAATTAGATGGGTCACAACCCTATTTTTGCAACTTTGAAAATTTTAGTGGGTAAGAGTTATGCCCCTTGATTAAGCGATTTCATCAAATATTGGGAAAACCGTCGCTTTTTGGAATTTTTGGACCAACTTATGTCGTTCGAAATGATCTCAGCTACATTTTGATATACCACAACCCTACTTTTGGTGACTTAGATGACTTGGAATTCTTGCGCGTTGAGAGTTATGCCCCTTGATTAAGCGATTTCATCAAATATTGGGAAAACCGTCGCTTTTTTGGAATTTTTGGACCAACTTATGTCGTTCGAAATGATCTCAGCTACATTTTGATATACCACAACCCTACTTTTGGTGACTTAGATGACTTGGAATTCTTGCGCGTTGAGGGTTACGGGGCTTTAATAAGTGCGATTACGCCCAAATTAGCGAAAACCGGCACTTTTTTGGTCTTCGGAAATGGATAAAAGTTCTTCGTGATGGTCCCAGGAGCAATTAGATGGGTCACAACCCTATTTTTGCAACTTTGAAAATTTTAGTGGGTAAGAGTTATGCCCCTTGATTAAGCGATTTCATCAAATATTGGGAAAACCGTCGCTTTTTGGGAATTTTTGGACCAACTTATGTCGTTCGAAATGATCTCAGCTACATTTTGATATACCACAACCCTACTTTTGGTGACTTAGATGACTTGGAATTCTTGCGCATTGAGAGTTATGCCCCTTGATTAAGCGATTTCATCAAATATTGGGAAAACCGTCGCTTTTTTGGAATTTTTGGACCAACTTATGTCGTTCGAAATGATCTCAGCTACATTTTGATATACCACAACCCTACTTTTGGTGACTTAGATGACTTGGAATTCTTGCGCGTTGAGGGTTACGGGGCTTTAATAAGTGCGATTACGCCCAAATTAGCGAAAACCGGCACTTTTTTGGTCTTCGGAAATGGATAAAAGTTCTTCGTGATGGTCCCAGGAGCAATTAGATGGGTCACAACCCTATTTTTGCAACTTTGAAAATTTTAGTGGGTAAGAGTTATGCCCCTTGATTAAGCGATTTCATCAAATATTGGGAAAACCGTCGCTTTTTTGGAATTTTTGGACCAACTTATGTCGTTCGAAATGATCTCAGCTACATTTTGATATACCACAACCCTACTTTTGGTGACTTAGATGACTTGGAATTCTTGCGCGTTGAGAGTTATGCCCCTTGATTAAGCGATTTCATCAAATATTGGGAAAACCGTCGCTTTTTTGGAATTTTTGGACCAACTTATGTCGTTCGAAATGATCTCAGCTACATTTTGATATACCACAACCCTACTTTTGGTGACTTAGATGACTTGGAATTCTTGCGCGTTGAGGGTTACGGGGCTTTAATAAGTGCGATTACGCCCAAATTAGCGAAAACCGGCACTTTTTTGGTCTTCGGAAATGGATAAAAGTTCTTCGTGATGGTCCCAGGAGCAATTAGATGGGTCACAACCCTATTTTTGCAACTTTGAAAATTTTAGTGGGTAAGAGTTATGCCCCTTGATTAAGCGATTTCATCAAATATTGGGAAAACCGTCGCTTTTTGGGAATTTTTGGACCAACTTATGTCGTTCGAAATGATCTCAGCTACATTTTGATATACCACAACCCTACTTTTGGTGACTTAGATGACTTGGAATTCTTGCGCATTGAGAGTTATGCCCCTTGATTAAGCGATTTCATCAAATATTGGGAAAACCGTCGCTTTTTTGGAATTTTTGGACCAACTTATGTCGTTCGAAATGATCTCAGCTACATTTTGATATACCACAACCCTACTTTTGGTGACTTAGATGACTTGGAATTCTTGCGCGTTGAGGGTTACGGGGCTTTAATAAGTGCGATTACGCCCAAATTAGCGAAAACCGGCACTTTTTTGGTCTTCGGAAATGGATAAAAGTTCTTCGTGATGGTCCCAGGAGCAATTAGATGGGTCACAACCCTATTTTTGCAACTTTGAAAATTTTAGTGGGTAAGAGTTATGCCCCTTGATTAAGCGATTTCATCAAATATTGGGAAAACCGTCGCTTTTTTGGAATTTTTGGACCAACTTATGTCGTTCGAAATGATCTCAGCTACATTTTGATATACCACAACCCTACTTTTGGTGACTTAGATGACTTGGAATTCTTGCGCGTTGAGAGTTATGCCCCTTGATTAAGCGATTTCATCAAATATTGGGAAAACCGTCGCTTTTTTGGAATTTTTGGACCAACTTATGTCGTTCGAAATGATCTCAGCTACATTTTGATATACCACAACCCTACTTTTGGTGACTTAGATGACTTGGAATTCTTGCGCGTTGAGGGTTACGGGGCTTTAATAAGTGCGATTACGCCCAAATTAGCGAAAACCCGCACTTTTTTGGTCTTCGGAAATGGATAAAAGTTCTTCGTGATGGTCCCAGGAGCAATTAGATGGGTCACAACCCTATTTTTGCAACTTTGAAAATTTTAGTGGGTAAGAGTTATGCCCCTTGATTAAGCGATTTCATCAAATATTGGGAAAACCGTCGCTTTTTTGGAATTTTTGGACCAACTTATGTCGTTCGAAATGATCTCAGCTACATTTTGATATACCACAACCCTACTTTTGGTGACTTAGATGACTTGGAATTCTTGCGCGTTGAGAGTTATGCCCCTTGATTAAGTGATTTCATCAAATATTGGGAAAACCGTCGCTTTTTTGGAATTTTTGGACCAACTTATGTCGTTCGAAATGATCTCAGCTACATTTTGATATACCACAACCCTACTTTTGGTGACTTAGATGACTTGGAATTCTTGCGCGTTGAGGGTTACGGGGCTTTAATAAGTGCGATTACGCCCAAATTAGCGAAAACCGGCACTTTTTTGGTCTTCGGAAATGGATAAAAGTTCTTCGTGATGGTCCCAGGAGCAATTAGATGGGTCACAACCCTATTTTTGCAACTTTGAAAATTTTAGTGGGTAAGAGTTATGCCCCTTGATTAAGCGATTTCATCAAATATTGGGAAAACCGTCGCTTTTTTGGAATTTTTGGACCAACTTATGTCGTTCGAAATGATCTCAGCTACATTTTGATATACCACAACCCTACTTTTGGTGACTTAGATGACTTGGAATTCTTGCGCGTTGAGAGTTATGCCCCTTGATTAAGCGATTTCATCAAATATTGGGAAAACCGTCGCTTTTTTTGGAATTTTTGGACCAACTTATGTCGTTCGAAATTATCTCAGCTACATTTTGATATACCACAACCCTACTTTTGGTGACTTAGATGACTTGGAATTCTTGCGCGTTGAGAGTTATGCCCCTTGATTAAACGATTTCATCAAATATTGGGAAAACCGTGGCTTTTTTGGAATTTTTGGACCAACTTATGTCGTTCGAAATGATCTCAGCTACATTTTGATATACCACAACCCTACTTTTGGTGACTTAGATGACTTGGAATTCTTGCGCGTTGAGGGTTACGGGGCTTTAATAAGTGCGATTACGCCCAAATTAGCGAAAACCGGCACTTTTTTGGTCTTCGGAAATGGATAAAAGTTCTTCGTGATGGTCCCAGGAGCAATTAGGTGGGTCACAACCCTATTTTTGCAACTTTGAAAATTTTAGTGGGTAAGAGTTATGCCCCTTGATTAAGCGATTTCATCAAATATTGGGAAAACCGTCGCTTTTTGGAATTTTTGGACCAACTTATGTCGTTCGAAATGATCTCAGCTACATTTTGATATACCACAACCCTACTTTTGGTGACTTAGATGACTTGGAATTCTTGCGCGTTGAGAGTTATGCCCCTTGATTAAGCGATTTCATCAAATATTGGGAAAACCGTTGCTTTTTTGGAATTTTTGGACCAACTTATGTCGTTCGAAATGATCTCAGCTACATTTTGATATACCACAACCCTACTTTTGGTGACTTAGATGACTTGGAATTCTTGCGCGTTGAGGGTTACGGGGCTTTAATAAGTGCGATTACGCCCAAATTAGCGAAAACCGGCACTTTTTTGGTCTTCGGAAATGGATAAAAGTTCTTCGTGATGGTCCCAGGAGCAATTAGATGGGTCACAACCCTATTTTTGCAACTTTGAAAATTTTAGTGGGTAAGAGTTATGCCCCTTGATTAAGCGATTTCATCAAATATTGGGAAAACCGTCGCTTTTTTGGAATTTTTGGACCAACTTATGTCGTTCGAAATGATCTCAGCTACATTTTGATATACCACAACCCTACTTTTGGTGACTTAGATGACTTGGAATTCTTGCGCGTTGAGAGTTATGCCCCTTGATTAAGCGATTTCATCAAATATTGGGAAAACCGTCGCTTTTTTGGAATTTTTGGACCAACTTATGTCGTTCGAAATGATCTCAGCTACATTTTGATATACCACAACCCTACTTTTGGTGACTTAGATGACTTGGAATTCTTGCGCGTTGAGGGTTACGGGGCTTTAATAAGTGCGATTACGCCCAAATTAGCGAAAAACGGCACTTTTTTGGTCTTCGGAAATGGATAAAAGTTCTTCGTGATGGTCCCAGGAGCAATTAGATGGGTCACAACCCTATTTTTGCAACTTTGAAAATTTTAGTGGGTAAGAGTTATGCCCCTTGATTAAGTGATTTCATCATATATTGGGAAAACCGTCGCTTTTTTGGAATTTTTGGACCAACTTATGTCGTTCGAAATGATCTCAGCTACATTTTGATATACCACAACCCTACTTTTGGTGACTTAGATGACTTGGAATTCTTGCGCGTTGAGAGTTATGCCCCTTGATTAAGCGATTTCATCAAATATTGGGAAAACCGTCGCTTTTTTGGAATTTTTGGACCAACTTATGTCGTTCGAAATGATCTCAGCTACATTTTGATATACCACAACCCTACTTTTGGTGACTTAGATGACTTGGAATTCTTGCGCGTTGAGGGTTACGGGGCTTTAATAAGTGCGATTACGCCCAAATTAGCGAAAACCGGCACTTTTTTGGTCTTCGGAAATGGATAAAAGTTCTTCGTGATGGTCCCAGGAGCAATTAGATGGGTCACAACCCTATTTTTGCAACTTTGAAAATTTTAGTGGGTAAGAGTTATGCCCCTTGATTAAGCGATTTCATCAAATATTGGGAAAACCGTCGCTTTTTTGGAATTTTTGGACCAACTTATGTCGTTCGAAATGATCTCAGCTACATTTTGATATACCACAACCCTACTTTTGGTGACTTAGATGACTTGGAATTCTTGCGCGTTGAGGGTTACGGGGCTTTAATAAGTGCGATTACGCCCAAATTAGCGAAAACCGGCACTTTTTTGGTCTTCGGAAATGGATAAAAGTTCTTCGTGATGGTCCCAGGAGCAATTAGATGGGTCACAACCGTATTTTTGCAACTTTGAAAATTTTAGTGGGTAAGAGTTATGCCCCTTGATTAAGTGATTTCATCAAATATTGGGAAAACCGTCGCTTTTTTGGAATTTTTGGACCAACTTATGTCGTTCGAAATGATCTCAGCTACATTTTGATATACCACAACCCTACTTTTGGTGACTTAGATGACTTGGAATTCTTGCGCGTTGAGAGTTATGCCCCTTGATTAAGCGATTTCATCAAATATTGGGAAAACCGTCGCTTTTTTGGAATTTTTGGACCAACTTATGTCGTTCGAAATGATCTCAGCTACATTTTGATATACCACAACCCTACTTTTGGTGACTTAGATGACTTGGAATTCTTGCGCGTTGAGGGTTACGGGGCTTTAATAAGTGCGATTACGCCCAAATTAGCGAAAACCGGCACTTTTTTGGTCTTCGGAAATGGATAAAAGTTCTTCGTGATGGTCCCAGGAGCAATTAGATGGGTCACAACCCTATTTTTGCAACTTTGAAAATTTTAGTGGGTAAGAGTTATGCCCCTTGATTAAGCGATTTCATCAAATATTGGGAAAACCGTCGCTTTTTGGGAATTTTTGGACCAACTTATGTCGTTCGAAATGATCTCAGCTACATTTTGATATACCACAACCCTACTTTTGGTGACTTAGATGACTTGGAATTCTTGCGCGTTGAGGGTTACGGGGCTTTAATAAGTGCGATTACGCCCAAATTAGCGAAAACCGGCACTTTTTTGGTCTTCGGAAATGGATAAAAGTTCTTCGTGATGGTCCCAGGAGCAATTAGATGGGTCACAACCCTATTTTTGCAACTTTGAAAATTTTAGTGGGTAAGAGTTATGCCCCTTGATTAAGCGATTTCATCAAATATTGGGAAAACCGTCGCTTTTTTGGAATTTTTGGACCAACTTATGTCGTTCGAAATGATCTCAGCTACATTTTGATATACCACAACCCTACTTTTGGTGACTTAGATGACTTGGAATTCTTGCGCGTTGAGAGTTATGCCCCTTGATTAAGCGATTTCATCAAATATTGGGAAAACCGTCGCTTTTTTGGAATTTTTGGACCAACTTATGTCGTTCGAAATGATCTCAGCTACATTTTGATATACCACAACCCTACTTTTGGTGACTTAGATGACTTGGAATTCTTGCGCGTTGAGGGTTACGGGGCTTTAATAAGTGCGATTACGCCCAAATTAGCGAAAACCGGCACTTTTTTGGTCTTCGGAAATGGATAAAAGTTCTTCGTGATGGTCCCAGGAGCAATTAGATGGGTCACAACCCTATTTTTGCAACTTTGAAAATTTTAGTGGGTAAGAGTTATGCCCCTTGATTAAGCGATTTCATCAAATATTGGGAAAACCGTCGCTTTTTTGGAATTTTTGGACCAACTTATGTCGTTCGAAATGATCTCAGCTACATTTTGATATACCACAACCCTACTTTTGGTGACTTAGATGACTTGGAATTCTTGCGCGTTGAGGGTTACGGGGCTTTAATAAGTGCGATTACGCCCAAATTAGCGAAAACCGGCACTTTTTTGGTCTTCGGAAATGGATAAAAGTTCTTCGTGATGGTCCCAGGAGCAATTAGATGGGTCACAACCCTATTTTTGCAACTTTGAAAATTTTAGTGGGTAAGAGTTATGCCCCTTGATTAAGCGATTTCATCAAATATTGGGAAAACCGTCGCTTTTTTGGAATTTTTGGACCAACTTATGTCGTTCGAAATGATCTCAGCTACATTTTGATATACCACAACCCTACTTTTGGTGACTTAGATGACTTGGAATTCTTGCGCGTTGAGAGTTATGCCCCTTGATTAAGCAATTTCATCAAATATTGGGAAAACCGTCGCTTTTTTGGAATTTTTGGACCAACTTATGTCGTTCGAAATGATCTCAGCTACATTTTGATATACCACAACCCTACTTTTGGTGACTTAGATGACTTGGAATTCTTGCGCGTTGAGGGTTACGGGGCTTTAATAAGTGCGATTACGCCCAAATTAGCGAAAACCGGCACTTTTTTGGTCTTCGGAAATGGATAAAAGTTCTTCGTGATGGTCCCAGGAGCAATTAGATGGGTCACAACCCTATTTTTGCAACTTTGAAAATTTTAGTGGGTAAGAGTTATGCCCCTTGATTAAGCGATTTCATCAAATATTGGGAAAACCGTCGCTTTTTGGGAATTTTTGGACCAACTTATGTCGTTCGAAATGATCTCAGCTACATTTTGATATACCACAACCCTACTTTTGGTGACTTAGATGACTTGGAATTCTTGCGCATTGAGAGTTATGCCCCTTGATTAAGCGATTTCATCAAATATTGGGAAAACCGTCGCTTTTTTGGAATTTTTGGACCAACTTATGTCGTTCGAAATGATCTCAGCTACATTTTGATATACCACAACCCTACTTTTGGTGACTTAGATGACTTGGAATTCTTGCGCGTTGAGGGTTACGGGGCTTTAATAAGTGCGATTACGCCCAAATTAGCGAAAACCGGCACTTTTTTGGTCTTCGGAAATGGATAAAAGTTCTTCGTGATGGTCCCAGGAGCAATTAGATGGGTCACAACCCTATTTTTGCAACTTTGAAAATTTTAGTGGGTAAGAGTTATGCCCCTTGATTAAGCGATTTCATCAAATATTGGGAAAACCGTCGCTTTTTGGGAATTTTTGGACCAACTTATGTCGTTCGAAATGATCTCAGCTACATTTTGATATACCACAACCCTACTTTTGGTGACTTAGATGACTTGGAATTCTTGCGCGTTGAGAGTTATGCCCCTTGATTAAGCGATTTCATCAAATATTGGGAAAACCGTCGCTTTTTTGGAATTTTTGGACCAACTTATGTCGTTCGAAATGATCTCAGCTACATTTTGATATACCACAACCCTACTTTTGGTGACTTAGATGACTTGGAATTCTTGCGCGTTGAGGGTTACGGGGCTTTAATAAGTGCGATTACGCCCAAATTAGCGAAAACCGGCACTTTTTTTGGTCTTCGGAAATGGATAAAAGTTCTTCGTGATGGTCCCAGGAGCAATTAGATGGGTCACAACCCTATTTTTGCAACTTTGAAAATTTTAGTGGGTAAGAGTTATGCCCCTTGATTAAGCGATTTCATCAAATATTGGGAAAACCGTCGCTTTTTTGGAATTTTTGGACCAACTTATGTCGTTCGAAATGATCTCAGCTACATTTTGATATACCACAACCCTACTTTTGGTGACTTAGATGACTTGGAATTCTTGCGCGTTGAGAGTTATGCCCCTTGATTAAGCGATTTCATCAAATATTGGGAAAACCGTCGCTTTTTTGGAATTTTTGGACCAACTTATGTCGTTCGAAATGATCTCAGCTACATTTTGATATACCACAACCCTACTTTTGGTGACTTAGATGACTTGGAATTCTTGCGCGTTGAGGGTTACGGGGCTTTAATAAGTGCGATTACGCCCAAATTAGCGAAAACCGGCACTTTTTTGGTCTTCGGAAATGGATAAAAGTTCTTCGTGATGGTCCCAGGAGCAATTAGATGGGTCACAACCCTATTTTTGCAACTTTGAAAATTTTAGTGGGTAAGAGTTATGCCCCTTGATTAAGCGATTTCATCAAATATTGGGAAAACCGTCGCTTTTTTGGAATTTTTGGACCAACTTATGTCGTTCGAAATGATCTCAGCTACATTTTGATATACCACAACCCTACTTTTGGTGACTTAGATGACTTGGAATTCTTGCGCGTTGAGGGTTACGGGGCTTTAATAAGTGCGATTACGCCCAAATTAGCGAAAACCGGCACTTTTTTGGTCTTCGGAAATGGATAAAAGTTCTTCGTGATGGTCCCAGGAGCAATTAGATGGGTCACAACCCTATTTTTGCAACTTTGAAAATTTTAGTGGGTAAGAGTTATGCCCCTTGATTAAGCGATTTCATCAAATATTGGGAAAACCGTCGCTTTTTTGGAATTTTTGGACCAACTTATGTCGTTCGAAATGATCTCAGCTACATTTTGATATACCACAACCCTACTTTTGGTGACTTAGATGACTTGGAATTCTTGCGCGTTGAGAGTTATGCCCCTTGATTAAGCGATTTCATCAAATATTGGGAAAACCGTCGCTTTTTTGGAATTTTTGGACCAACTTATGTCGTTCGAAATGATCTCAGCTACATTTTGATATACCACAACCCTACTTTTGGTGACTTAGATGACTTGGAATTCTTGCGCGTTGAGGGTTACGGGGCTTTAATAAGTGCGATTACGCCCAAATTAGCGAAAACCGGCACTTTTTTGGTCTTCGGAAATGGATAAAAGTTCTTCGTGATGGTCCCAGGAGCAATTAGATGGGTCACAACCCTATTTTTGCAACTTTGAAAATTTTAGTGGGTAAGAGTTATGCCCCTTGATTAAGCGATTTCATCAAATATTGGGAAAACCGTCGCTTTTTGGGAATTTTTGGACCAACTTATGTCGTTCGAAATGATCTCAGCTACATTTTGATATACCACAACCCTACTTTTGGTGACTTAGATGACTTGGAATTCTTGCGCATTGAGAGTTATGCCCCTTGATTAAGCGATTTCATCAAATATTGGGAAAACCGTCGCTTTTTTGGAATTTTTGGACCAACTTATGTCGTTCGAAAATGATCTCAGCTACATTTTGATATACCACAACCCTACTTTTGGTGACTTAGATGACTTGGAATTCTTGCGCGTTGAGGGTTACGGGGCTTTAATAAGTGCGATTACGCCAAATTAGCGAAAACCGGCACTTTTTTGGTCTTCGGAAATGGATAAAAGTTCTTCGTGATGGTCCCAGGAGCAATTAGATGGGTCACAACCCTATTTTTGCAACTTTGAAAATTTTAGTGGGTAAGAGTTATGCCCCTTGATTAAGCGATTTCATCAAATATTGGGAAAACCGTCGCTTTTTTGGAATTTTTGGACCAACTTATGTCGTTCGAAATGATCTCAGCTACATTTTGATATACCACAACCCTACTTTTGGTGACTTAGATGACTTGGAATTCTTGCGCGTTGAGAGTTATGCCCCTTGATTAAGCGATTTCATCAAATATTGGGAAAACCGTCGCTTTTTTGGAATTTTTGGACCAACTTATGTCGTTCGAAATGATCTCAGCTACATTTTGATATACCACAACCCTACTTTTGGTGACTTAGATGACTTGGAATTCTTGCGCGTTGAGGGTTACAGGGCTTTAATAAGTGCGATTACGCCCAAATTAGCGAAAACCGGCACTTTTTTGGTCTTCGGAAATGGATAAAAGTTCTTCGTGATGGTCCCAGGAGCAATTAGATGGGTCACAACCCTATTTTTGCAACTTTGAAAATTTTAGTGGGTAAGAGTTATGCCCCTTGATTAAGCGATTTCATCAAATATTGGGAAAACCGTCGCTTTTTTGGAATTTTTGGACCAACTTATGTCGTTCGAAATGATCTCAGCTACATTTTGATATACCACAACCCTACTTTTGGTGACTTAGATGACTTGGAATTCTTGCGCGTTGAGAGTTATGCCCCTTGATTAAGTGATTTCATCAAATATTGGGAAAACCGTCGCTTTTTTGGAATTTTTGGACCAACTTATGTCGTTCGAAATGATCTCAGCTACATTTTGATATACCACAACCCTACTTTTGGTGACTTAGATGACTTGGAATTCTTGCGCGTTGAGGGTTACGGGGCTTTAATAAGTGCGATTACGCCCAAATTAGCGAAAACCGGCACTTTTTTGGTCTTCGGAAATGGATAAAAGTTCTTCGTGATGGTCCCAGGAGCAATTAGATGGGTCACAACCCTATTTTTGCAACTTTGAAAATTTTAGTGGGTAAGAGTTATGCCCCTTGATTAAGCGATTTCATCAAATATTGGGAAAACCGTCGCTTTTTTGGAATTTTTGGACCAACTTATGTCGTTCGAAATGATCTCAGCTACATTTTGATATACCACAACCCTACTTTTGGTGACTTAGATGACTTGGAATTCTTGCGCGTTGAGAGTTATGCCCCTTGATTAAGCGATTTCATCAAATATTGGGAAAACCGTCGCTTTTTTTTGGAATTTTTGGACCAACTTATGTCGTTCGAAATGATCTCAGCTACATTTTGATATACCACAACCCTACTTTTGGTGACTTAGATGACTTGGAATTCTTGCGCGTTGAGAGTTATGCCCCTTGATTAAACGATTTCATCAAATATTGGGAAAACCGTCGCTTTTTTGGAATTTTTGGACCAACTTATGTCGTTCGAAATGATCTCAGCTACATTTTGATATACCACAACCCTACTTTTGGTGACTTAGATGACTTGGAATTCTTGCGCGTTGAGGGTTACGGGGCTTTAATAAGTGCGATTACGCCCAAATTAGCGAAAACCGGCACTTTTTTGGTCTTCGGAAATGGATAAAAGTTCTTCGTGATGGTCCCAGGAGCAATTAGGTGGGTCACAACCCTATTTTTGCAACTTTGAAAATTTTAGTGGGTAAGAGTTATGCCCCTTGATTAAGCGATTTCATCAAATATTGGGAAAACCGTCGCTTTTTGGAATTTTTGGACCAACTTATGTCGTTCGAAATGATCTCAGCTACATTTTGATATACCACAACCCTACTTTTGGTGACTTAGATGACTTGGAATTCTTGCGCGTTGAGAGTTATGCCCCTTGATTAAGCGATTTCATCAAATATTGGGAAAACCGTCGCTTTTTTGGAATTTTTGGACCAACTTATGTCGTTCGAAATGATCTCAGCTACATTTTGATATACCACAACCCTACTTTTGGTGACTTAGATGACTTGGAATTCTTGCGCGTTGAGAGTTATGCCCCTTGATTAAACGATTTCATCAAATATTGGGAAAACCGTCGCTTTTTTGGAATTTTTGGACCAACTTATGTCGTTCGAAATGATCTCAGCTACATTTTGATATACCACAACCCTACTTTTGGTGACTTAGATGACTTGGAATTCTTGCGCGTTGAGGGTTACGGGGCTTTAATAAGTGCGATTACGCCCAAATTAGCGAAAACCGGCACTTTTTTGGTCTTCGGAAATGGATAAAAGTTCTTCGTGATGGTCCCAGGAGCAATTAGGTGGGTCACAACCCTATTTTTGCAACTTTGAAAATTTTAGTGGGTAAGAGTTATGCCCCTTGATTAAGCGATTTCATCAAATATTGGGAAAACCGTCGCTTTTTGGAATTTTTGGACCAACTTATGTCGTTCAAAATGATCTCAGCTACATTTTGATATACCACAACCCTACTTTTGGTGACTTAGATGACTTGGAATTATTGCGCGTTGAGAGTTATGCCCCTTGATTAAGCGATTTCATCAAATATTGGGAAAACCGTCGCTTTTTTGGAATTTTTGGACCAACTTATGTCGTTCGAAATGATCTCAGCTACATTTTGATATACCACAACCCTACTTTTGGTGACTTAGATGACTTGGAATTCTTGCGCGTTGAGGGTTACGGGGCTTTAATAAGTGCGATTACGCCCAAATTAGCGAAAACCGGCACTTTTTTGGTCTTCGGAAATGGATAAAAGTTCTTCGTGATGGTCCCAGGAGCAATTAGATGGGTCACAACCCTATTTTTGCAACTTTGAAAATTTTAGTGGGTAAGAGTTATGCCCCTTGATTAAGCGATTTCATCAAATATTGGGAAAACCGTCGCTTTTTTGGAATTTTTGGACCAACTTATGTCGTTCGAAATGATCTCAGCTACATTTTGATATACCACAACCCTACTTTTGGTGACTTAGATGACTTGGAATTCTTGCGCGTTGAGAGTTATGCCCCTTGATTAAGCGATTTCATCAAATATTGGGAAAACCGTCGCTTTTTTGGAATTTTTGGACCAACTTATGTCGTTCGAAATGATCTCAGCTACATTTTGATATACCACAACCCTACTTTTGGTGACTTAGATGACTTGGAATTCTTGCGCGTTGAGGGTTACGGGGCTTTAATAAGTGCGATTACGCCAAAATTAGCGAAAACCGGAACTTTATTGGTCTTCGGAAATGGATAAAAGTTCTTCGTGATGGTCCCAGGAGCAATTAGATGGGTCACAACCCTATTTTTGCAACTTTGAAAATTTTAGTGGGTAAGAGTTATGCCCCTTGATTAAGCGATTTCATCAAATATTGGGAAAACCGTCGCTTTTTTGGAATTTTTGGACCAACTTATGTCGTTCGAAATGATCTCAGCTACATTTTGATATACCACAACCCTACTTTTGGTGACTTAGATGACTTGGAATTCTTGCGCGTTGAGAGTTATGCCCCTTGATTAAGCGATTTCATCAAATATTGGGAAAACCGTCGCTTTTTTGGAATTTTTGGACCAACTTATGTCGTTCGAAATGATCTCAGCTACATTTTGATATACCACAACCCTACTTTTGGTGACTTAGATGACTTGGAATTCTTGCGCGTTGAGGGTTACGGGGCTTTAATAAGTGCGATTACGCCCAAATTAGCGAAAACCGGCACTTTTTTGGTCTTCGGAAATGGATAAAAGTTCTTCGTGATGGTCCCAGGAGCAATTAGATGGGTCACAACCCTATTTTTGCAACTTTGAAAATTTTAGTGGGTAAGAGTTATGCCCCTTGATTAAGCGATTTCATCAAATATTGGGAAAACCGTCGCTTTTTTGGAATTTTTGGACCAACTTATGTCGTTCGAAATGATCTCAGCTACATTTTGATATACCACAACCCTACTTTTGGTGACTTAGATGACTTGGAATTCTTGCGCGTTGAGAGTTATGCCCCTTGATTAAGCGATTTCATCAAATATTGGGAAAACCGTCGCTTTTTTGGAATTTTTGGACCAACTTATGTCGTTCGAAATGATCTCAGCTACATTTTGATATACCACAACCCTACTTTTGGTGACTTAGATGACTTGGAATTCTTGCGCGTTGAGGGTTACAGGGCTTTAATAAGTGCGATTACGCCCAAATTAGCGAAAACCGGCACTTTTTTGGTCTTCGGAAATGGATAAAAGTTCTTCGTGATGGTCCCAGGAGCAATTAGATGGGTCACAACCCTATTTTTGCAACTTTGAAAATTTTAGTGGGTAAGAGTTATGCCCCTTGATTAAGCGATTTCATCAAATATTGGGAAAACCGTCGCTTTTTTGGAATTTTTGGACCAACTTATGTCGTTCGAAATGATCTCAGCTACATTTTGATATACCACAACCCTACTTTTGGTGACTTAGATGACTTGGAATTCTTGCGCGTTGAGAGTTATGCCCCTTGATTAAGTGATTTCATCAAATATTGGGAAAACCGTCGCTTTTTTGGAATTTTTGGACCAACTTATGTCGTTCGAAATGATCTCAGCTACATTTTGATATACCACAACCCTACTTTTGGTGACTTAGATGACTTGGAATTCTTGCGCGTTGAGGGTTACGGGGCTTTAATAAGTGCGATTACGCCCAAATTAGCGAAAACCGGCACTTTTTTGGTCTTCGGAAATGGATAAAAGTTCTTCGTGATGGTCCCAGGAGCAATTAGATGGGTCACAACCCTATTTTTGCAACTTTGAAAATTTTAGTGGGTAAGAGTTATGCCCCTTGATTAAGCGATTTCATCAAATATTGGGAAAACCGTCGCTTTTTTGGAATTTTTGGACCAACTTATGTCGTTCGAAATGATCTCAGCTACATTTTGATATACCACAACCCTACTTTTGGTGACTTAGATGACTTGGAATTCTTGCGCGTTGAGAGTTATGCCCCTTGATTAAGCGATTTCATCAAATATTGGGAAAACCGTCGCTTTTTTTGGAATTTTTGGACCAACTTATGTCGTTCGAAATGATCCCAGCTACATTTTGATATACCACAACCCTACTTTTGGTGACTTAGATGACTTGGAATTCTTGCGCGTTGAGAGTTATGCCCCTTGATTAAACGATTTCATCAAATATTGGGAAAACCGTCGCTTTTTTGGAATTTTTGGACCAACTTATGTCGTTCGAAATGATCTCAGCTACATTTTGATATACCACAACCCTACTTTTGGTGACTTAGATGACTTGGAATTCTTGCGCGTTGAGGGTTACGGGGCTTTAATAAGTGCGATTACGCCCAAATTAGCGAAAACCGGCACTTTTTTGGTCTTCGGAAATGGATAAAAGTTCTTCGTGATGGTCCCAGGAGCAATTAGGTGGGTCACAACCCTATTTTTGCAACTTTGAAAATTTTAGTGGGTAAGAGTTATGCCCCTTGATTAAGCGATTTCATCAAATATTGGGAAAACCGTCGCTTTTTGGAATTTTTGGACCAACTTATGTCGTTCGAAATGATCTCAGCTACATTTTGATATACCACAACCCTACTTTTGGTGACTTAGATGACTTGGAATTCTTGCGCGTTGAGAGTTATGCCCCTTGATTAAGCGATTTCATCAAATATTGGGAAAACCGTCGCTTTTTTGGAATTTTTGGACCAACTTATGTCGTTCGAAATGATCTCAGCTACATTTTGATATACCACAACCCTACTTTTGGTGACTTAGATGACTTGGAATTCTTGCGCGTTGAGAGTTATGCCCCTTGATTAAACGATTTCATCAAATATTGGGAAAACCGTCGCTTTTTTGGAATTTTTGGACCAACTTATGTCGTTCGAAATGATCTCAGCTACATTTTGATATACCACAACCCTACTTTTGGTGACTTAGATGACTTGGAATTCTTGCGCGTTGAGGGTTACGGGGCTTTAATAAGTGCGATTACGCCCAAATTAGCGAAAACCGGCACTTTTTTGGTCTTCGGAAATGGATAAAAGTTCTTCGTGATGGTCCCAGGAGCAATTAGGTGGGTCACAACCCTATTTTTGCAACTTTGAAAATTTTAGTGGGTAAGAGTTATGCCCCTTGATTAAGCGATTTCATCAAATATTGGGAAAACCGTCGCTTTTTGGAATTTTTGGACCAACTTATGTCGTTCGAAATGATCTCAGCTACATTTTGATATACCACAACCCTACTTTTGGTGACTTAGATGACTTGGAATTATTGCGCGTTGAGAGTTATGCCCCTTGATTAAGCGATTTCATCAAATATTGGGAAAACCGTCGCTTTTTTGGAATTTTTGGACCAACTTATGTCGTTCGAAATGATCTCAGCTACATTTTGATATACCACAACCCTACTTTTGGTGACTTAGATGACTTGGAATTCTTGCGCGTTGAGGGTTACGGGGCTTTAATAAGTGCGATTACGCCCAAATTAGCGAAAACTGGCACTTTTTTGGTCTTCGGAAATGGATAAAAGTTCTTCGTGATGGTCCCAGGAGCAATTAGATGGGTCACAACCCTATTTTTGCAACTTTGAAAATTTTAGTGGGTAAGAGTTATGCCCCTTGATTAAGCGATTTCATCAAATATTGGGAAAACCGTCGCTTTTTTGGAATTTTTGGACCAACTTATGTCGTTCGAAATGATCTCAGCTACATTTTGATATACCACAACCCTACTTTTGGTGACTTAGATGACTTGGAATTCTTGCGCGTTGAGAGTTATGCCCCTTGATTAAGCGATTTCATCAAATATTGGGAAAACCGTCGCTTTTTTGGAATTTTTGGACCAACTTATGTCGTTCGAAATGATCTCAGCTACATTTTGATATACCACAACCCTACTTTTGGTGACTTAGATGACTTGGAATTCTTGCGCGTTGAGGGTTACGGGGCTTTAATAAGTGCGATTACGCCAAAATTAGCGAAAACCGGAACTTTATTGGTCTTCGGAAATGGATAAAAGTTCTTCGTGATGGTCCCAGGAGCAATTAGATGGGTCACAACCCTATTTTTGCAACTTTGAAAATTTTAGTGGGTAAGAGTTATGCCCCTTGATTAAGCGATTTCATCAAATATTGGGAAAACCGTCGCTTTTTTGGAATTTTTGGACCAACTTATGTCGTTCGAAATGATCTCAGCTACATTTTGATATACCACAACCCTACTTTTGGTGACTTAGATGACTTGGAATTCTTGCGCGTTGAGAGTTATGCCCCTTGATTAAGCGATTTCATCAAATATTGGGAAAACCGTCGCTTTTTTGGAATTTTTGGACCAACTTATGTCGTTCGAAATGATCTCAGCTACATTTTGATATACCACAACCCTACTTTTGGTGACTTAGATGACTTGGAATTCTTGCGCGTTGAGGGTTACGGGGCTTTAATAAGTGCGATTACGCCCAAATTAGCGAAAACCGGCACTTTTTTGGTCTTCGGAAATGGATAAAAGTTCTTCGTGATGGTCCCAGGAGCAATTAGATGGGTCACAACCCTATTTTTGCAACTTTGAAAATTTTAGTGGGTAAGAGTTATGCCCCTTGATTAAGCGATTTCATCAAATATTGGGAAAACCGTCGCTTTTTTGGAATTTTTGGACCAACTTATGTCGTTCGAAATGATCTCAGCTACATTTTGATATACCACAACCCTACTTTTGGTGACTTAGATGACTTGGAATTCTTGCGCGTTGAGAGTTATGCCCCTTGATTAAGCGATTTCATCAAATATTGGGAAAACCGTCGCTTTTTTGGAATTTTTGGACCAACTTATGTCGTTCGAAATGATCTCAGCTACATTTTGATATACCACAACCCTACTTTTGGTGACTTAGATGACTTGGAATTCTTGCGCGTTGAGGGTTACGGGGCTTTAATAAGTGCGATTACGCCCAAATTAGCGAAAACCGGCACTTTTTTGGTCTTCGGAAATGGATAAAAGTTCTTCGTGATGGTCCCAGGAGCAATTAGATGGGTCACAACCCTATTTTTGCAACTTTGAAAATTTTAGTGGGTAAGAGTTATGCCCCTTGATTAAGCGATTTCATCAAATATTGGGAAAACCGTCGCTTTTTTGGAATTTTTGGACCAACTTATGTCGTTCGAAATGATCTCAGCTACATTTTGATATACCACAACCCTACTTTTGGTGACTTAGATGACTTGGAATTCTTGCGCGTTGAGAGTTATGCCCCTTGATTAAGCGATTTCATCAAATATTGGGAAAACCGTCGCTTTTTTGGAATTTTTGGACCAACTTATGTCGTTCGAAATGATCTCAGCTACATTTTGATATACCACAACCCTACTTTTGGTGACTTAGATGACTTGGAATTCTTGCGCGTTGAGGGTTACGGGGCTTTAATAAGTGCGATTACGCCCAAATTAGCGAAAACCGGCACTTTTTTGGTCTTCGGAAATGGATAAAAGTTCTTCGTGATGGTCCCAGGAGCAATTAGATGGGTCACAACCCTATTTTTGCAACTTTGAAAATTTTAGTGGGTAAGAGTTATGCCCCTTGATTAAGCGATTTCATCAAATATTGGGAAAACCGTCGCTTTTTTGGAATTTTTGGACCAACTTATGTCGTTCGAAATGATCTCAGCTACATTTTGATATACCACAACCCTACTTTTGGTGACTTAGATGACTTGGAATTCTTGCGCGTTGAGAGTTATGCCCCTTGATTAAGCGATTTCATCAAATATTGGGAAAACCGTCGCTTTTTTGGAATTTTTGGACCAACTTATGTCGTTCGAAATGATCTCAGCTACATTTTGATATACCACAACCCTACTTTTGGTGACTTAGATGACTTGGAATTCTTGCGCGTTGAGGGTTACGGGGCTTTAATAAGTGCGATTACGCCCAAATTAGCGAAAACCGGCACTTTTTTGGTCTTCGGAAATGGATAAAAGTTCTTCGTGATGGTCCCAGGAGCAATTAGATGGGTCACAACCCTATTTTTGCAACTTTGAAAATTTTAGTGGGTAAGAGTTATGCCCCTTGATTAAGCGATTTCATCAAATATTGGGAAAACCGTCGCTTTTTTGGAATTTTTGGACCAACTTATGTCGTTCGAAATGATCTCAGCTACATTTTGATATACCACAACCCTACTTTTGGTGACTTAAATGACTGGGAATTCTTGCGCGTTGAGAGTTATGCCCCTTGATTAAGCGATTTCATCAAATATTGGGAAAACCGTCGCTTTTTTTTGGAATTTTTGGACCAACTTATGTCGTTCGAAATGATCTCAGCTACATTTTGATATACCACAACCCTACTTTTGGTGACTTAGATGACTTGGAATTCTTGCGCGTTGAGAGTTATGCCCCTTGATTAAGCGATTTCATCAAATATTGGGAAAACCGTCGCTTTTTTGGAATTTTTGGACCAACTTATGTCGTTCGAAATGATCTCAGCTACATTTTGATATACCACAACCCTACTTTTGGTGACTTAGATGACTTGGAATTCTTGCGCGTTGAGGGTTACGGGGCTTTAATAAGTGCGATTACGCCCAAATTAGCGAAAACTGGCACTTTTTTGGTCTTCGGAAATGGATAAAAGTTCTTCGTGATGGTCCCAGGAGCAATTAGATGGGTCACAACCCTATTTTTGCAACTTTGAAAATTTTAGTGGGTAAGAGTTATGCCCCTTGATTAAGCGATTTCATCAAATATTGGGAAAACCGTCGCTTTTTTGGAATTTTTGGACCAACTTATGTCGTTCGAAATGATCTCAGCTACATTTTGATATACCACAACCCTACTTTTGGTGACTTAGATGACTTGGAATTCTTGCGCGTTGAGAGTTATGCCCCTTGATTAAACGATTTCATCAAATATTGGGAAAACCGTCGCTTTTTTGGAATTTTTGGACCAACTTATGTCGTTCGAAATGATCTCAGCTACATTTTGATATACCACAACCCTACTTTTGGTGACTTAGATGACTTGGAATTCTTGCGCGTTGAGGGTTACGGGGCTTTAATAAGTGCGATTACGCCCAAATTAGCGAAAACCGGCACTTTTTTGGTCTTCGGAAATGGATAAAAGTTCTTCGTGATGGTCCCAGGAGCAATTAGATGGGTCACAACCCTATTTTTGCAACTTTGAAAATTTTAGTGGGTAAGAGTTATGCCCCTTGATTAAGCGATTTCATCAAATATTGGGAAAACCGTCGCTTTTTTGGAATTTTTGGACCAACTTATGTCGTTCGAAATGATCTCAGCTACATTTTGATATACCACAACCCTACTTTTGGTGACTTAGATGACTTGGAATTCTTGCGCGTTGAGAGTTATGCCCCTTGATTAAGCGATTTCATCAAATATTGGGAAAACCGTCGCTTTTTTGGAATTTTTGGACCAACTTATGTCGTTCGAAATGATCTCAGCTACATTTTGATATACCACAACCCTACTTTTGGTGACTTAGATGACTTGGAATTCTTGCGCGTTGAGGGTTACGGGGCTTTAATAAGTGCGATTACGCCCAAATTAGCGAAAACCGGCACTTTTTTGGTCTTCGGAAATGGATAAAAGTTCTTCGTGATGGTCCCAGGAGCAATTAGATGGGTCACAACCCTATTTTTGCAACTTTGAAAATTTTAGTGGGTAAGAGTTATGCCCCTTGATTAAGCGATTTCATCAAATATTGGGAAAACCGTCGCTTTTTTGGAATTTTTGGACCAACTTATGTCGTTCAAAATGATCTCAGCTACATTTTGATATACCACAACCCTACTTTTGGTGACTTAGATGACTTGGAATTCTTGCGCGTTGAGAGTTATGCCCCTTGATTAAGCGATTTCATCAAACATTGGGAAAACCGTCGCTTTTTTGGAATTTTTGGACCAACTTATGTCGTTCGAAATGATCTCAGCTACATTTTGATATACCACAACCCTACTTTTGGTGACTTAGATGACTTGGAATTCTTGCGCGTTGAGAGTTATGCCCCTTGATTAAGCGATTTCATCAAATATTGGGAAAACCGTCGCTTTTTTGGAATTTTTGGACCAACTTATGTCGTTCGAAATGATCTCAGCTACATTTTGATATACCACAACCCTACTTTTGGTGACTTAGATGACTTGGAATTCTTGCGCGTTGAGAGTTATGCCCCTTGATTAAGCGATTTCATCAAATATTGGGAAAACCGTCGCTTTTTTGGAATTTTTGGACCAACTTATGTCGTTCGAAATGATCTCAGCTACATTTTGATATACCACAACACTACTTTTGGTGACTTAGATGACTTGGAATTCTTGCGCGTTGAGGGTTACGGGGCTTTAATAAGTGCGATTACGCCCAAATTAGCGAAAACCGGCACTTTTTTGGTCTTCGGAAATGGATAAAAGTTCTTCGTGATGGTCCCAGGAGCAATTAGATGGGTCACAACCCTATTTTTGCAACTTTGAAAATTTTAGTGGGTAAGAGTTATGCCCCTTGATTAAGCGATTTCATCAAATATTGGGAAAACCGTCGCTTTTTTGGAATTTTTGGACCAACTTATGTCGTTCGAAATGATCTCAGCTACATTTTGATATACCACAACCCTACTTTTGGTGACTTAGATGACTTGGAATTCTTGCGCGTTGAGAGTTATGCCCCTTGATTAAGCGATTTCATCAAATATTGGGAAAACCGTCGCTTTTTTGGAATTTTTGGACCAACTTATGTCGTTCGAAATGATCTCAGCTACATTTTGATATACCACAACCCTACTTTTGGTGACTTAGATGACTTGGAATTCTTGCGCGTTGAGGGTTACGGGGCTTTAATAAGTGCGATTACGCCCAAATTAGCGAAAACCGGCACTTTTTTGGTCTTCGGAAATGGATAAAAGTTCTTCGTGATGGTCCCAGGAGCAATTAGATGGGTCACAACCCTATTTTTGCAACTTTGAAAATTTTAGTGGGTAAGAGTTATGCCCCTTGATTAAGCGATTTCATCAAATATTGGGAAAACCGTCGCTTTTTTGGAATTTTTGGACCAACTTATGTCGTTCGAAATGATCTCAGCTACATTTTGATATACCACAACCCTACTTTTGGTGACTTAGATGACTTGGAATTCTTGCGCGTTGAGAGTTATGCCCCTTGATTAAGCGATTTCATCAAATATTGGGAAAACCGTCGCTTTTTTGGAATTTTTGGACCAACTTATGTCGTTCGAAATGATCTCAGCTACATTTTGATATACCACAACCCTACTTTTGGTGACTTAGATGACTTGGAATTCTTGCGCGTTGAGGGTTACGGGGCTTTAATAAGTGCGATTACGCCCAAATTAGCGAAAACCGGCACTTTTTTGGTCTTCGGAAATGGATAAAAGTTCTTCGTGATGGTCCCAGGAGCAATTAGATGGGTCACAACCCTATTTTTGCAACTTTGAAAATTTTAGTGGGTAAGAGTTATGCCCCTTGATTAAGCGATTTCATCAAATATTGGGAAAACCGTCGCTTTTTTGGAATTTTTGGACCAACTTATGTCGTTCGAAATGATCTCAGCTACATTTTGATATACCACAACCCTACTTTTGGTGACTTAGATGACTTGGAATTCTTGCGCGTTGAGAGTTATGCCCCTTGATTAAGCGATTTCATCAAATATTGGGAAAACCGTCGCTTTTTTGGAATTTTTGGACCAACTTATGTCGTTCGAAATGATCTCAGCTACATTTTGATATACCACAACCCTACTTTTGGTGACTTAGATGACTTGGAATTCTTGCGCGTTGAGGGTTACGGGGCTTTAATAAGTGCGATTACGCCCAAATTAGCGAAAACCGGCACTTTTTTGGTCTTCGGAAATGGATAAAAGTTCTTCGTGATGGTCCCAGGAGCAATTAGATGGGTCACAACCCTATTTTTGCAACTTTGAAAATTTTAGTGGGTAAGAGTTATGCCCCTTGATTAAGCGATTTCATCAAATATTGGGAAAACCGTCGCTTTTTTTGGAATTTTTGGACCAACTTATGTCGTTCGAAATGATCTCAGCTACATTTTGATATACCACAACCCTACTTTTGGTGACTTAGATGACTTGGAATTCTTGCGCGTTGAGAGTTATGCCCCTTGATTAAGCGATTTCATCAAATATTGGGAAAACCGTCGCTTTTTTGGAATTTTTGGACCAACTTATGTCGTTCGAAATGATCTCAGCTACATTTTGATATACCACAACCCTACTTTTGGTGACTTAGATGACTTGGAATTCTTGCGCGTTGAGAGTTATGCCCCTTGATTAAGCGATTTCATCAAATATTGGGAAAACCGTCGCTTTTTTGGAATTTTTGGACCAACTTATGTCGTTCGAAATGATCTCAGCTACATTTTGATATACCACAACCCTACTTTTGGTGACTTAGATGACTTGGAATTCTTGCGCGTTGAGAGTTATGCCCCTTGATTAAGCGATTTCATCAAATATTGGGAAAACCGTCGCTTTTTTGGAATTTTTGGACCAACTTATGTCGTTCGAAATGATCTCAGCTACATTTTGATATACCACAACACTACTTTTGGTGACTTAGATGACTTGGAATTCTTGCGCGTTGAGGGTTACGGGGCTTTAATAAGTGCGATTACGCCCAAATTAGCGAAAACCGGCACTTTTTTGGTCTTCGGAAATGGATAAAAGTTCTTCGTGATGGTCCCAGGAGCAATTAGATGGGTCACAACCCTATTTTTGCAACTTTGAAAATTTTAGTGGGTAAGAGTTATGCCCCTTGATTAAGCGATTTCATCAAATATTGGGAAAACCGTCGCTTTTTTGGAATTTTTGGACCAACTTATGTCGTTCGAAATGATCTCAGCTACATTTTGATATACCACAACCCTACTTTTGGTGACTTAGATGACTTGGAATTCTTGCGCGTTGAGAGTTATGCCCCTTGATTAAGCGATTTCATCAAATATTGGGAAAACCGTCGCTTTTTTGGAATTTTTGGACCAACTTATGTCGTTCGAAATGATCTCAGCTACATTTTGATATACCACAACCCTACTTTTGGTGACTTAGATGACTTGGAATTCTTGCGCGTTGAGGGTTACGGGGCTTTAATAAGTGCGATTACGCCCAAATTAGCGAAAACCGGCACTTTTTTGGTCTTCAGAAATGGATAAAAGTTCTTCGTGATGGTCCCAGGAGCAATTAGATGGGTCACAACCCTATTTTTGCAACTTTGAAAATTTTAGTGGGTAAGAGTTATGCCCCTTGATTAAGCGATTTCATCAAATATTGGGAAAACCGTCGCTTTTTTGGAATTTTTGGACCAACTTATGTCGTTCGAAATGATCTCAGCTACATTTTGATATACCACAACCCTACTTTTGGTGACTTAGATGACTTGGAATTCTTGCGCGTTGAGAGTTATGCCCCTTGATTAAGCGATTTCATCAAATATTGGGAAAACCGTCGCTTTTTTGGAATTTTTGGACCAACTTATGTCGTTCGAAATGATCTCAGCTACATTTTGATATACCACAACACTACTTTTGGTGACTTAGATGACTTGGAATTCTTGCGCGTTGAGGGTTACGGGGCTTTAATAAGTGCGATTACGCCCAAATTAGCGAAAACCGGCACTTTTTTGGTCTGCGGAAATGGATAAAAGTTCTTCGTGATGGTCCCAGGAGCAATTAGATGGGTCACAACCCTATTTTTGCAACTTTGAAAATTTTAGTGGGTAAGAGTTATGCCCCTTGATTAAGCGATTTCATCAAATATTGGGAAAACCGTCGCTTTTTTGGAATTTTTGGACCAACTTATGTCGTTCGAAATGATCTCAGCTACATTTTGATATACCACAACCCTACTTTTTGTGACTTAGATGACTTGGAATTCTTGCGCGTTGAGAGTTATGCCCCTTGATTAAGCGATTTCATCAAATATTGGGAAAACCGTCGCTTTTTTGGAATTTTTGGACCAACTTATGTCGTTCGAAATGATCTCAGCTACATTTTGATATACCACAACCCTACTTTTGGTGACTTAGATGACTTGGAATTCTTGCGCGTTGAGGGTTACGGGGCTTTAATAAGTGCGATTACGCCCAAATTAGCGAAAACCGGCACTTTTTTGGTCTTCAGAAATGGATAAAAGTTCTTCGTGATGGTCCCAGGAGCAATTAGATGGGTCACAACCCTATTTTTGCAACTTTGAAAATTTTAGTGGGTAAGAGTTATGCCCCTTGATTAAGCGATTTCATCAAATATTGGGAAAACCGTCGCTTTTTTGGAATTTTTGGACCAACTTATGTCGTTCGAAATGATCTCAGCTACATTTTGATATACCACAACCCTACTTTTGGTGACTTAGATGACTTGGAATTCTTGCGCGTTGAGAGTTATGCCCCTTGATTAAGCGATTTCATCAAATATTGGGAAAACCGTCGCTTTTTTGGAATTTTTGGACCAACTTATGTCGTTCGAAATGATCTCAGCTACATTTTGATATACCACAACCCTACTTTTGGTGACTTAGATGACTTGGAATTCTTGCGCGTTGAGGGTTACGGGGCTTTAATAAGTGCGATTACGCCCAAATTAGCGAAAACCGGCACTTTTTTGGTCTTCGGAAATGGATAAAAGTTCTTCGTGATGGTCCCAGGAGCAATTAGATGGGTCACAACCCTATTTTTGCAACTTTGAAAATTTTAGTGGGTAAGAGTTATGCCCCTTGATTAAGCGATTTCATCAAATATTGGGAAAACCGTCGCTTTTTTGGAATTTTTGGACCAACTTATGTCGTTCGAAATGATCTCAGCTACATTTTGATATACCACAACCCTACTTTTGGTGACTTAGATGACTTGGAATTCTTGCGCGTTGAGAGTTATGCCCCTTGATTAAGCGATTTCATCAAATATTGGGAAAACCGTCGCTTTTTTGGAATTTTTGGACCAACTTATGTCGTTCGAAATGATCTCAGCTACATTTTGATATACCACAACCCTACTTTTGGTGACTTAGATGACTTGGAATTCTTGCGCGTTGAGGGTTACGGGGCTTTAATAAGTGCGATTACGCCCAAATTAGCGAAAACCGGCACTTTTTTGGTCTTCGGAAATGGATAAAAGTTCTTCGTGATGGTCCCAGGAGCAATTAGATGGGTCACAACCCTATTTTTGCAACTTTGAAAATTTTAGTGGGTAAGAGTTATGCCCCTTGATTAAGCGATTTCATCAAATATTGGGAAAACCGTCGCTTTTTTGGAATTTTTGGACCAACTTATGTCGTTCGAAATGATCTCAGCTACATTTTGATATACCACAACCCTACTTTTGGTGACTTAGATGACTTGGAATTCTTGCGCGTTGAGAGTTATGCCCCTTGATTAAGCGATTTCATCAAATATTGGGAAAACCGTCGCTTTTTTGGAATTTTTGGACCAACTTATGTCGTTCGAAATGATCTCAGCTACATTTTGATATACCACAACCCTACTTTTGGTGACTTAGATGACTTGGAATTCTTGCGCGTTGAGGGTTACGGGGCTTTAATAAGTGCAATTACGCCCAAATTAGCGAAAACCGGCACTTTTTTGGTCTTCGGAAATGGATAAAAGTTCTTCGTGATGGTCCCAGGAGCAATTAGATGGGTCACAACCCTATTTTTGCAACTTTGAAAATTTTAGTGGGTAAGAGTTATGCCCCTTGATTAAGCGATTTCATCAAATATTGGGAAAACCGTCGCTTTTTTGGAATTTTTGGACCAACTTATGTCGTTCGAAATGATCTCAGCTACATTTTGATATACCACAACCCTACTTTTGGTGACTTAGATGACTTGGAATTCTTGCGCGTTGAGAGTTATGCCCCTTGATTAAGCGATTTCATCAAATATTGGGAAAACCGTCGCTTTTTTGGAATTTTTGGACCAACTTATGTCGTTCGAAATGATCTCAGCTACATTTTGATATACCACAACCCTACTTTTGGTGACTTAGATGACTTGGAATTCTTGTGCGTTGAGGGTTACGGGGCTTTAATAAGTGCGATTACGCCCAAATTAGCGAAAACCGGCACTTTTTTGGTCTTCGGAAATGGATAAAAGTTCTTCGTGATGGTCCCAGGAGCAATTAGATGGGTCACAACCCTATTTTTGCAACTTTGAAAATTTTAGTGGGTAAGAGTTATGCCCCTTGATTAAGCGATTTCATCAAATATTGGGAAACCGTCGCTTTTTTGGAATTTTTGGACCAACTTATGTCGTTCGAAATGATCTCAGCTACATTTTGATATACCACAACCCTACTTTTGGTGACTTAGATGACTTGGAATTCTTGCGCGTTGAGAGTTATGCCCCTTGATTAAGCGATTTCATCAAATATTGGGAAAACCGTCGCTTTTTTGGAATTTTTGGACCAACTTATGTCGTTCGAAATGATCTCAGCTACATTTTGATATACCACAACCCTACTTTTGGTGACTTAGATGACTTGGAATTCTTGCGCGTTGAGGGTTACGGGGCTTTAATAAGTGCGATTACGCCCAAATTAGCGAAAACCGGCACTTTTTTGGTCTTCGGAAATGGATAAAAGTTCTTCGTGATGGTCCCAGGAGCAATTAGATGGGTCACAACCCTATTTTTGCAACTTTGAAAATTTTAGTGGGTAAGAGTTATGCCCCTTGATTAAGCGATTTCATCAAATATTGGGAAAACCGTCGCTTTTTTGGAATTTTTGGACCAACTTATGTCGTTCGAAATGATCTCAGCTACATTTTGATATACCACAACCCTACTTTTGGTGACTTAGATGACTTGGAATTCTTGCGCGTTGAGAGTTATGCCCCTTGATTAAGCGATTTCATCAAATATTGGGAAAACCGTCGCTTTTTTGGAATTTTTGGACCAACTTATGTCGTTCGAAATGATCTCAGCTACATTTTGATATACCACAACCCTACTTTTGGTGACTTAGATGACTTGGAATTCTTGCGCGTTGAGGGTTACGGGGCTTTAATAAGTGCGATTACGCCCAAATTAGCGAAAACCGGCACTTTTTTGGTCTTCGGAAATGGATAAAAGTTCTTCGTGATGGTCCCAGGAGCAATTAGATGGGTCACAACCCTATTTTTGCAACTTTGAAAATTTTAGTGGGTAAGAGTTATGCCCCTTGATTAAGCGATTTCATCAAATATTGGGAAAACCGTCGCTTTTTTGGAATTTTTGGACCAACTTATGTCGTTCGAAATGATCTCAGCTACATTTTGATATACCACAACCCTACTTTTGGTGACTTAGATGACTTGGAATTCTTGCGCGTTGAGAGTTATGCCCCTTGATTAAGCGATTTCATCAAATATTGGGAAAACCGTCGCTTTTTTTTGAATTTTTGGACCAACTTATGTCGTTCGAAATGATCTCAGCTACATTTTGATATACCACAACCCTACTTTTGGTGACTTAGATGACTTGGAATTCTTGCGCGTTGAGAGTTATGCCCCTTGATTAAGCGATTTCATCAAATATTGGGAAAACCGTCGCTTTTTTGGAATTTTTGGACCAACTTATGTCGTTCGAAATGATCTCAGCTACATTTTGATATACCACAACCCTACTTTTGGTGACTTAGATGACTTGGAATTCTTGCGCGTTGAGGGTTACGGGGCTTTAATAAGTGCGATTACGCCCAAATTAGCGAAAACCGGCACTTTTTTGGTCTTCGGAAATGGATAAAAGTTCTTCGTGATGGTCCCAGGAGCAATTAGATGGGTCACAACCCTATTTTTGCAACTTTGAAAATTTTAGTGGGTAAGAGTTATGCCCCTTGATTAAGCGATTTCATCAAATATTGGGAAAACCGTCGCTTTTTTGGAATTTTTGGACCAACTTATGTCGTTCGAAATGATCTCAGCTACATTTTGATATACCACAACCCTACTTTTGGTGACTTAGATGACTTGGAATTCTTGCGCGTTGAGAGTTATGCCCCTTGATTAAGCGATTTCATCAAATATTGGGAAAACCGTCGCTTTTTTGGACCAACTTATGTCGTTCGAAATGATCTCAGCTACATTTTGATATACCACAACCCTACTTTTGGTGACTTAGATGACTTGGAATTCTTGCGCGTTGAGGGTTACGGGGCTTTAATAAGTGCGATTACGCCCAAATTAGCGAAAACCGGCACTTTTTTGGTCTTCGGAAATGGATAAAAGTTCTTCGTGATGGTCCCAGGAGCAATTAGATGGGTCACAACCCTATTTTTGCAACTTTGAAAATTTTAGTGGGTAAGAGTTATGCCCCTTGATTAAGCGATTTCATCAAATATTGGGAAAACCGTCGCTTTTTTGGAATTTTTGGACCAACTTATGTCGTTCGAAATGATCTCAGCTACATTTTGATATACCACAACCCTACTTTTGGTGACTTAGATGACTTGGAATTCTTGCGCGTTGAGAGTTATGCCCCTTGATTAAGCGATTTCATCAAATATTGGGAAAACCGTCGCTTTTTTGGAATTTTTGGACCAACTTATGTCGTTCGAAATGATCTCAGCTACATTTTGATATACCACAACCCTACTTTTGGTGACTTAGATGACTTGGAATTCTTGCGCGTTGAGGGTTACGGGGCTTTAATAAGTGCGATTACGCCCAAATTAGCGAAAACCAGCACTTTTTTGGTCTTCGGAAATGGATAAAAGTTCTTCGTGATGGTCCCAGGAGCAATTAGATGGGTCACAACCCTATTTTTGCAACTTTGAAAATTTTAGTGGGTAAGAGTTATGCCCCTTGATTAAGCGATTTCATCAAATATTGGGAAAACCATCGCTTTTTTGGAATTTTTGGACCAACTTATGTCGTTCGAAATGATCTCAGCTACATTTTGATATACCACAACCCTACTTTTGGTGACTTAGATGACTTGGAATTCTTGCGCGTTGAGAGTTATGCCCCTTGATTAAGCGATTTCATCAAATATTGGGAAAACCGTCGCTTTTTTGGAATTTTTGGACCAACTTATGTCGTTCGAAATGATCTCAGCTACATTTTGATATACCACAACCCTACTTTTGGTGACTTAGATGACTTGGAATTCTTGCGCGTTGAGGGTTACGGGGCTTTAATAAGTGCGATTACGCCCAAATTAGCGAAAACCGGCACTTTTTTGGTCTTCGGAAATGGATAAAAGTTCTTCGTGATGGTCCCAGGAGCAATTAGATGGGTCACAACCCTATTTTTGCAACTTTGAAAATTTTAGTGGGTAAGAGTTATGCCCCTTGATTAAGCGATTTCATCAAATATTGGGAAAACCGTCGCTTTTTTGGAATTTTTGGACCAACTTATGTCGTTCGAAATGATCTCAGCTACATTTTTATATACCACAACCCTACTTTTGGTGACTTAGATGACTTGGAATTCTTGCGCGTTGAGAGTTATGCCCCTTGATTAAGCGATTTCATCAAATATTGGGAAAACCGTCGCTTTTTTGGACCAACTTATGTCGTTCGAAATGATCTCAGCTACATTTTGATATACCACAACCCTACTTTTGGTGACTTAGATGACTTGGAATTCTTGCGCGTTGAGGGTTACGGGGCTTTAATAAGTGCGATTACGCCCAAATTAGCGAAAACCGGCACTTTTTTGGTCTTCGGAAATGGATAAAAGTTCTTCGTGATGGTCCCAGGAGCAATTAGATGGGTCACAACCCTATTTTTGCAACTTTGAAAATTTTAGTGGGTAAGAGTTATGCCCCTTGATTAAGCGATTTCATCAAATATTGGGAAAACCGTCGCTTTTTTGGAATTTTTGGACCAACTTATGTCGTTCGAAATGATCTCAGCTACATTTTGATATACCACAACCCTACTTTTGGTGACTTAGATGACTTGGAATTCTTGCGCGTTGAGAGTTATGCCCCTTGATTAAGCGATTTCATCAAATATTGGGAAAACCGTCGCTTTTTTGGAATTTTTGGACCAACTTATGTCGTTCGAAATGATCTCAGCTACATTTTGATATACCACAACCCTACTTTTGGTGACTTAGATGACTTGGAATTCTTGCGCGTTGAGGGTTACGGGGCTTTAATAAGTGCGATTACGCCCAAATTAGCGAAAACCGGCACTTTTTTGGTCTTCGGAAATGGATAAAAGTTCTTCGTGATGGTCCCAGGAGCAATTAGATGGGTCACAACCCTATTTTTGCAACTTTGAAAATTTTAGTGGGTAAGAGTTATGCCCCTTGATTAAGCGATTTCATCAAATATTGGGAAAACCGTCGCTTTTTTGGAATTTTTGGACCAACTTATGTCGTTCGAAATGATCTCAGCTACATTTTGATATACCACAACCCTACTTTTGGTGACTTAGATGACTTGGAATTCTTGCGCGTTGAGAGTTATGCCCCTTGATTAAGCGATTTCATCAAATATTGGGAAAACCGTCGCTTTTTTGGAATTTTTGGACCAACTTATGTCGTTCGAAATGATCTCAGCTACATTTTGATATACCACAACCCTACTTTTGGTGACTTAGATGACTTGGAATTCTTGCGCGTTGAGGGTTACGGGGCTTTAATAAGTGCGATTACGCCCAAATTAGCGAAAACCGGCACTTTTTTGGTCTTCGGAAATGGATAAAAGTTCTTTGTGATGGTCCCAGGAGCAATTAGATGGGTCACAACCCTATTTTTGCAACTTTGAAAATTTTAGTGGGTAAGAGTTATGCCCCTTGATTAAGCGATTTCATCAAATATTGGGAAAACCGTCGCTTTTTTGGAATTTTTGGACCAACTTATGTCGTTCGAAATGATCTCAGCTACCTTTTTATATACCACAACCCTACTTTTGGTGACTTAGATGACTTGGAATTCTTGCGCGTTGAGAGTTATGCCCCTTGATTAAGCGATTTCATCAAATATTGGGAAAACCGTCGCTTTTTTGGAATTTTTGGACCAACTTATGTCGTTCGAAATGATCTCAGCTACATTTTGATATACCACAACCCTACTTTTGGTGACTTAGATGACTTGGAATTCTTGCGCGTTGAGGGTTACGGGGCTTTAATAAGTGCGATTACGCCCAAATTAGCGAAAACCGGCACTTTTTTGGTCTTCGGAAATGGATAAAAGTTCTTCGTGATGGTCCCAGGAGCAATTAGATGGGTCACAACCCTATTTTTGCAACTTTGAAAATTTTAGTGGGTAAGAGTTATGCCCCTTGATTAAGCGATTTCATCAAATATTGGGAAAACCGTCGCTTTTTTGGAATTTTTGGACCAACTTATGTCGTCCGAAATGATCTCAGCTACATTTTGATATACCACAACCCTACTTTTGGTGACTTAGATGACTTGGAATTCTTGCGCGTTGAGAGTTATGCCCCTTGATTAAGCGATTTCATCAAATATTGGGAAAACCGTCACTTTTTTGGAATTTTTGGACCAACTTATGTCGTTCGAAATGATCTCAGCTACATTTTGATATACCACAACCCTACTTTTGGTGACTTAGATGACTTGGAATTCTTGCGCGTTGAGGGTTACGGGGCTTTAATAAGTGCGATTACGCCCAAATTAGCGAAAACCGGCACGTTTTTGGTCTTCGGAAATGGATAAAAGTTCTTCGTGATGGTCCCAGGACCAATTAGATGGGTCACAACCCTATTTTTGCAACTTTGAAAATTTTAGTGGGTAAGAGTTATGCCCCTTGATTAAGCGATTTCATCAAATATTGGGAAAACCGTCGCTTTTTTGGAATTTTTGGACCAACTTATGTCGTTCGAAATGATCTCAGCTACATTTTGATATACCACAACCCTACTTTTGGTGACTTAGATGACTTGGAATTCTTGCGCGTTGAGAGTTATGCCCCTTGATTAAGCGATTTCATCAAATATTGGGAAAACCGTCGCTTTTTTGGAATTTTTGGACCAACTTATGTCGTTCGAAATGATCTCAGCTACATTTTGATATACCACAACCCTACTTTTGGTGACTTAGATGACTTGGAATTCTTGCGCGTTGAGGGTTACGGGGCTTTAATAAGTGCGATTACGCCCAAATTAGCGAAAACCGGCACTTTTTTGGTCTTCGGAAATGGATAGAAGTTCTTCGTGATGGTCCCAGGAGCAATTAGATGGGTCACAACCCTATTTTTTCAACTTTGAAAATTTTAGTGGGTAAGAGTTATGCCCCTTGATTAAGCGATTTCATCAAATATTGGGAAAACCGTCGCTTTTTTGGAATTTTTGGACCAACTTATGTCGTTCGAAATGATCTCAGCTACATTTTGATATACCACAACCCTACTTTTGGTGACTTAGATGACTTGGAATTCTTGCGCGTTGAGAGTTATGCCCCTTGATTAAGCGATTTCATCAAATATTGGGAAAACCGTCGCTTTTTTGGAATTTTTGGACCAACTTATGTCGTTCGAAATGATCTCAGCTACATTTTGATATACCACAACCCTACTTTTGGTGACTTAGATGACTTGGAATTCTTGCGCGTTGAGGGTTACGGGGCTTTAATAAGTGCGATTACGCCCAAATTAGCGAAAACCGGCACTTTTTTGGTCTTCGGAAATGGATAAAAGTTCTTCGTGATGGTCCCAGGAGCAATTAGATGGGTCACAACCCTATTTTTGCAACTTTGAAAATTTTAGTGGGTAAGAGTTATGCCCCTTGATTAAGCGATTTCATCAAATATTGGGAAAACCGTCGCTTTTTTGGAATTTTTGGACCAACTTATGTCGTTCGAAATGATCTCAGCTACATTTTGATATACCACAACCCTACTTTTGGTGACTTAGATGACTTGGAATTCTTGCGCGTTGAGAGTTATGCCCCTTGATTAAGCGATTTCATCAAATATTGGGAAAACCGTCGCTTTTTTGGAATTTTTGGACCAACTTATGTCGTTCGAAATGATCTCAGCTACATTTTGATATACCACAACCCTACTTTTGGTGACTTAGATGACTTGGAATTCTTGCGCGTTGAGGGTTACGGGGCTTTAATAAGTGCGATTACGCCCAAATTAGCGAAAACCGGCACTTTTTTGGTCTTCGGAAATGGATAAAAGTTCTTCGTGATGGTCCCAGGAGCAATTAGATGGGTCACAACCCTATTTTTGCAACTTTGAAAATTTTAGCGGGTAAGAGTTATGCCCCTTGATTAAGCGATTTCATCAAATATTGGGAAAACCGTCGCTTTTTTGGAATTTTTGGACCAACTTATGTCGTTCGAAATGATCTCAGCTACATTTTGATATACCACAACCCTACTTTTGGTGACTTAGATGACTTGGAATTCTTGCGCGTTGAGAGTTATGCCCCTTGATTAAGCGATTTCATCAAATATTGGGAAAACCGTCGCTTTTTTGGAATTTTTGGACCAACTTATGTCGTTCGAAATGATCTCAGCTACATTTTGATATACCACAACCCTACTTTTGGTGACTTAGATGACTTGGAATTCTTGCGCGTTGAGGGTTACGGGGCTTTAATAAGTGCGATTACGCCCAAATTAGCGAAAACCGGCACTTTTTTGGTCTTCGGAAATGGATAAAAGTTCTTCGTGATGGTCCCAGGAGCAATTAGATGGGTCACAACCCTATTTTTGCAACTTTGAAAATTTTAGTGGGTAAGAGTTATGCCCCTTGATTAAGCGATTTCATCAAATATTGGGAAAACCGTCGCTTTTTTGGAATTTTTGGACCAACTTATGTCGTTCGAAATGATCTCAGCTACATTTTGATATACCACAACCCTACTTTTGGTGACTTAGATGACTTGGAATTCTTGCGCGTTGAGAGTTATGCCCCTTGATTAAGCGATTTCATCAAATATTGGGAAAACCGTCGCTTTTTTGGAATTTTTGGACCAACTTATGTCGTTCGAAATGATCTCAGCTACATTTTGATATACCACAACCCTACTTTTGGTGACTTAGATGACTTGGAATTCTTGCGCGTTGAGGGTTACGGGGCTTTAATAAGTGCGATTACGCCCAAATTAGCGAAAACCGGCACTTTTTTGGTCTTCGGAAATGGATAAAAGTTCTTCGTGATGGTCCCAGGAGCAATTAGATGGGTCACAACCCTATTTTTGCAACTTTGAAAATTTTAGTGGGTAAGAGTTATGCCCCTTGATTAAGCGATTTCATCAAATATTGGGAAAACCGTCGCTTTTTTGGAATTTTTGGACCAACTTATGTCGTTCGAAATGATCTCAGCTACATTTTGATATACCACAACCCTACTTTTGGTGACTTAGATGACTTGGAATTCTTGCGCGTTGAGAGTTATGCCCCTTGATTAAGCGATTTCATCAAATATTGGGAAAACCGTCGCTTTTTTGGAATTTTTGGACCAACTTATGTCGTTCGAAATGATCTCAGCTACATTTTGATATACCACAACCCTACTTTTGGTGACTTAGATGACTTGGAATTCTTGCGCGTTGAGGGTTACGGGGCTTTAATAAGTGCGATTACGCCCAAATTAGCGAAAACCGGCACTTTTTTGGTCTTCGGAAATGGATAAAAGTTCTTCGTGATGGTCCCAGGAGCAATTAGATGGGTCACAACCCTATTTTTGCAACTTTGAAAATTTTAGTGGGTAAGAGTTATGCCCCTTGATTAAGCGATTTCATCAAATATTGGGAAAACCGTCGCTTTTTTGGAATTTTTGGACCAACTTATGTCGTTCGAAATGATCTCAGCTACATTTTGATATACCACAACCCTACTTTTGGTGACTTAGATGACTTGGAATTCTTGCGCGTTGAGGGTTACGGGGCTTTAATAAGTGCGATTACGCCCAAATTAGCGAAAACCGGCACTTTTTTGGTCTTCGGAAATGGATAGAAGTTCTTCGTGATGGTCCCAGGAGCAATTAGATGGGTCACAACCCTATTTTTGCAACTTTGAAAAGTTTAGTGGGTAAGAGTTATGCCCCTTGATTAAGCGATTTCATCAAATATTGGGAAAACCGTCGCTTTTTTGGAATTTTTGGACCAACTTATGTCGTTCGAAATGATCTCAGCTACATTTTGATATACCACAACCCTACTTTTGGTGACTTAGATGACTTGGAATTCTTGCGCGTTGAGAGTTATGCCCCTTGATTAAGCGATTTCATCAAATATTGGGAAAACCGTCGCTTTTTTGGAATTTTTGGACCAACTTATGTCGTTCGAAATGATCTCAGCTACATTTTGATATACCACAACCCTACTTTTGGTGACTTAGATGACTTGGAATTCTTGCGCGTTGAGGGTTACGGGGCTTTAATAAGTGCGATTACGCCCAAATTAGCGAAAACCGGCACTTTTTTGGTCTTCGGAAATGGATAAAAGTTCTTCGTGATGGTCCCAGGAGCAATTAGATGGGTCACAACCCTATTTTTGCAACTTTGAAAATTTTAGTGGGTAAGAGTTATGCCCCTTGATTAAGCGATTTCATCAAATATTGGGAAAACCGTCGCTTTTTTGGAATTTTTGGACCAACTTATGTCGTTCGAAATGATCTCAGCTACATTTTGATATACCACAACCCTACTTTTGGTGACTTAGATGACTTGGAATTCTTGCGCGTTGAGAGTTATGCCCCTTGATTAAGCGATTTCATCAAATATTGGGAAAACCGTCGCTTTTTTGGAATTTTTGGACCAACTTATGTCGTTCGAAATGATCTCAGCTACATTTTGATATACCACAACCCTACTTTTGGTGACTTAGATGACTTGGAATTCTTGCGCGTTGAGGGTTACGGGGCTTTAATAAGTGCGATTACGCCCAAATTAGCGAAAACCGGCACTTTTTTGGTCTTCGGAAATGGATAAAAGTTCTTCGTGATGGTCCCAGGAGCAATTAGATGGGTCACAACCCTATTTTTGCAACTTTGAAAATTTTAGTGGGTAAGAGTTATGCCCCTTGATTAAGCGATTTCATCAAATATTGGGAAAACCGTCGCTTTTTTGGAATTTTTGGACCAACTTATGTCGTTCGAAATGATCTCAGCTACATTTTGATATACCACAACCCTACTTTTGGTGACTTAGATGACTTGGAATTCTTGCGCGTTGAGAGTTATGCCCCTTGATTAAGCGATTTCATCAAATATTGGGAAAACCGTCACTTTTTTGGAATTTTTGGACCAACTTATGTCGTTCGAAATGATCTCAGCTACATTTTGATATACCACAACCCTACTTTTGGTGACTTAGATGACTTGGAATTCTTGCGCGTTGAGGGTTACGGGGCTTTAATAAGTGCGATTACGCCCAAATTAGCGAAAACCGGCACTTTTTTGGTCTTCGGAAATGGATAAAAGTTCTTCGTGATGGTCCCAGGAGCAATTAGATGGGTCACAACCCTATTTTTGCAACTTTGAAAATTTTAGTGGGTAAGAGTTATGCCCCTTGATTAAGCGATTTCATCAAATATTGGGAAAACCGTCGCTTTTTTGGAATTTTTGGACCAACTTATGTCGTTCGAAATGATCTCAGCTACATTTTGATATACCACAACCCTACTTTTGGTGACTTAGATGACTTGGAATTCTTGCGCGTTGAGAGTTATGCCCCTTGATTAAGCGATTTCATCAAATATTGGGAAAACCGTCGCTTTTTTGGAATTTTTGGACCAACTTATGTCGTTCGAAATGATCTCAGCTACATTTTGATATACCACAACCCTACTTTTGGTGACTTAGATGACTTGGAATTCTTGCGCGTTGAGGGTTACGGGGCTTTAATAAGTGCGATTACGCCCAAATTAGCGAAAACCGGCACTTTTTTGGTCTTCGGAAATGGATAAAAGTTCTTCGTGATGGTCCCAGGAGCAATTAGATGGGTCACAACCCTATTTTTGCAACTTTGAAAATTTTAGTGGGTAAGAGTTATGCCCCTTGATTAAGCGATTTCATCAAATATTGGGAAAACCGTCGCTTTTTTGGAATTTTTGGACCAACTTATGTCGTTCGAAATGATCTCAGCTACATTTTGATATACCACAACCCTACTTTTGGTGACTTAGATGACTTGGAATTCTTGCGCGTTGAGAGTTATGCCCCTTGATTAAGCGATTTCATCAAATATTGGGAAAACCGTCGCTTTTTTGGAATTTTTGGACCAACTTATGTCGTTCGAAATGATCTCAGCTACATTTTGATATACCACAACCCTACTTTTGGTGACTAAGATGACTTGGAATTCTTGCGCGTTGAGAGTTATGCCCCTTGATTAAGCGATTTCATCAAATATTGGGAAAACCGTCGCTTTTTTGGAATTTTTGGACCAACTTATGTCGTTCGAAATGATCTCAGCTACATTTTGATATACCACAACCCTACTTTTGGTGACTTAGATGACTTGGAATTCTTGCGCGTTGAGAGTTATGCCCCTTGATTAAGCGATTTCATCAAATATTGGGAAAACCGTCGCTTTTTTGGAATTTTTGGACCAACTTATGTCGTTCGAAATGATCTCAGCTACATTTTGATATACCACAACCCTACTTTTGGTGACTTAGATGACTTGGAATTCTTGCGCGTTGAGAGTTATGCCCCTTGATTAAGCGATTTCATCAAATATTGGGAAAACCGTCGCTTTTTTGGAATTTTTGGACCAACTTATGTCGTTCGAAATGATCTCAGCTACATTTTGATATACCACAACCCTACTTTTGGTGACTTAGATGACTTGGAATTCTTGCGCGTTGAGAGTTATGCCCCTTGATTAAGCGATTTCATCAAATATTGGGAAAACCGTCGCTTTTTTGGAATTTTTGGACCAACTTATGTCGTTCGAAATGATCTCAGCTACATTTTGATATACCACAACCCTACTTTTGGTGACTTAGATGACTTGGAATTCTTGCGCGTTGAGGGTTACGGGGCTTTAATAAGTGCGATTACGCCCAAATTAGCGAAAACCGGCACTTTTTTGGTCTTCGGAAATGGATAAAAGTTCTTCGTGATGGTCCCAGGAGCAATTAGATGGGTCACAACCCTATTTTTGCAACTTTGAAAATTTTAGTGGGTAAGAGTTATGCCCCTTGATTAAGCGATTTCATCAAATATTGGGAAAACCGTCGCTTTTTTGGAATTTTTGGACCAACTTATGTCGTTCGAAATGATCTCAGCTACATTTTGATATACCACAACCCTACTTTTGGTGACTTAGATGACTTGGAATTCTTGCGCGTTGAGAGTTATGCCCCTTGATTAAGCGATTTCATCAAATATTGGGAAAACCGTCGCTTTTTTGGAATTTTTGGACCAACTTATGTCGTTCGAAATGATCTCAGCTACATTTTGATATACCACAACCCTACTTTTGGTGACTTAGATGACTTGGAATTCTTGCGCGTTGAGGGTTACGGGGCTTTAATAAGTGCGATTACGCCCAAATTAGCGAAAACCGGCACTTTTTTGGTCTTCGGAAATGGATAAAAGTTCTTCGTGATGGTCCCAGGAGCAATTAGATGGGTCACAACCCTATTTTTGCAACTTTGAAAATTTTAGTGGGTAAGAGTTATGCCCCTTGATTAAGCGATTTCATCAAATATTGGGAAAACCGTCGCTTTTTTGGAATTTTTGGACCAACTTATGTCGTTCGAAATGATCTCAGCTACATTTTGATATACCACAACCCTACTTTTGGTGACTTAGATGACTTGGAATTCTTGCGCGTTGAGAGTTATGCCCCTTGATTAAGCGATTTCATCAAATATTGGGAAAACCGTCACTTTTTTGGAATTTTTGGACCAACTTATGTCGTTCGAAATGATCTCAGCTACATTTTGATATACCACAACCCTACTTTTGGTGACTTAGATGACTTGGAATTCTTGCGCGTTGAGGGTTACGGGGCTTTAATAAGTGCGATTACGCCCAAATTAGCGAAAACCGGCACTTTTTTGGTCTTCGGAAATGGATAAAAGTTCTTCGTGATGGTCCCAGGAGCAATTAGATGGGTCACAACCCTATTTTTGCAACTTTGAAAATTTTAGTGGGTAAGAGTTATGCCCCTTGATTAAGCGATTTCATCAAATATTGGGAAAACCGTCGCTTTTTTGGAATTTTTGGACCAACTTATGTCGTTCGAAATGATCTCAGCTACATTTTGATATACCACAACCCTACTTTTGGTGACTTAGATGACTTGGAATTCTTGCGCGTTGAGAGTTATGCCCCTTGATTAAGCGATTTCATCAAATATTGGGAAAACCGTTGCTTTTTTGGAATTTTTGGACCAACTTATGTCGTTCGAAATGATCTCAGCTACATTTTGATATACCACAACCCTACTTTTGGTGACTTAGATGACTTGGAATTCTTGCGCGTTGAGGGTTACGGGGCTTTAATAAGTGCGATTACGCCCAAATTAGCGAAAACCGGCACTTTTTTGGTCTTCGGAAATGGATAGAAGTTCTTCGTGATGGTCCCAGGAGCAATTAGATGGGTCACAACCCTACTTTTGCAACTTTGAAAAGTTTAGTGGGTAAGAGTTATGCCCCTTGATTAAGCGATTTCATCAAATATTGGGAAAACCGTCGCTTTTTTGGAATTTTTGGACCAACTTATGTCGTTCGAAATGATCTCAGCTACATTTTGATATACCACAACCCTACTTTTGGTGACTTAGATGACTTGGAATTCTTGCGCGTTGAGAGTTATGCCCCTTGATTAAGCGATTTCATCAAATATTGGGAAAACCGTCGCTTTTTTGGAATTTTTGGACCAACTTATGTCGTTCGAAATGATCTCAGCTACATTTTGATATACCACAACCCTACTTTTGGTGACTTAGATGACTTGGAATTCTTGCGCGTTGAGGGTAACAGGGCTTTAATAAGTGCGATTACGCCCAAATTAGCGAAAACCGGCACTTTTTTGGTCTTCGGAAATGGATAAAAGTTCTTCGTGATGGTCCCAGGAGCAATTAGATGGGTCACAACCCTATTTTTGCAACTTTGAAAATTTTAGTGGGTAAGAGTTATGCCCCTTGATTAAGCGATTTCATCAAATATTGGGAAAACCGTCGCTTTTTTGGAATTTTTGGACCAACTTATGTCGTTCGAAATGATCTCAGCTACATTTTGATATACCACAACCCTACTTTTGGTGACTTAGATGACTTGGAATTCTTGCGCGTTGAGAGTTATGCCCCTTGATTAAGCGATTTCATCAAATATTGGGAAAACCGTCGCTTTTTTGGAATTTTTGGACCAACTTATGTCGTTCGAAATGATCTCAGCTACATTTTGATATACCACAACCCTACTTTTGGTGACTTAGATGACTTGGAATTCTTGCGCGTTGAGGGTTACGGGGCTTTAATAAGTGCGATTACGCCCAAATTAGCGAAAAACGGCACTTTTTTGGTCTTCGGAAATGGATAAAAGTTCTTCGTGATGGTCCCAGGAGCAATTAGATGGGTCACAACCCTATTTTTGCAACTTTGAAAATTTTAGTGGGTAAGAGTTATGCCCCTTGATTAAGCGATTTCATCAAATATTGGGAAAACCGTCGCTTTTTTGGAATTTTTGGACCAACTTATGTCGTTCGAAATGATCTCAGCTACATTTTGATATACCACAACCCTACTTTTGGTGACTTAGATGACTTGGAATTCTTGCGCGTTGAGAGTTATGCCCCTTGATTAAGCGATTTCATCAAATATTGGGAAAACTGTCACTTTTTTGGAATTTTTGGACCAACTTATGTCGTTCGAAATGATCTCAGCTACATTTTGATATACCACAACCCTACTTTTGGTGACTTAGATGACTTGGAATTCTTGCGCGTTGAGGGTTACGGGGCTTTAATAAGTGCGATTACGCCCAAATTAGCGAAAACCGGCACTTTTTTGGTCTTCGGAAATGGATAAAAGTTCTTCGTGATGGTCCCAGGAGCAATTAGATGGGTCACAACCCTATTTTTGCAACTTTGAAAATTTTAGTGGGTAAGAGTTATGCCCCTTGATTAAGCGATTTCATCAAATATTGGGAAAACCGTCGCTTTTTTGGAATTTTTGGACCAACTTATGTCGTTCGAAATGATCTCAGCTACATTTTGATATACCACAACCCTACTTTTGGTGACTTAGATGACTTGGAATTCTTGCGCGTTGAGAGTTATGCCCCTTGATTAAGCGATTTCATCAAATATTGGGAAAACCGTCGCTTTTTTGGAATTTTTGGACCAACTTATGTCGTTCGAAATGATCTCAGCTACATTTTGATATACCACAACCCTACTTTTGGTGACTTAGATGACTTGGAATTCTTGCGCGTTGAGGGTTACGGGGCTTTAATAAGTGCGATTACGCCCAAATTAGCGAAAACCGGCACTTTTTTGGTCTTCGGAAATGGATAAAAGTTCTTCGTGATGGTCCCAGGAGCAATTAGATGGGTCACAACCCTATTTTTGCAACTTTGAAAATTTTAGTGGGTAAGAGTTATGCCCCTTGATTAAGCGATTTCATCAAATATTGGGAAAACCGTCGCTTTTTTGGAATTTTTGGACCAACTTATGTCGTTCGAAATGATCTCAGCTACATTTTGATATACCACAACCCTACTTTTGGTGACTTAGATGACTTGGAATTCTTGCGCGTTGAGGGTTACGGGGCTTTAATAAGTGCGATTACGCCCAAATTAGCGAAAACCGGCACTTTTTTGGTCTTCGGAAATGGATAGAAGTTCTTCGTGATGGTCCCAGGAGCAATTAGATGGGTCACAACCCTATTTTTGCAACTTTGAAAATTTTAGTGGGTAAGAGTTATGCCCCTTGATTAAGCGATTTCATCAAATATTGGGAAAACCGTCGCTTTTTTGGAATTTTTGGACCAACTTATGTCGTTCGAAATGATCTCAGCTACATTTTGATATACCACAACCCTACTTTTGGTGACTTAGATGACTTGGAATTCTTGCGCGTTGAGAGTTATGCCCCTTGATTAAGCGATTTCATCAAATATTGGGAAAACCGTCGCTTTTTTGGAATTTTTGGACCAACTTATGTCGTTCGAAATGATCTCAGCTACATTTTGATATACCACAACCCTACTTTTGGTGACTTAGATGACTTGGAATTCTTGCGCGTTGAGGGTTACGGGGCTTTAATAAGTGCGATTACGCCCAAATTAGCGAAAACCGGCACTTTTTTGGTCTTCGGAAATGGATAAAAGTTCTTCGTGATGGTCCCAGGAGCAATTAGATGGGTCACAACCCTATTTTTGCAACTTTGAAAATTTTAGTGGGTAAGAGTTATGCCCCTTGATTAAGCGATTTCATCAAATATTGGGAAAACCGTTGCTTTTTTGGAATTTTTGGACCAACTTATGTCGTTCGAAATGATCTCAGCTACATTTTGATATACCACAACCCTACTTTTGGTGACTTAGATGACTTGGAATTCTTGCGCGTTGAGAGTTATGCCCCTTGATTAAGCGATTTCATCAAATATTGGGAAAACCGTCGCTTTTTTGGAATTTTTGGACCAACTTATGTCGTTCGAAATGATCTCAGCTACATTTTGATATACCACAACCCTACTTTTGGTGACTTAGATGACTTGGAATTCTTGCGCGTTGAGGGTTACGGGGCTTTAATAAGTGCGATTACGCCCAAATTAGCGAAAACCGGCACTTTTTTGGTCTTCGGAAATGGATAAAAGTTCTTCGTGATGGTCCCAGGAGCAATTAGATGGGTCACAACCCTATTTTTGCAACTTTGAAAATTTTAGTGGGTAAGAGTTATGCCCCTTGATTAAGCGATTTCATCAAATATTGGGAAAACCGTCGCTTTTTTGGAATTTTTGGACCAACATATGTCGTTCGAAATGATCTCAGCTACATTTTGATATACCACAACCCTACTTTTGGTGACTTAGATGACTTGGAATTCTTGCGCGTTGAGAGTTATGCCCCTTGATTAAGCGATTTCATCAAATATTGGGAAAACCGTCGCTTTTTTGGAATTTTTGGACCAACTTATGTCGTTCGAAATGATCTCAGCTACATTTTGATATACCACAACCCTACTTTTGGTGACTTAGATGACTTGGAATTCTTGCGCGTTGAGGGTTACGGGGCTTTAATAAGTGCGATTACGCCCAAATTAGCGAAAACCGGCACTTTTTTGGTCTTCGGAAATGGATAAAAGTTCTTCGTGATGGTCCCAGGAGCAATTAGATGGGTCACAACCCTATTTTTGCAACTTTGAAAATTTTAGTGGGTAAGAGTTATGCCCCTTGATTAAGCGATTTCATCAAATATTGGGAAAACCGTCGCTTTTTTGGAATTTTTGGACCAACTTATGTCGTTCGAAATGATCTCAGCTACATTTTGATATACCACAACCCTACTTTTGGTGACTTAGATGACTTGGAATTCTTGCGCGTTGAGAGTTATGCCCCTTGATTAAGCGATTTCATCAAATATTGAGAAAACCGTCGCTTTTTTGGAATTTTTGGACCAACTTATGTCGTTCGAAATGATCTCAGCTACACTTTGATATACCACAACCCTACTTTTGGTGACTTAGATGACTTGGAATTCTTGCGCGTTGAGGGTTACGGGGCTTTAATAAGTGCGATTACGCCCAAATTAGCGAAAACCGGCACTTTTTTGGTCTTCGGAAATGGATAAAAGTTCTTCGTGATGGTCCCAGGAGCAATTAGATGGGTCACAACCCTATTTTTGCAACTTTGAAAATTTTAGTGGGTAAGAGTTATGCCCCTTGATTAAGCGATTTCATCAAATATTGGGAAAACCGTCGCTTTTTTGGAATTTTTGGACCAACTTATGTCGTTCGAAATGATCTCAGCTACATTTTGATATACCACAACCCTACTTTTGGTGACTTAGATGACTTGGAATTCTTGCGCGTTGAGAGTTATGCCCCTTGATTAAGCGATTTCATCAAATATTGGGAAAACCGTCGCTTTTTTGGAATTTTTGGACCAACTTATGTCGTTCGAAATGATCTCAGCTACATTTTGATATACCACAACCCTACTTTTGGTGACTTAGATGACTTGGAATTCTTGCGCGTTGAGGGTTACGGGGCTTTAATAAGTGCGATTACGCCCAAATTAGCGAAAACCGGCACTTTTTTGGTCTTCGGAAATGGATAAAAGTTCTTCGTGATGGTCCCAGGAGCAATTAGATGGGTCACAACCCTATTTTTGCAACTTTGAAAATTTTAGTGGGTAAGAGTTATGCCCCTTGATTAAGCGATTTCATCAAATATTGGGAAAACCGTTGCTTTTTTGGAATTTTTGGACCAACTTATGTCGTTCGAAATGATCTCAGCTACATTTTGATATACCACAACCCTACTTTTGGTGACTTAGATGACTTGGAATTCTTGCGCGTTGAGAGTTATGCCCCTTGATTAAGCGATTTCATCAAATATTGGGAAAACCGTCGCTTTTTTGGAATTTTTGGACCAACTTATGTCGTTCGAAATGATCTCAGCTACACTTTGATATACCACAACCCTACTTTTGGTGACTTAGATGACTTGGAATTCTTGCGCGTTGAGGGTTACGGGGCTTTAATAAGTGCGATTACGCCCAAATTAGCGAAAACCGGCACTTTTTTGGTCTTCGGAAATGGATAAAAGTTCTTCGTGATGGTCCCAGGAGCAATTAGATGGGTCACAACCCTATTTTTGCAACTTTGAAAATTTTAGTGGGTAAGAGTTATGCCCCTTGATTAAGCGATTTCATCAAATATTGGGAAAACCGTCGCTTTTTTGGAATTTTTGGACCAACTTATGTCGTTCGAAATGATCTCAGCTACATTTTGATATACCACAACCCTACTTTTGGTGACTTAGATGACTTGGAATTCTTGCGCGTTGAGAGTTATGCCCCTTGATTAAGCGATTTCATCAAATATTGGGAAAACCGTCGCTTTTTTGGAATTTTTGGACCAACTTATGTCGTTCGAAATGATCTCAGCTACATTTTGATATACCACAACCCTACTTTTGGTGACTTAGATGACTTGGAATTCTTGCGCGTTGAGAGTTATGCCCCTTGATTAAGCGATTTCATCAAATATTGGGAAAACCGTCGCTTTTTTGGAATTTTTGGACCAACTTATGTCGTTCGAAATGATCTCAGCTACATTTTGATATACCACAACCCTACTTTTGGTGACTTAGATGACTTGGAATTCTTGCGCGTTGAGGGTTACGGGGCTTTAATAAGTGCGATTACGCCCAAATTAGCGAAAACCGGCACTTTTTTGGTCTTCGGAAATGGATAAAAGTTCTTCGTGATGGTCCCAGGAGCAATTAGATGGGTCACAACCCTATTTTTGCAACTTTGAAAATTTTAGTGGGTAAGAGTTATGCCCCTTGATTAAGCGATTTCATCAAATATTGGGAAAACCGTCGCTTTTTTGGAATTTTTGGACCAACTTATGTCGTTCGAAATGATCTCAGCTACATTTTGATATACCACAACCCTACTTTTGGTGACTTAGATGACTTGGAATTCTTGCGCGTTGAGAGTTATGCCCCTTGATTAAGCGATTTCATCAAATATTGGGAAAACCGTCGCTTTTTTGGAATTTTTGGACCAACTTATGTCGTTCGAAATGATCTCAGCTACATTTTGATATACCACAACCCTACTTTTGGTGACTTAGATGACTTGGAATTCTTGCGCGTTGAGGGTTACGGGGCTTTAATAAGTGCGATTACGCCCAAATTAGCGAAAACCGGCACTTTTTTGGTCTTCGGAAATGGATAAAAGTTCTTCGTGATGGTCCCAGGAGCAATTAGATGGGTCACAACCCTATTTTTGCAACTTTGAAAATTTTAGTGGGTAAGAGTTATGCCCCTTGATTAAGCGATTTCATCAAATATTGGGAAAACCGTCGCTTTTTTGGAATTTTTGGACCAACTTATGTCGTTCGAAATGATCTCAGCTACATTTTGATATACCACAACCCTACTTTTGGTGACTTAGATGACTTGGAATTCTTGCGCGTTGAGAGTTATGCCCCTTGATTAAGCGATTTCATCAAATATTGGGAAAACCGTCGCTTTTTTGGAATTTTTGGACCAACTTATGTCGTTCGAAATGATCTCAGCTACATTTTGATATACCACAACCCTACTTTTGGTGACTTAGATGACTTGGAATTCTTGCGCGTTGAGGGTTACGGGGCTTTAATAAGTGCGATTACGCCCAAATTAGCGAAAACCGGCACTTTTTTGGTCTTCGGAAATGGATAAAAGTTCTTCGTGATGGTCCCAGGAGCAATTAGATGGGTCACAACCCTATTTTTGCAACTTTGAAAATTTTAGTGGGTAAGAGTTATGCCCCTTGATTAAGCGATTTCATCAAATATTGGGAAAACCGTCGCTTTTTTGGAATTTTTGGACCAACTTATGTCGTTCGAAATGATCTCAGCTACATTTTGATATACCACAACCCTAGTTTTGGTGACTTAGATGACTTGGAATTCTTGCGCGTTGAGAGTTATGCCCCTTGATTAAGCGATTTCATCAAATATTGGGAAAACCGTCGCTTTTTTGGAATTTTTGGACCAACTTATGTCGTTCGAAATGATCTCAGCTACATTTTGATATACCACAACCCTACTTTTGGTGACTTAGATGACTTGGAATTCTTGCGCGTTGAGGGTTACGGGGCTTTAATAAGTGCGATTACGCCCAAATTAGCGAAAACCGGCACTTTTTTGGTCTTCGGAAATGGATAAAAGTTCTTCGTGATGGTCCCAGGAGCAATTAGATGGGTCACAACCCTATTTTTGCAACTTTGAAAATTTTAGTGGGTAAGAGTTATGCCCCTTGATTAAGCGATTTCATCAAATATTGGGAAAACCGTAGCTTTTTTGGAATTTTTGGACCAACTTATGTCGTTCGAAATGATCTCAGCTACATTTTGATATACCACAACCCTACTTTTGGTGACTTAGATGACTTGGAATTCTTGCGCGTTGAGAGTTATGCCCCTTGATTAAGCGATTTCATCAAATATTGGGAAAACCGTCGCTTTTTTGGAATTTTTGGACCAACTTATGTCGTTCGAAATGATCTCAGCTACATTTTGATATACCACAACCCTACTTTTGGTGACTTAGATGACTTGGAATTCTTGCGCGTTGAGGGTTACGGGGCTTTAATAAGTGCGATTACGCCCAAATTAGCGAAAACCGGCACTTTTTTGGTCTTCGGAAATGGATAAAAGTTCTTCGTGATGGTCCCAGGAGCAATTAGATGGGTCACAACCCTATTTTTGCAACTTTGAAAATTTTAGTGGGTAAGAGTTATGCCCCTTGATTAAGCGATTTCATCAAATATTGGGAAAACCGTCGCTTTTTTGGAATTTTTGGACCAACTTATGTCGTTCGAAATGATCTCAGCTACATTTTGATATACCACAACCCTACTTTTGGTGACTTAGATGACTTGGAATTCTTGCGCGTTGAGAGTTATGCCCCTTGATTAAGCGATTTCATCAAATATTGGGAAAACCGTCGCTTTTTTGGAATTTTTGGACCAACTTATGTCGTTCGAAATGATCTCAGCTACATTTTGATATACCACAACCCTACTTTTGGTGACTTAGATGACTTGGAATTCTTGCGCGTTGAGGGTTACGGGGCTTTAATAAGTGCGATTACGCCCAAATTAGCGAAAACCGGCACTTTTTTGGTCTTCGGAAATGGATAAAAGTTCTTCGTGATGGTCCCAGGAGCAATTAGATGGGTCACAACCCTATTTTTGCAACTTTGAAAATTTTAGTGGGTAAGAGTTATGCCCCTTGATTAAGCGATTTCATCAAATATTGGGAAAACCGTCGCTTTTTTGGAATTTTTGGACCAACTTATGTCGTTCGAAATGATCTCAGCTACATTTTGATATACCACAACCCTACTTTTGGTGACTTAGATGACTTGGAATTCTTGCGCGTTGAGAGTTATGCCCCTTGATTAAGCGATTTCATCAAATATTGGGAAAACCGTCGCTTTTTTGGAATTTTTGGACCAACTTATGTCGTTCGAAATGATCTCAGCTACATTTTGATATACCACAACCCTACTTTTGGTGACTTAGATGACTTGGAATTCTTGCGCGTTGAGGGTTACGGGGCTTTAATAAGTGCGATTACGCCCAAATTAGCGAAAACCGGCACTTTTTTGGTCTTCGGAAATGGATAAAAGTTCTTCGTGATGGTCCCAGGAGCAATTAGATGGGTCACAACCCTATTTTTGCAACTTTGAAAATTTTAGTGGGTAAGAGTTATGCCCCTTGATTAAGCGATTTCATCAAATATTGGGAAAACCGTCGCTTTTTTGGAATTTTTGGACCAACTTATGTCGTTCGAAATGATCTCAGCTACATTTTGATATACCACAACCCTACTTTTGGTGACTTAGATGACTTGGAATTCTTGCGCGTTGAGAGTTATGCCCCTTGATTAAGCGATTTCATCAAATATTGGGAAAACCGTCGCTTTTTTGGAATTTTTGGACCAACTTATGTCGTTCGAAATGATCTCAGCTACATTTTGATATACCACAACCCTACTTTTGGTGACTTAGATGACTTGGAATTCTTGCGCGTTGAGGGTTACGGGGCTTTAATAAGTGCGATTACGCCCAAATTAGCGAAAACCGGCACTTTTTTGGTCTTCGGAAATGGATAAAAGTTCTTCGTGATGGTCCCAGGAGCAATTAGATGGGTCACAACCCTATTTTTGCAACTTTGAAAATTTTAGTGGGTAAGAGTTATGCCCCTTGATTAAGCGATTTCATCAAATATTGGGAAAACCGTCGCTTTTTTGGAATTTTTGGACCAACTTATGTCGTTCGAAATGATCTCAGCTACATTTTGATATACCACAACCCTACTTTTGGTGACTTAGATGACTTGGAATTCTTGCGCGTTGAGAGTTATGCCCCTTGATTAAGCGATTTCATCAAATATTGGGAAAACCGTCGCTTTTTTGGAATTTTTGGACCAACTTATGTCGTTCGAAATGATCTCAGCTACATTTTGATATACCACAACCCTACTTTTGGTGACTTAGATGACTTGGAATTCTTGTGCGTTGAGAGTTATGCCCCTTGATTAAGCGATTTCATCAAATATTGGGAAAACCGTTGCTTTTTTGGAATTTTTGGACAACTTATGTCGTTCGAAATGATCTCAGCTACATTTTGATATACCACAACCCTACTTTTGGTGACTTAGATGACTTGGAATTCTTGCGCGTTGAGGGTTACGGGGCTTTAATAAGTGCGATTACGCCCAAATTAGCGAAAACCGGCACTTTTTTGGTCTTCGGAAATGGATAAAAGTTCTTCGTGATGGTCCCAGGAGCAATTAGATGGGTCACAACCCTATTTTTGCAACTTTGAAAATTTTAGTGGGTAAGAGTTATGCCCCTTGATTAAGCGATTTCATCAAATATTGGGAAAACCGTCGCTTTTTTGGAATTTTTGGACCAACTTATGTCGTTCGAAATGATCTCAGCTACATTTTGATATACCACAACCCTACTTTTGGTGACTTAGATGACTTGGAATTCTTGCGCGTTGAGGGTTACGGGGCTTTAATAAGTGCGATTACGCCCAAATTAGCGAAAACCGGCACTTTTTTGGTCTTCGGAAATGGATAAAAGTTCTTCGTGATGGTCCCAGGAGCAATTAGATGGGTCACAACCCTATTTTTGCAACTTTGAAAATTTTAGTGGGTAAGAGTTATGCCCCTTGATTAAGTGATTTCATCAAATATTGGGAAAACCGTCGCTTTTTTGGAATTTTTGGACCAACTTATGTCGTTCGAAATGATCTCAGCTACATTTTGATATACCACAACCCTACTTTTGGTGACTTAGATGACTTGGAATTCTTGCGCGTTGAGAGTTATGCCCCTTGATTAAGCGATTTCATCAAATATTGGGAAAACCGTCTCTTTTTGGGAATTTTTGGACCAACTTATGTCGTTCGAAATGATCTCAGCTACATTTTGATATACCACAACCCTACTTTTGGTGACTTAGATGACTTGGAATTCTTGCGCGTTGAGGGTTACGGGGCTTTAATAAGTGCGATTACGCCCAAATTAGCGAAAACCGGCACTTTTTTGGTCTTCGGAAATGGATAAAAGTTCTTCGTGATGGTCCCAGGAGCAATTAGATGGGTCACAACCCTATTTTTGCAACTTTGAAAATTTTAGTGGGTAAGAGTTATGCCCCTTGATTAAGCGATTTCATCAAATATTGGGAAAACCGTCGCTTTTTTGGAATTTTTGGACCAACTTATGTCGTTCGAAATGATCTCAGCTACATTTTGATATACCACAACCCTACTTTTGGTGACTTAGATGACTTGGAATTCTTGCGCGTTGAGAGTTATGCCCCTTGATTAAGCGATTTCATCAAATATTGGGAAAACCGTCGCTTTTTTGGAATTTTTGGACCAACTTATGTCGTTCGAAATGATCTCAGCTACATTTTGATATACCACAACCCTACTTTTGGTGACTTAGATGACTTGGAATTCTTGCGCGTTGAGGGTTACGGGGCTTTAATAAGTGCGATTACGCCCAAATTAGCGAAAACCGGCACTTTTTTGGTCTTCGGAAATGGATAAAAGTTCTTCGTGATGGTCCCAGGAGCAATTAGATGGGTCACAACCCTATTTTTGCAACTTTGAAAATTTTAGTGGGTAAGAGTTATGCCCCTTGATTAAGCGATTTCATCAAATATTGGGAAAACCGTCGCTTTTTTGGATTTTTGGACCAACTTATGTCGTTCGAAATGATCTCAGCTACATTTTGATATACCACAACCCTACTTTTGGTGACTTAGATGACTTGGAATTCTTGCGCGTTGAGAGTTATGCCCCTTGATTAAGCGATTTCATCAAATATTGGGAAAACCGTCGCTTTTTTGGAATTTTTGGACCAACTTATGTCGTTCGAAATGATCTCAGCTACATTTTGATATACCACAACCCTACTTTTGGTGACTTAGATGACTTGGAATTCTTGCGCGTTGAGGGTTACGGGGCTTTAATAAGTGCGATTACGCCCAAATTAGCGAAAACCGGCACTTTTTTGGCCTTCGGAAATGGATAAAAGTTCTTCGTGATGGTCCCAGGAGCAATTAGATGGGTCACAACCCTATTTTTGCAACTTTGAAAATTTTAGTGGGTAAGAGTTATGCCCCTTGATTAAGCGATTTCATCAAATATTGGGAAAACCGTCGCTTTTTTGGAATTTTTGGACCAACTTATGTCGTTCGAAATGATCTCAGCTACATTTTGATATACCACAACCCTACTTTTGGTGACTTAGATGACTTGGAATTCTTGCGCGTTGAGAGTTATGCCCCTTGATTAAGCGATTTCATCAAATATTGGGAAAACCGTCGCTTTTTTGGAATTTTTGGACCAACTTATGTCGTTCGAAATGATCTCAGCTACATTTTGATATACAACAACCCTACTTTTGGTGACTTAGATGACTTGGAATTCTTGCGCGTTGAGGGTTACGGGGCTTTAATAAGTGCGATTACGCCCAAATTAGCGAAAACCGGCACTTTTTTGGTCTTCGGAAATGGATAAAAGTTCTTCGTGATGGTCCCAGGAGCAATTAGATGGGTCACAACCCTATTTTTGCAACTTTGAAAATTTTAGTGGGTAAGAGTTATGCCCCTTGATTAAGCGATTTCATCAAATATTGGGAAAACCGTCGCTTTTTTGGAATTTTTGGACCAACTTATGTCGTTCGAAATGATCTCAGCTACATTTTGATATACCACAACCCTACTTTTGGTGACTTAGATGACTTGGAATTCTTGCGCGTTGAGAGTTATGCCCCTTGATTAAGCGATTTCATCAAATATTGGGAAAACCGTCTCTTTTTGGGAATTTTTGGACCAACTTATGTCGTTCGAAATGATCTCAGCTACATTTTGATATACCACAACCCTACTTTTGGTGACTTAGATGACTTGGAATTCTTGCGCGTTGAGGGTTACGGGGCTTTAATAAGTGCGATTACGCCCAAATTAGCGAAAACCGGCACTTTTTTGGTCTTCGGAAATGGATAAAAGTTCTTCGTGATGGTCCCAGGAGCAATTAGATGGGTCACAACCCTATTTTTGCAACTTTGAAAATTTTAGTGGGTAAGAGTTATGCCCCTTGATTAAGCGATTTCATCAAATATTGGGAAAACCGTCGCTTTTTTGGAATTTTTGGACCAACTTATGTCGTTCGAAATGATCTCAGCTACAATTTGATATACCACAACCCTACTTTTGGTGACTTAGATGACTTGGAATTCTTGCGCGTTGAGAGTTATGCCCCTTGATTAAGCGATTTCATCAAATATTGGGAAAACCGTCGCTTTTTTGGAATTTTTGGACCAACTTATGTCGTTCGAAATGATCTCAGCTACATTTTGATATACCACAACCCTACTTTTGGTGACTTAGATGACTTGGAATTCTTGCGCGTTGAGGGTTACGGGGCTTTAATAAGTGCGATTACGCCCAAATTAGCGAAAACCGGCACTTTTTTGGTCTTCGGAAATGGATAAAAGTTCTTCGTGATGGTCCCAGGAGCAATTAGATGGGTCACAACCCTATTTTTGCAACTTTGAAAATTTTAGTGGGTAAGAGTTATGCCCCTTGATTAAGCGATTTCATCAAATATTGGGAAAACCGTCGCTTTTTTGGAATTTTTGGACCAACTTATGTCGTTCGAAATGATCTCAGCTACATTTTGATATACCACAACCCTACTTTTGGTGACTTAGATGACTTGGAATTCTTGCGCGTTGAGAGTTTTGCCCCTTGATTAAGCGATTTCATCAAATATTGGGAAAACCGTCGCTTTTTTGGAATTTTTGGACCAACTTATGTCGTTCGAAATGATCTCAGCTACATTTTGATATACCACAACCCTACTTTTGGTGACTTAGATGACTTGGAATTCTTGCGCGTTGAGGGTTACGGGGCTTTAATAAGTGCGATTACGCCCAAATTAGCGAAAACCGGCACTTTTTTGGTCTTCGGAAATGGATAAAAGTTCTTCGTGATGGTCCCAGGAGCAATTAGATGGGTCACAACCCTATTTTTGCAACTTTGAAAATTTTAGTGGGTAAGAGTTATGCCCCTTGATTAAGCGATTTCATCAAATATTGGGAAAACCGTCGCTTTTTTGGAATTTTTGGACCAACTTATGTCGTTCGAAATGATCTCAGCTACATTTTGATATACCACAACCCTACTTTTGGTGACTTAGATGACTTGGAATTCTTGCGCGTTGAGAGTTATGCCCCTTGATTAAGCGATTTCATCAAATATTGGGAAAACCGTCGCTTTTTTGGAATTTTTGGACCAACTTATGTCGTTCGAAATGATCTCAGCTACATTTTGATATACCACAACCCTACTTTTGGTGACTTAGATGACTTGGAATTCTTGCGCGTTGAGGGTTACGGGGCTTTAATAAGTGCGATTACGCCCAAATTAGCGAAAACCGGCACTTTTTTGGTCTTCGGAAATGGATAAAAGTTCTTCGTGATGGTCCCAGGAGCAATTAGATGGGTCACAACCCTATTTTTGCAACTTTGAAAATTTTAGTGGGTAAGAGTTATGCCCCTTGATTAAGCGATTTCATCAAATATTGGGAAAACCGTCGCTTTTTTGGAATTTTTGGACCAACTTATGTCGATCGAAATGATCTCAGCTACATTTTGATATACCACAACCCTACTTTTGGTGACTTAGATGACTTGGAATTCTTGCGCGTTGAGAGTTATGCCCCTTGATTAAGCGATTTCATCAAATATTGGGAAAACCGTCGCTTTTTTGGAATTTTTGGACCAACTTATGTCGTTCGAAATGATCTCAGCTACATTTTGATATACCACAACCCTACTTTTGGTGACTTAGATGACTTGGAATTCTTGCGCGTTGAGGGTTACGGGGCTTTAATAAGTGCGATTACGCCCAAATTAGCGAAAACCGGCACTTTTTTGGTCTTCGGAAATGGATAAAAGTTCTTCGTGATGGTCCCAGGAGCAATTAGATGGGTCACAACCCTATTTTTGCAACTTTGAAAATTTTAGTGGGTAAGAGTTATGCCCCTTGATTAAGCGATTTCATCAAATATTGGGAAAACCGTCGCTTTTTTGGAATTTTTGGACCAACTTATGTCGATCGAAATGATCTCAGCTACATTTTGATATACCACAACCCTACTTTTGGTGACTTAGATGACTTGGAATTCTTGCGCGTTGAGAGTTATGCCCCTTGATTAAGCGATTTCATCAAATATTGGGAAAACCGTCGCTTTTTTGGAATTTTTGGACCAACTTATGTCGTTCGAAATGATCTCAGCTACATTTTGATATACCACAACCCTACTTTTGGTGACTTAGATGACTTGGAATTCTTGCGCGTTGAGGGTTACGGGGCTTTAATAAGTGCGATTACGCCCAAATTAGCGAAAACCGGCACTTTTTTGGTCTTCGGAAATGGATAAAAGTTCTTCGTGATGGTCCCAGGAGCAATTAGATGGGTCACAACCCTATTTTTGCAACTTTGAAAATTTTAGTGGGTAAGAGTTATGCCCCTTGATTAAGCGATTTCATCAAATATTGGGAAAACCGTCGCTTTTTTGGAATTTTTGGACCAACTTATGTCGTTCGAAATGATCTCAGCTACATTTTGATATACCACAACCCTACTTTTGGTGACTTAGATGACTTGGAATTCTTGCGCGTTGAGAGTTATGCCCCTTGATTAAGCGATTTCATCAAATATTGGGAAAACCGTCGCTTTTTTGGAATTTTTGGACCAACTTATGTCGTTCGAAATGATCTCAGCTACATTTTGATATACCACAACCCTACTTTTGGTGACTTAGATGACTTGGAATTCTTGCGCGTTGAGGGTTACGGGGCTTTAATAAGTGCAATTACGCCCAAATTAGCGAAAACCGGCACTTTTTTGGTCTTCGGAAATGGATAAAAGTTCTTCGTGATGGTCCCAGGAGCAATTAGATGGGTCACAACCCTATTTTTGCAACTTTGAAAATTTTAGTGGGTAAGAGTTATGCCCCTTGATTAAGCGATTTCATCAAATATTGGGAAAACCGTCGCTTTTTTGGAATTTTTGGACCAACTTATGTCGTTCGAAATGATCTCAGCTACATTTTGATATACCACAACCCTACTTTTGGTGACTTAGATGACTTGGAATTCTTGCGCGTTGAGAGTTATGCCCCTTGATTAAGCGATTTCATCAAATATTGGGAAAACCGTCGCTTTTTTGGAATTTTTGGACCAACTTATGTCGTTCGAAATGATCTCAGCTACATTTTGATATACCACAACCCTACTTTTGGTGACTTAGATGACTTGGAATTCTTGCGCGTTGAGGGTTACGGGGCTTTAATAAGTGCGATTACGCCCAAATTAGCGAAAACCGGCACTTTTTTGGTCTTCGGAAATGGATAAAAGTTCTTCGTGATGGTCCCAGGAGCAATTAGATGGGTCACAACCCTATTTTTGCAACTTTGAAAATTTTAGTGGGTAAGAGTTATGCCCCTTGATTATGCGATTTCATCAAATATTGGGAAAACCGTCGCTTTTTTGGAATTTTTGGACCAACTTATGTCGTTCGAAATGATCTCAGCTACATTTTGATATACCACAACCCTACTTTTGGTGACTTAGATGACTTGGAATTCTTGCGCGTTGAGAGTTATGCCCCTTGATTAAGCGATTTCATCAAATATTGGGAAAACCGTCGCTTTTTTGGAATTTTTGGACCAACTTATGTCGTTCGAAATGATCTCAGCTACATTTTGATATACCACAACCCTACTTTTGGTGACTTAGATGACTTGGAATTCTTGCGCGTTGAGGGTTACGGGGCTTTAATAAGTGCGATTACGCCCAAATTAGCGAAAACCGGCACTTTTTTGGTCTTCGTAAATGGATAAAAGTTCTTCGTGATGGTCCCAGGAGCAATTAGATGGGTCACAACCCTATTTTTGCAACTTTGAAAATTTTAGTGGGTAAGAGTTATGCCCCTTGATTAAGCGATTTCATCAAATATTGGGAAAACCGTCGCTTTTTTGGAATTTTTGGACCAACTTATGTCGTTCGAAATGATCTCAGCTACATTTTGATATACCACAACCCTACTTTTGGTGACTTAGATGACTTGGAATTCTTGCGCGTTGAGGGTTACGGGGCTTTAATAAGTGCGATTACGCCTAAATTAGCGAAAACCGGCACTTTTTTGGTCTTCGGAAATGGATAAAAGTTCTTCGTGATGGTCCCAGGAGCAATTAGATGGGTCACAACCCTATTTTTGCAACTTTGAAAATTTTAGTGGGTAAGAGTTATGCCCCTTGATTAAGCGATTTCATCAAATATTGGGAAAACCGTCGCTTTTTTGGAATTTTTGGACCAACTTATGTCGTTCGAAATGATCTCAGCTACATTTTGATATACCACAACCCTACTTTTGGTGACTTAGATGACTTGGAATTCTTGCGCGTTGAGAGTTATGCCCCTTGATTAAGCGATTTCATCAAATATTGGGAAAACCGTCGCTTTTTTGGAATTTTTGGACCAACTTATGTCGTTCGAAATGATCTCAGCTACATTTTGATATACCACAACCCTACTTTTGGTGACTTAGATGACTTGGAATTCTTGCGCGTTGAGGGTTACGGGGCTTTAATAAGTGCGATTACGCCCAAATTAGCGAAAACCGGCACTTTTTTGGTCTTCGGAAATGGATAAAAGTTCTTTGTGATGGTCCCAGGAGCAATTAGATGGGTCACAACCCTATTTTTGCAACTTTGAAAATTTTAGTGGGTAAGAGTTATGCCCCTTGATTAAGCGATTTCATCAAATATTGGGAAAACCGTCGCTTTTTTGGAATTTTTGGACCAACTTATGTCGATCGAAATGATCTCAGCTACATTTTGATATACCACAACCCTACTTTTGGTGACTTAGATGACTTGGAATTCTTGCGCGTTGAGAGTTATGCCCCTTGATTAAGCGATTTCATCAAATATTGGGAAAACCGTCGCTTTTTTGGAATTTTTGGACCAACTTATGTCGGTCGAAATGATCTCAGCTACATTTTGATATACCACAACCCTACTTTTGGTGACTTAGATGACTTGGAATTCTTGCGCGTTGAGGGTTACGGGGCTTTAATAAGTGCGATTACGCCCAAATTAGCGAAAACCGGCACTTTTTTGGTCTTCGGAAATGGATAAAAGTTCTTTGTAATGGTCCCAGGAGCAATTAGATGGGTCACAACCCTATTTTTGCAACTTTGAAAATTTTAGTGGGTAAGAGTTATGCCCCTTGATTAAGCGATTTCATCAAATATTGGGAAAACCGTCGCTTTTTTGGAATTTTTGGACCAACTTCTGTCGTTCGAAATGATCTCAGCTACATTTTGATATACCACAACCCTACTTTTGGTGACTTAGATGACTTGGAATTCTTGCGCGTTGAGGGTTACGGGGCTTTAATAAGTGCGATTACGCCCAAATTAGCGAAAACCGGCACTTTTTTGGTCTTCGGAAATGGATAAAAGTTCTTCGTGATGGTCCCAGGAGCAATTAGATGGGTCACAACCCTATTTTTGCAACTTTGAAAATTTTAGTGGGTAAGAGTTATGCCCCTTGATTAAGCGATTTCATCAAATATTGGGAAAACCGTCGCTTTTTTGGAATTTTTGGACCAACTTATGTCGTTCGAAATGATCTCAGCTACATTTTGATATACCACAACCCTACTTTTGGTGACTTAGATGACTTGGAATTCTTGCGCGTTGAGAGTTATGCCCCTTGATTAAGCGATTTCATCAAATATTGGGAAAACCGTCGCTTTTTTGGAATTTTTGGACCAACTTATGTCGTTCGAAATGATCTCAGCTACATTTTGATATACCACAACCCTACTTTTGGTGACTTAGATGACTTGGAATTCTTGCGCGTTGAGGGTTACGGGGCTTTAATAAGTGCGATTACGCCCAAATTAGCGAAAACCGGCACTTTTTTGGTCTTCGGAAATGGATAAAAGTTCTTCGTGATGGTCCCAGGAGCAATTAGATGGGTCACAACCCTATTTTTGCAACTTTGAAAATTTTAGTGGGTAAGAGTTATGCCCCTTGATTAAGCGATTTCATCAAATATTGGGAAAACCGTCGCTTTTTTGGAATTTTTGGACCAACTTATGTCGTTCGAAATGATCTCAGCTACATTTTGATATACCACAACCCTACTTTTGGTGACTTAGATGACTTGGAATTCTTGCGCGTTGAGAGTTATGCCCCTTGATTAAGCGATTTCATCAAATATTGGGAAAACCGTCGCTTTTTTGGAATTTTTGGACCAACTTATGTCGTTCGAAATGATCTCAGCTACATTTTGATATACCACAACCCTACTTTTGGTGACTTAGATGACTTGGAATTCTTGCGCGTTGAGGGTTACGGGGCTTTAATAAGTGCGATTACGCCCAAATTAGCGAAAACCGGCACTTTTTTGGTCTTCGGAAATGGATAAAAGTTCTTCGTGATGGTCCCAGGAGCAATTAGATGGGTCACAACCCTATTTTTGCAACTTTGAAAATTTTAGTGGGTAAGAGTTATGCCCCTTGATTAAGCGATTTCATCAAATATTGGGAAAACCGTCGCTTTTTTGGAATTTTTGGACCAACTTATGTCGTTCGAAATGATCTCAGCTACATTTTGATATACCACAACCCTACTTTTGGTGACTTAGATGACTTGGAATTCTTGCGCGTTGAGAGTTATGCCCCTTGATTAAGCGATTTCATCAAATATTGGGAAAACCGTCGCTTTTTTGGAATTTTTGGACCAACTTATGTCGTTCGAAATGATCTCAGCTACATTTTGATATACCACAACCCTACTTTTGGTGACTTAGATGACTTGGAATTCTTGCGCGTTGAGAGTTATGCCCCTTGATTAAGCGATTTCATCAAATATTGGGAAAACCGTCGCTTTTTTGGAATTTTTGGACCAACTTATGTCGTTCGAAATGATCTCAGCTACATTTTGATATACCACAACCCTACTTTTGGTGACTTAGATGACTTGGAATTCTTGCGCGTTGAGGGTTACGGGGCTTTAATAAGTGCGATTACGCCCAAATTAGCGAAAACCGGCACTTTTTTGGTCTTCGGAAATGGATAAAAGTTCTTCGTGATGGTCCCAGGAGCAATTAGATGGGTCACAACCCTATTTTTGCAACTTTGAAAATTTTAGTGGGTAAGAGTTATGCCCCTTGATTAAGCGATTTCATCAAATATTGGGAAAACTGTCGCTTTTTTGGAATTTTTGGACCAACTTATGTCGTTCGAAATGATCTCAGCTACATTTTGATATACCACAACCCTACTTTTGGTGACTTAGATGACTTGGAATTCTTGCGCGTTGAGAGTTATGCCCCTTGATTAAGCGATTTCATCAAATATTGGGAAAACCGTCGCTTTTTTGGAATTTTTGGACCAACTTATGTCGTTCGAAATGATCTCAGCTACATTTTGATATACCACAACCCTACTTTTGGTGACTTAGATGACTTGGAATTCTTGCGCGTTGAGGGTTACGGGGCTTTAATAAGTGCGATTACGCCCAAATTAGCGAAAACCGGCACTTTTTTGGTCTTCGGAAATGGATAAAAGTTCTTCGTGATGGTCCCAGGAGCAATTAGATGGGTCACAACCCTATTTTTGCAACTTTGAAAATATTAGTGGGTAAGAGTTATGCCCCTTGATTAAGCGATTTCATCAAATATTGGGAAAACCGTCGCTTTTTTGGAATTTTTGGACCAACTTATGTCGTTCGAAATGATCTCAGCTACATTTTGATATACCACAACCCTACTTTTGGTGACTTAGATGACTTGGAATTCTTGCGCGTTGAGAGTTATGCCCCTTGATTAAGCGATTTCATCAAATATTGGGAAAACCGTCGCTTTTTTGGAATTTTTGGACCAACTTATGTCGTTCGAAATGATCTCAGCTACATTTTGATATACCACAACCCTACTTTTGGTGACTTAGATGACTTGGAATTCTTGCGCGTTGAGGGTTACGGGGCTTTAATAAGTGCGATTACGCCCAAACTAGCGAAAACCGGCACTTTTTTGGTCTTCGGAAATGGATAAAAGTTCTTCGTGATGGTCCCAGGAGCAATTAGATGGGTCACAACCCTATTTTTGCAACTTTGAAAATTTTAGTGGGTAAGAGTTATGCCCCTTGATTAAGCGATTTCATCAAATATTGGGAAAACCGTCGCTTTTTTGGAATTTTTGGACCAACTTATGTCGTTCGAAATGATCTCAGCTACATTTTGATATACCACAACCCTACTTTTGGTGACTTAGATGACTTGGAATTCTTGCGCGTTGAGAGTTATGCCCCTTGATTAAGCGATTTCATCAAATATTGGGAAAACCGTCGCTTTTTTGGAATTTTTGGACCAACTTATGTCGTTCGAAATGATCTCAGCTACATTTTGATATACCACATCCCTACTTTTGGTGACTTAGATGACTTGGAATTCTTGCGCGTTGAGGGTTACGGGGCTTTAATAAGTGCGATTACGCCCAAATTAGCGAAAACCGCCACTTTTTTGGTCTTCGGAAATGGATAAAAGTTCTTCGTGATGGTCCCAGGAGCAATTAGATGGGTCACAACCCTATTTTTGCAACTTTGAAAATTTTAGTGGGTAAGAGTTATGCCCCTTGATTAAGCGATTTCATCAAATATTGGGAAAACCGTCTCTTTTTTGGAATTTTTGGACCAACTTATGTCGTTCGAAATGATCTCAGCTACATTTTGATATACCACAACCCTACTTTTGGTGACTTAGATGACTTGGAATTCTTGCGCGTTGAGAGTTATGCCCCTTGATTAAGCGATTTCATCAAATATTGGGAAAACCGTCGCTTTTTTGGAATTTTTGGACCAACTTATGTCGTTCGAAATGATCTCAGCTACATTTTAATATACCACAACCCTACTTTTGGTGACTTAGATGACTTGGAATTCTTGCGCGTTGAGGGTTACGGTGCTTTAATAAGTGCGATTACGCCCAAATTAGCGAAAACCGGCACCTTTTTGGTCTTCGGAAATGGATAAAAGTTCTTCGTGATGGTCCCAGGAGCAATTAGATGGGTCACAACCCTATTTTTGCAACTTTGAAAATTTTAGTGGGTAAGAGTTATGCCCCTTGATTAAGCGATTTCATCAAATATTGGGAAAACCGTCGCTTTTTTGGAATTTTTGGACCAACTTATGTCGTTCGAAATGATCTCAGCTACATTTTGATATACCACAACCCTACTTTTGGTGACTTAGATGACTTGGAATTCTTGCGCGTTGAGAGTTATGCCCCTTGATTAAGCGATTTCATCAAATATTGGGAAAACCGTCGCTTTTTTGGAATTTTTGGACCAACTTATGTCGTTCGAAATGATCTCAGCTACATTTTGATATACCACAACCCTACTTTTGGTGACTTAGATGACTTGGAATTCTTGCGCGTTGAGGGTTACGGGGCTTGAATAAGTGCGATTACGCCCAAATTAGCGAAAACCGGCACTTTTTTGGTCTTCGGAAATGGATAAAAGTTCTTCGTGATGGTCCCAGGAGCAATTAGATGGGTCACAACCCTATTTTTGCAACTTTGAAAATTTTAGTGGCTAAGAGTTATGCCCCTTGATTAAGCGATTTCATCAAATATTGGGAAAACCGTCGCTTTTTTGGAATTTTTGGACCAACTTATGTCGTTCGAAATGATCTCAGCTACATTTTGATATACCACAACCCTACTTTTGGTGACTTAGATGACTTGGAATTCTTGCGCGTTGAGAGTTATGCCCCTTGATTAAGCGATTTCATCAAATATTGGGAAAACCGTCGCTTTTTTGGAATTTTTGGACCAACTTATGTCGTTCGAAATGATCTCAGCTACATTTTGATATACCACATCCCTACTTTTGGTGACTTAGATGACTTGGAATTCTTGCGCGTTGAGGGTTACGGGGCTTTAATAAGTGCGATTACGCCCAAATTAGCGAAAACCGGCACTTTTTTGGTCTTCGGAAATGGATAAAAGTTCTTCGTGATGGTCCCAGGAGCAATTAGATGGGTCACAACCCTATTTTTGCAACTTTGAAAATTTTAGTGGGTAAGAGTTATGCCCCTTGATTAAGCGATTTCATCAAATATTGGGAAAACCGTCTCTTTTTTGGAATTTTTGGACCAACTTATGTCGTTCGAAATGATCTCAGCTACATTTTGATATACCACAACCCTACTTTTGGTGACTTAGATGACTTGGAATTCTTGCGCGTTGAGAGTTATGCCCCTTGATTAAGCGATTTCATCAAATATTGGGAAAACCGTCGCTTTTTTGGAATTTTTGGACCAACTTATGTCGTTCGAAATGATCTCAGCTACATTTTAATATACCACAACCCTACTTTTGGTGACTTAGATGACTTGGAATTCTTGCGCGTTGAGGGTTACGGGGCTTTAATAAGTGCGATTACGCCCAAATTAGCGAAAACCGGCACTTTTTTGGTCTTCGGAAATGGATAAAAGTTCTTCGTGATGGTCCCAGGAGCAATTAGATGGGTCACAACCCTATTTTTGCAACTTTGAAAATTTTAGTGGGTAAGAGTTATGCCCCTTGATTAAGCGATTTCATCAAATATTGGGAAAACCGTCGCTTTTTTGGAATTTTTGGACCAACTTATGTCGTTCGAAATGATCTCAGCTACATTTTGATATACCACAACCCTACTTTTGGTGACTTCGATGACTTGGAATTCTTGCGCGTTGAGAGTTATGCCCCTTGATTAAGCGATTTCATCAAATATTGGGAAAACCGTCGCTTTTTTGGAATTTTTGGACCAACTTATGTCGTTCGAAATGATCTCAGCTACATTTTGATATACCACAACCCTACTTTTGGTGACTTAGATGACTTGGAATTCTTGCGCGTTGAGGGTTACGGGGCTTTAATAAGTGCGATTACGCCCAAATTAGCGAAAACCGGCACTTTTTTGGTCTTCGGAAATGGATAAAAGTTCTTCGTGATGGTCCCAGGAGCAATTAGATGGGTCACAACCCTATTTTTGCAACTTTGAAAATTTTAGTGGCTAAGAGTTATGCCCCTTGATTAAGCGATTTCATCAAATATTGGGAAAACCGTCGCTTTTTTGGAATTTTTGGACCAACTTATGTCGTTCGAAATGATCTCAGCTACATTTTGATATACCACAACCCTACTTTTGGTGACTTAGATGACTTGGAATTCTTGCGCGTTGAGAGTTATGCCCCTTGATTAAGCGATTTCATCAAATATTGGGAAAACCGTCGCTTTTTTGGAATTTTTGGACCAACTTATGTCGTTCGAAATGATCTCAGCTACATTTTGATATACCACAACCCTACTTTTGGTGACTTAGATGACTTTGAATTCTTGCGCGTTGAGGGTTACGGGGCTTTAATAAGTGCGATTACGCCCAAATTAGCGAAAACCGGCACTTTTTTGGTCTTCGAAAATGGATAAAAGTTCTTCGTGATGGTCCCAGGAGCAATTAGATGGGTCACAACCCTATTTTGGCAACTTTGAAAATTTTAGTGGGTAAGAGTTATGCCCCTTGATTAAGCGATTTCATCAAATATTGGGAAAACCGTCGCTTTTTTGGAATTTTTGGACCAACTTATGTCGTTCGAAATGATCTCAGCTACATTTTGATATACCACAACCCTACTTTTGGTGACTTAGATGACTTGGAATTCTTGCGCGTTGAGAGTTATGCCCCTTGATTAAGCGATTTCATCAAATATTGGGAAAACCGTCGCTTTTTTGGAATTTTTGGACCAACTTATGTCGTTCGAAATGATCTCAGCTACATTTTGATATAACACAACCCTACTTTTGGTGACTTAGATGACTTGGAATTCTTGCGCGTTGAGGGTTACGGGGCTTTAATAAGTGCGATTACGCCCAAATTAGCGAAAACCGGCACTTTTTTGGTCTTCGGAAATGGATAAAAGTTCTTCGTGATGGTCCCAGGAGCAATTAGATGGGTCACAACCCTATTTTTGCAACTTTGAAAATTTTAGTGGGTAAGAGTTATGCCCCTTGATTAAGCGATTTCATCAAATATTGGGAAAACCGTCGCTTTTTTGGAATTTTTGGACCAACTTATGTCGTTCGAAATGATCTCAGCTACATTTTGATATACCACAACCCTACTTTTGGTGACTTAGATGACTTGGAATTCTTGCGCGTTGAGAGTTATGCCCCTTGATTAAGCGATTTCATCAAATATTGGGAATACCTTCGCTTTTTTGGAATTTTTGGACCAACTTATGTCGTTCGAAATGATCTCAGCTACATTTTGATATACCACAACCCTACTTTTGGTGACTTAGATGACTTGGAATTCTTGCGCGTTGAGGGTTACGGGGCTTTAATAAGTGCGATTACGCCCAAATTAGCGAAAACCGGCACTTTTTTGGTCTTCGGAAATGGATAAAAGTTCTTCGTGATGGTCCCAGGAGCCATTAGATGGGTCACAACCCTATTTTTGCAACTTTGAAAATTTTAGTGGGTAAGAGTTATGCCCCTTGATTAAGCGATTTCATCAAATATTGGGAAAACCGTCGCTTTTTTGGAATTTTTGGACCAACTTATGTCGTTCGAAATGATCTCAGCTACATTTTGATATACCACAACCCTACTTTTGGTGACTTAGATGACTTGGAATTCTTGCGCGTTGAGAGTTATGCCCCTTGATTAAGCGATTTCATCAAATATTGGGAAAACCGTCGCTTTTTTGGAATTTTTGGACCAACTTATGTCGTTCGAAATGATCTCATCTACATTTTGATATACCACAACCCTACTTTTGGTGACTTAGATGACTTGGAATTCTTGCGCGTTGAGGGTTACGGGGCTTTAATAAGTGCGATTACGCCCAAATTAGCGAAAACCGGCACTTTTTTGGTCTTCGGAAATGGATAAAAGTTCTTCGTGATGGTCCCAGGAGCAATTAGATGGGTCACAACCCTATTTTTGCAACTTTGAAAATTTTAGTGGGTAAGAGTTATGCCCCTTGATTAAGCGATTTCATCAAATATTGGGAAAACCGTCGCTTTTTTGGAATTTTTGGACCAACTTATGTCGTTCGAAATGATCTCAGCTACATTTTGATATACCACAACCCTACTTTTGGTGACTTAGATGACTTGGAATTCTTGCGCGTTGAGAGTTATGCCCCTTGATTAAGCGATTTCATCAAATATTGGGAAAACCGTCGCTTTTTTTGGAATTTTTGGACCAACTTATGTCGTTCGAAATGATCTCAGCTACATTTTGATATACCACAACCTTACTTTTGGTGACTTAGATGACTTGGAATTCTTGCGCGTTGAGGGTTACGGGGCTCTAATAAGTGCGATTACGCCCAAATTAGCGAAAACCGGCACTTTTTTGGTCTTCGGAAATGGATAAAAGTTCTTCGTGATGGTCCCAGGAGCAATTAGATGGGTCACAACCCTATTTTTGCAACTTTGAAAATTTTAGTGGGTAAGAGTTATGCCCCTTGATTAAGCGATTTCATCAAATATTGGGAAAACCGTCGCTTTTTTGGAATTTTTGGACCAACTTATGTCGTTCGAAATGATCTCAGCTACATTTTGATATACCACAACCCTACTTTTGGTGACTTAGATGACTTGGAATTCTTGCGCGTTGAGAGTTATGCCCCTTGATTAAGCGATTTCATCAAATATTGGGAAAACCGTCGCTTTTTTGGAATTTTTGGACCAACTTATGTCGTTCGAAATGATCTCAGCTACATTTTGATATACCACAACCCTACTTTTGGTGACTTAGATGACTTGGAATTCTTGCGCGTTGAGGGTTACGGGGCTTTAATAAGTGCGATTACGCCCAAATTAGCGAAAACCGGCACTTTTTTGGTCTTCGGAAATGGATAAAAGTTCTTCGTGATGGTCCCAGGAGCAATTAGATGGGTCACAACCCTATTTTTGCAACTTTGAAAATTTTAGTGGGTAAGAGTTATGCCCCTTGATTAAGCGATTTCATCAAATATTGGGAAAACCGTCGCTTTTTTGGAATTTTTGGACCAACTTATGTCGTTCGAAATGATCTCAGCTACATTTTGATATACCACAATCCTACTTTTGGTGACTTAGATGACTTGGAATTCTTGCGCGTTGAGAGTTATGCCCCTTGATTAAGCGATTTCATCAAATATTGGGAAAACCGTCGCTTTTTTGGAATTTTTGGACCAACTTATGTCGTTCGAAATGATCTCAGCTACATTTTGATATACCACAACCCTACTTTTGGTGACTTAGATGACTTGGAATTCTTGCGCGTTGAGGGTTACGGGGCTTTAATAAGTGCAATTACGCCCAAATTAGCGAAAACCGGCACTTTTTTGGTCTTCGGAAATGGATAAAAGTTCTTCGTGATGGTCCCAGGAGCAATTAGATGGGTCACAACCCTATTTTTGCAACTTTGAAAATTTTAGTGGGTAAGAGTTATGCCCCTTGATTAAGCGATTTCATCAAATATTGGGAAAACCGTCGCTTTTTTGGAATTTTTGGACCAACTTATGTCGTTCGAAATGATCTCAGCTACATTTTGATATACCACAATCCTACTTTTGGTGACTTAGATGACTTGGAATTCTTGCGCGTTGAGAGTTATGCCCCTTGATTAAGCGATTTCATCAAATATTGGGAAAACCGTCGCTTTTTTGGAATTTTTGGACCAACTTATGTCATTCGAAATGATCTCAGCTACATTTTGATATACCACAACCCTACTTTTGGTGACTTAGATGACTTGGAATTCTTGCGCGTTGAGGGTTACGGGGCTTTAATAAGTGCGATTACGCCCAAATTAGCGAAAACCGGCACTTTTTTGGTCTTCGGAAATGGATAAAAGTTCTTCGTGATGGTCCCAGGAGCAATTAGATGGGTCACAACCCTATTTTTGCAACTTTGAAAATTTTAGTGGGTTAGAGTTATGCCCCTTGATTAAGCGATTTCATCAAATATTGGGAAAACCGTCGCTTTTTTGGAATTTTTGGACCAACTTATGTCGTTCGAAATGATCTCAGCTACATTTTGATATACCACAACCCTACTTTTGGTGACTTAGATGACTTGGAATTCTTGCGCGTTGAGAGTTATGCCCCTTGATTAAGCGATTTCATCAAATATTGGGAAAACCGTCGCTTTTTTGGAATTTTTGGACCAACTTATGTCGTTCGAAATGATCTCAGCTACATTTTGATATACCACAACCCTACTTTTGGTGACTTAGATGACTTGGAATTCTTGCGCGTTGAGGGTTACGGGGCTTTAATAAGTGCGATTACGCCCAAATTAGCGAAAACCGGCACTTTTTTGGTCTTCGGAAATGGATAAAAGTTCTTCGTGATGGTCCCAGGAGCAATTAGATGGGTCACAACCCTATTTTTGCAACTTTGAAAATTTTAGTGGGTAAGAGTTATGCCCCTTGATTAAGCGATTTCATCAAATATTGGGAAAACCGTCGCTTTTTTGGAATTTTTGGACCAACTTATGTCGTTCGAAATGATCTCAGCTACATTTTGATATACCACAATCCTACTTTTGGTGACTTAGATGACTTGGAATTCTTGCGCGTTGAGAGTTATGCCCCTTGATTAAGCGATTTCATCAAATATTGGGAAAACCGTCGCTTTTTTGGAATTTTTGGACCAACTTATGTCGTTCGAAATGATCTCAGCTACATTTTGATATACCACAACCCTACTTTTGGTGACTTAGATGACTTGGAATTCTTGCGCGTTGAGGGTTACGGGGCTTTAATAAGTGCGATTACGCCCAAATTAGCGAAAACCGGCACTTTTTTGGTCTTCGGAAATGGATAAAAGTTCTTCGTGATGGTCCCAGGAGCAATTAGATGGGTCACAACCCTATTTTTGCAACTTTGAAAATTTTAGTGGGTAAGAGTTATGCCCCTTGATTAAGCGATTTCATCAAATATTGGGAAAACCGTCGCTTTTTTGGAATTTTTGGACCAACTTATGTCGTTCGAAATGATCTCAGCTACATTTTGATATACCACAACCCTACTTTTGGTGACTTAGATGACTTGGAATTCTTGCGCGTTGAGAGTTATGCCCCTTGATTAAGCGATTTCATCAAATATTGGGAAAACCGTCGCTTTTTTGGAATTTTTGGACCAACTTATGTCATTCGAAATGATCTCAGCTACATTTTGATATACCACAACCCCTACTTTTGGTGACTTAGATGACTTGGAATTCTTGCGCGTTGAGGGTTACGGGGCTTTAATAAGTGCGATTACGCCCAAATTAGCGAAAACCGGCACTTTTTTGGTCTTCGGAAATGGATAAAAGTTCTTCGTGATGGTCCCAGGAGCAATTAGATGGGTCACAACCCTATTTTTGCAACTTTGAAAATTTTAGTGGGTAAGAGTTATGCCCCTTGATTAAGCGATTTCATCAAATATTGGGAAAACCGTCGCTTTTTTGGAATTTTTGGACCAACTTATGTCGTTCGAAATGATCTCAGCTACATTTTGATATACCACAACCCTACTTTTGGTGACTTAGATGACTTGGAATTCTTGCGCGTTGAGAGTTATGCCCCTTGATTAAGCGATTTCATCAAATATTGGGAAAACCGTCGCTTTTTTGGAATTTTTGGACCAACTTATGTCGTTCGAAATGATCTCAGCTACATTTTGATATACCACAACCCTACTTTTGGTGACTTAGATGACTTGGAATTCTTGCGCGTTGAGGGTTACGGGGCTTTAATAAGTGCGATTACGCCCAAATTAGCGAAAACCGGCACTTTTTTGGTCTTCGGAAATGGATAAAAGTTCTTCGTGATGGTCCCAGGAGCAATTAGATGGGTCACAACCCTATTTTTGCAACTTTGAAAATTTTAGTGGGTAAGAGTTATGCCCCTTGATTAAGCGATTTCATCAAATATTGGGAAAACCGTCGCTTTTTTGGAATTTTTGGACCAACTTATGTCGTTCGAAATGATCTCAGCTACATTTTGATATACCACAACCCTACTTTTGGTGACTTAGATGACTTGGAATTCTTGCGCGTTGAGAGTTATGCCCCTTGATTAAGCGATTTCATCAAATATTGGGAAAACCGTCGCTTTTTTGGAATTTTTGGACCAACTTATGTCGTTCGAAATGATCTCAGCTACATTTTGATATACCACAACCCTACTTTTGGTGACTTAGATGACTTGGAATTCTTGCGCGTTGAGGGTTACGGGGCTTTAATAAGTGCGATTACGCCCAAATTAGCGAAAACCGGCACTTTTTTGGTCTTCGGAAATGGATAAAAGTTCTTCGTGATGGTCCCAGGAGCAATTAGATGGGTCACAACCCTATTTTTGCAACTTTGAAAATTTTAGTGGGTAAGAGTTATGCCCCTTGATTAAGCGATTTCATCAAATATTGGGAAAACCGTCGCTTTTTTGGAATTTTTGGACCAACTTATGTCGTTCGAAATGATCTCAGCTACATTTTGATATACCACAATCCTACTTTTGGTGACTTAGATGACTTGGAATTCTTGCGCGTTGAGAGTTATGCCCCTTGATTAAGCGATTTCATCAAATATTGGGAAAACCGTCGCTTTTTTGGAATTTTTGGACCAACTTATGTCGTTCGAAATGATCTCAGCTACATTTTGATATACCACAACCCTACTTTTGGTGACTTAGATGACTTGGAATTCTTGCGCGTTGAGGGTTACGGGGCTTTAATAAGTGCGATTACGCCCAAATTAGCGAAAACCGGCACTTTTTTGGTCTTCGGAAATGGATAAAAGTTCTTCGTGATGGTCCCAGGAGCAATTAGATGGGTCACAACCCTATTTTTGCAACTTTGAAAATTTTAGTGGGTAAGAGTTATGCCCCTTGATTAAGCGATTTCATCAAATATTGGGAAAACCGTCGCTTTTTTGGAATTTTTGGACCAACTTATGTCGTTCGAAATGATCTCAGCTACATTTTGATATACCACAATCCTACTTTTGGTGACTTAGATGACTTGGAATTCTTGCGCGTTGAGAGTTATGCCCCTTGATTAAGCGATTTCATCAAATATTGGGAAAACCGTCGCTTTTTTGGAATTTTTGGACCAACTTATGTCATTCGAAATGATCTCAGCTACATTTTGATATACCACAACCCTACTTTTGGTGACTTAGATGACTTGGAATTCTTGCGCGTTGAGGGTTACGGGGCTTTAATAAGTGCGATTACGCCCAAATTAGCGAAAACCGGCACTTTTTTGGTCTTCGGAAATGGATAAAAGTTCTTCGTGATGGTCCCAGGAGCAATTAGATGGGTCACAACCCTATTTTTGCAACTTTGAAAATTTTAGTGGGTAAGAGTTATGCCCCTTGATTAAGCGATTTCATCAAATATTGGGAAAACCGTCGCTTTTTTGGAATTTTTGGACCAACTTATGTCGTTCGAAATGATCTCAGCTACATTTTGATATACCACAACCCTACTTTTGGTGACTTAGATGACTTGGAATTCTTGCGCGTTGAGAGTTATGCCCCTTGATTAAGCGATTTCATCAAATATTGGGAAAACCGTCGCTTTTTTGGAATTTTTGGACCAACTTATGTCGTTCGAAATGATCTCAGCTACATTTTGATATACCACAACCCTACTTTTGGTGACTTAGATGACTTGGAATTCTTGCGCGTTGAGGGTTACGGGGCTTTAATAAGTGCGATTACGCCCAAATTAGCGAAAACCGGCACTTTTTTGGTCTTCGGAAATGGATAAAAGTTCTTCGTGATGGTCCCAGGAGCAATTAGATGGGTCACAACCCTATTTTTGCAACTTTGAAAATTTTAGTGGGTAAGAGTTATGCCCCTTGATTAGGCGATTTCATCAAATATTGGGAAAACCGTCGCTTTTTTGGAATTTTTGGACCAACTTATGTCGTTCGAAATGATCTCAGCTACATTTTGATATACCACAATCCTACTTTTGGTGACTTAGATGACTTGGAATTCTTGCGCGTTGAGAGTTATGCCCCTTGATTAAGCGATTTCATCAAATATTGGGAAAACCGTCGCTTTTTTGGAATTTTTGGACCAACTTATGTCGTTCGAAATGATCTCAGCTACATTTTGATATACCACAACCCTACTTTTGGTGACTTAGATGACTTGGAATTCTTGCGCGTTGAGGGTTACGGGGCTTTAATAAGTGCGATTACGCCCAAATTAGCGAAAACCGGCACTTTTTTAGTCTTCGGAAATGGATAAAAGTTCTTCGTGATGGTCCCAGGAGCAATTAGATGGGTCACAACCCTATTTTTGCAACTTTGAAAATTTTAGTGGGTAAGAGTTATGCCCCTTGATTAAGCGATTTCATCAAATATTGGGAAAACCGTCGCTTTTTTGGAATTTTTGGACCAACTTATGTCGTTCGAAATGATCTCAGCTACATTTTGATATACCACAACCCTACTTTTGGTGACTTAGATGACTTGGAATTCTTGCGCGTTGAGAGTTATGCCCCTTGATTAAGCGATTTCATCAAATATTGGGAAAACCGTCGCTTTTTTGGAATTTTTGGACCAACTTATGTCGTTCGAAATGATCTCAGCTACATTTTGATATACCACAACCCTACTTTTGGTGACTTAGATGACTTGGAATTCTTGCGCGTTGAGGGTTACGGGGCTTTAATAAGTGCGATTACGCCCAAATTAGCGAAAACCGGCACTTTTTTGGTCTTCGGAAATGGATAAAAGTTCTTCGTGATGGTCCCAGGAGCAATTAGATGGGTCACAACCCTATTTTTGCAACTTTGAAAATTTTAGTGGGTAAGAGTTATGCCCCTTGATTAAGCGATTTCATCAAATATTGGGAAAACCGTCGCTTTTTTGGAATTTTTGGACCAACTTATGTCGTTCGAAATGATCTCAGCTACATTTTGATATACCACAATCCTACTTTTGGTGACTTAGATGACTTGGAATTCTTGCGCGTTGAGAGTTATGCCCCTTGATTAAGCGATTTCATCAAATATTGGGAAAACCGTCGCTTTTTTGGAATTTTTGGACCAACTTATGTCGTTCGAAATGATCTCAGCTACATTTTGATATACCACAACCCTACTTTTGGTGACTTAGATGACTTGGAATTCTTGCGCGTTGAGGGTTACGGGGCTTTAATAAGTGCGATTACGCCCAAATTAGCGAAAACCGGCACTTTTTTGGTCTTCGGAAATGGATAAAAGTTCTTCGTGATGGTCCCAGGAGCAATTAGATGGGTCACAACCCTATTTTTGCAACTTTGAAAATTTTAGTGGGTAAGAGTTATGCCCCTTGATTAAGCGATTTCATCAAATATTGGGAAAACCGTCGCTTTTTTGGAATTTTTGGACCAACTTGTGTCGTTCGAAATGATCTCAGCTACATTTTGATATACCACAACCCTACTTTTGGTGAGTAGATGACTTGGAATTCTTGCGCGTTGAGAGTTATGCCCCTTGATTAAGCGATTTCATCAAATATTGGGAAAACCGTCGCTTTTTTGGAATTTTTGGACCAACTTATGTCGTTCGAAATGATCTCAGCTACATTTTGATATACCACAACCCTACTTTTGGTGACTTAGATGACTTGGAATTCTTGCGCGTTGAGGGTTACGGGGCTTTAATAAGTGCGATTACGCCCAAATTAGCGAAAACCGGACACTTTTTTGGTCTTCGGAAATGGATAAAAGTTCTTCGTGATGGTCCCAGGAGCAATTAGATGGGTCACAACCCTATTTTTGCAACTTTGAAAATTTTAGTGGGTAAGAGTTATGCCCCTTGATTAAGCGATTTCATCAAATATTGGGAAAACCGTCGCTTTTTTGGAATTTTTGGACCAACTTATGTCGTTCGAAATGATCTCAGCTACATTTTGATATACCACAACCCTACTTTTGGTGACTAAGATGACTTGGAATTCTTGCGCGTTGAGAGTTATGCCCCTTGATTAAGCGATTTCATCAAATATTGGGAAAACCGTCGCTTTTTTGGAATTTTTGGACCAACTTATGTCGTTCGAAATGATCTCAGCTACATTTTGATATACCACAACTCTACTTTTGGTGACTAAGATGACTTGGAATTCTTGCGCGTTGAGGGTTACGGGGCTTTAATAAGTGCGATTACGCCCAAATTAGCGAAAACCGGCACTTTTTTGGTCTTCGGAAATGGATAAAAGTTCTTCGTGATGGTCCCAGGAGCAATTAGATGGGTCACAACCCTATTTTTGCAACTTTGAAAATTTTAGTGGGTAAGAGTTATGCCCCTTGATTAAGCGATTTCATCAAATATTGGGAAAACCGTCGCTTTTTTGGAATTTTTGGACCAACTTATGTCGTTCGAAATGATCTCAGCTACATTTTGATATACCACAACCCTACTTTTGGTGACTTAGATGACTTGGAATTCTTGCGCGTTGAGAGTTATGCCCCTTGATTAAGCGATTTCATCAAATATTGGGAAAACCGTCGCTTTTTTGGAATTTTTGGACCAACTTATGTCGTTCGAAATGATCTCAGCTACATTTTGATATACCACAAACCCTACTTTTGGTGACTTAGATGACTTGGAATTCTTGCGCGTTGAGGGTTACGGGGCTTTAATAAGTGCGATTACGCCCAAATTAGCGAAAACCGGCACTTTTTTGGTCTTCGGAAATGGATAAAAGTTCTTCGTGATGGTCCCAGGAGCAATTAGATGGGTCACAACCCTATTTTTGCAACTTTGAAAATTTTAGTGGGTAAGAGTTATGCCCCTTGATTAAGCGATTTCATCAAATATTGGGAAAACCGTCGCTTTTTTGGAATTTTTGGACCAACTTATGTCGTTCGAAATGATCTCAGCTACATTTTGATATACCACAACCCTACTTTTGGTGACTTAGATGACTTGGAATTCTTGCGCGTTGAGAGTTATGCCCCTTGATTAAGCGATTTCATCAAATATTGGGAAAACCGTCGCTTTTTTGGAATTTTTGGACCAACTTATGTTGTTCGAAATGATCTCAGCTACATTTTGATATACCACAACCCTACTTTTGGTGACTTAGATGACTTGGAATTCTTGCGCGTTGAGGGTTACGGGGCTTTAATAAGTGCAATTACGCCCAAATTAGCGAAAACCGGCACTTTTTTGGTCTTCGGAAATGGATAAAAGTTCTTGGTGATGGTCCCAGGAGCAATTAGATGGGTCACAACCCTATTTTTGCAACTTTGAAAATTTTAGTGGGTAAGAGTTATGCCCCTTGATTAAGCGATTTCATCAAATATTGGGAAAACCGTCGCTTTTTTGGAATTTTTGGACCAACTTATGTCGTTCGAAATGATCTCAGCTACATTTTGATATACCACAACCCTACTTTTGGTGACTTAGATGACTTGGAATTCTTGCGCGTTGAGAGTTATGCCCCTTGATTAAGCGATTTCATCAAATATTGGGAAAACCGTCGCTTTTTTGGAATTTTTGGACCAACTTATGTCGTTCGAAATGATCTCAGCTACATTTTGATATACCACAACCCTACTTTTGGTGACTTAGATGACTTGGAATTCTTGCGCGTTGAGGGTTACGGGGCTTTAATAAGTGCGATTACGCCCAAATTAGCGAAAACCGGCACTTTTTTGGTCTTCGGAAATGGATAAAAGTTCTTCGTGATGGTCCCAGGAGCAATTAGATGGGTCACAACCCTATTTTTGCAACTTTGAAAATTTTAGTGGGTAAGAGTTATGCCCCTTGATTAAGCGATTTCATCAAATATTGGGAAAACCGTCGCTTTTTTGGAATTTTTGGACCAACTTATGTCGTTCGAAATGATCTCAGCTACATTTTGATATACCACAACCCTACTTTTGGTGACTTAGATGACTTGGAATTCTTGCGCGTTGAGAGTTATGCCCCTTGATTAAGCGATTTCATCAAATATTGGGAAAACCGTCGCTTTTTTGGAATTTTTGGACCAACTTATGTCGTTCGAAATGATCTCAGCTACATTTTGATATACCACAACCCTACTTTTGGTGACTTAGATGACTTGGAATTCTTGCGCGTTGAGGGTTACGGGGCTTTAATAAGTGCGATTACGCCCAAATTAGCGAAAACCGGCACTTTTTTGGTCTTCGGAAATGGATAAAAGTTCTTCGTGATGGTCCCAGGAGCAATTAGATGGGTCACAACCCTATTTTTGCAACTTTGAAAATTTTAGTGGGTAAGAGTTATGCCCCTTGATTAAGCGATTTCATCAAATATTGGGAAAACCGTCGCTTTTTTGGAATTTTTGGACCAACTTATGTCGTTCGAAATGATCTCAGCTACATTTTGATATACCACAACCCTACTTTTGGTGACTTAGATGACTTGGAATTCTTGCGCGTTGAAGGTTACGGGGCTTTAATAAGTGCGATTACGCCCAAATTAGCGAAAACCGGCACTTTTTTGGTCTTCGGAAATGGATAAAAGTTCTTCGTGATGGTCCCAGGAGCAATTAGATGGGTCACAACCCTATTTTTGCAACTTTGAAAATTTTAGTGGGTAAGAGTTATGCCCCTTGATTAAGCGATTTCATCAAATATTGGGAAAACCGTCGCTTTTTTGGAATTTTTGGACCAACTTATGTCGTTCGAAATGATCTCAGCTACATTTTGATATACCACAACCCTACTTTTGGTGACTTAGATGACTTGGAATTCTTGCGCGTTGAGAGTTATGCCCCTTGATTAAGCGATTTCATCAAATATTGGGAAAACCGTCGCTTTTTTGGAATTTTTGGACCAACTTATGTCGTTCGAAATGATCTCAGCTACATTTTGATATACCACAACCCTACTTTTGGTGAATTAGATGACTTGGAATTCTTGCGCGTTGAGGGTTACGGGGCTTTAATAAGTGCGATTACGCCCAAATTAGCGAAAACCGGCACTTTTTTGGTCTTCGGAAATGGATAAAAGTTCTTCGTGATGGTCCCAGGAGCAATTAGATGGGTCACAACCCTATTTTTGCAACTTTGAAAATTTTAGTGGGTAAGAGTTATGCCCCTTGATTAAGCGATTTCATCAAATATTGGGAAAAACCGTCGCTTTTTTGGAATTTGGACCAACTTATGTCGTTCGAAATGATCTCAGCTACATTTTAATATACCACAACCCTACTTTTGGTGACTTAGATGACTTGGAATTCTTGCGCGTTGAGAGTTATGCCCCTTGATTAAGCGATTTCATCAAATATTGGGAAAAACCGTCGCTTTTTTGGAATTTTTGGACCAACTTATGTCATTCGAAATGATCTCAGCTACATTTTGATATACCACAACCCTACTTTTGGTGACTTAGATGACTTGGAATTCTTGCGCGTTGAGGGTTATGGGGCTTTAATAAGTGCGATTACGCCCAAATTAGCGAAAACCGGCACTTTTTTGGTCTTCGGAAATGGATAAAAGTTCTTCGTGATGGTCCCAGGAGCAATTAGATGGGTCACAACCCTATTTTTTGCAACTTTGAAAATTTTAGTGGGTAAGAGTTATGCCCCTTGATTAAGCGATTTCATCAAATATTGGGAAAACCGTCGCTTTTTTGGAATTTTTGGACCAACTTATGTCGTTCGAAATGATCTCAGCTACATTTTGATATACCACAACCCTACTTTTGGTGACTTAGATGACTTGGAATTCTTGCGCATTGAGAGTTATGCCCCTTGATTAAGCGATTTCATCAAATATTGGGAAAACCGTCGCTTTTTTTGGAATTTTTGGACCAACTTATGTCGTTCGAAATGATCTCAGCTACATTTTGATATACCACAACCCTACTTTTGGTGACTTAGATGACTTGGAATTCTTGCGCGTTGAGAGTTATGCCCCTTGATTAAGCGATTTCATCAAATATTGGGAAAACCGTCGCTTTTTTGGAATTTTTGGACCAACTTATGTCGTTCGAAATGATCTCAGCTACATTTTGATATACCACAACCCTACTTTTGGTGACTTAGATGACTTGGAATTCTTGCGCGTTGAGGGTTACGGGGCTTTAATAAGTGCGATTACGCCCAAATTAGCGAAAACCAGCACTTTTTTGGTCTTCGGAAATGGATAAAAGTTCTTCGTGATGGTCCCAGGAGCAATTAGATGGGTCACAACCCTATTTTTGCAACTTTGAAAATTTTAGTGGGTAAGAGTTTTGCCCCTTGATTAAGCGATTTCATCAAATATTGGGAAAACCGTCGCTTTTTTGGAATTTTTGGACCAACTTATGTCGCTCGAAATGATCTCAGCTACATTTTGATATACCACAACCCTACTTTTGGTGACTTAGATGACTTGGAATTCTTGCGCGTTGAGAGTTATGCCCCTTGATTAAGCGATTTCATCAAATATTGGGAAAACCGTCGCTTTTTTGGAATTTTTGGACCAACTTATGTCGTTCGAAATGATCTCAGCTACATTTTGATATACCACAACCCTACTTTTGGTGACTTAGATGACTTGGAATTCTTGCGCGTTGAGGGTTACGGGGCTTTAATAAGTGCGATTACGCCCAAATTAGCGAAAACCGGCACTTTTTTGGTCTTCGGAAATGGATAAAAGTTCTTCGTGATGGTCCCAGGAGCAATTAGATGGGTCACAACCCTATTTTTGCAACTTTGAAAATTTTAGTGGGTAAGAGTTATGCCCCTTGATTAACGCGATTTCATCAAATATTGGGAAAACCGTCGCTTTTTTGGAATTTTTGGACCAACTTATGTCGTTCGAAATGATCTCAGCTACATTTTGATATACCACAACCCTACTTTTGGTGACTTAGATGACTTGGAATTCTTGCGCGTTGAGAGTTATGCCCCTTGATTAAGCGATTTCATCAAATATTGGGAAAACCGTCGCTTTTTTGGAATTTTTGGACCAACTTATGTCGTTCGAAATGATCTCAGCTACATTTTGATATACCACAACCCTACTTTTGGTGACTTAGATGACTTGGAATTCTTGCGCGTTGAGGGTTACGGGGCTTTAATAAGTGCGATTACGCCCAAATTAGCGAAAACCGGCACTTTTTTGGTCTTCGGAAATGGATAAAAGTTCTTCGTGATGGTCCCAGGAGCAATTAGATGGGTCACAACCCTATTTTTGCAACTTTGAAAATTTTAGTGGGTAAGAGTTATGCCCCTTGATTAAGCGATTTCATCAAATATTGGGAAAACCGTCGCTTTTTTGGAATTTTTGGACCAACTTATGTCGTTCGAAATGATCTCAGCTACATTTTGATATACCACAACCCTACTTTTGGTGACTTAGATGACTTGGAATTCTTGCGCGTTGAGAGTTATGCCCCTTGATTAAGCGATTTCATCAAATATTGGGAAAACCGTCGCTTTTTTGGAATTTTTGGACCAACTTATGTCGTTCGAAATGATCTCAGCTACATTTTGATATACCACAACCCTACTTTTGGTGACTTAGATGACTTGGAATTCTTGCGCGTTGAGGGTTACGGGGCTTTAATAAGTGCGATTACGCCCAAATTAGCGAAAACCGGCACTTTTTTGGTCTTCGGAAATGGATAAAAGTTCTTCGTGATGGTCCCAGGAGCAATTAGATGGGTCACAACCCTATTTTTGCAACTTTGAAAATTTTAGTGGGTAAGAGTTATGCCCCTTGATTAAGCGATTTCATCAAATATTGGGAAAACCGTCGCTTTTTTGGAATTTTTGGACCAACTTATGTCGTTCGAAATGATCTCAGCTACATTTTGATATACCACAACCCTACTTTTGGTGACTTAGATGACTTGGAATTCTTGCGCGTTGAGAGTTATGCCCCTTGATTAAGCGATTTCATCAAATATTGGGAAAACCGTCGCTTTTTTGGAATTTTTGGACCAACTTATGTCATTCGAAATGATCTCAGCTACATTTTGATATACCACAACCCTACTTTTGGTGAATTAGATGACTTGGAATTCTTGCGCGTTGAGGGTTATGGGGCTTTAATAAGTGCGATTACGCCCAAATTAGCGAAAACCGGCACTTTTTTGGTCTTCGGAAATGGATAAAAGTTCTTCGTGATGGTCCCAGGAGCAATTAGATGGGTCACAACCCTATTTTTGCAACTTTGAAAATTTTAGTGGGTAAGAGTTATGCCCCTTGATTAAGCGATTTCATCAAATATTGGGAAAACCGTCGCTTTTTTGGAATTTTTGGACCAACTTATGTCGTTCGAAATGATCTCAGCTACATTTTGATATACCACAACCCTACTTTTGGTGACTTAGATGACTTGGAATTCTTGCGCGTTGAGAGTTATGCCCCTTGATTAAGCGATTTCATCAAATATTGGGAAAACCGTCGCTTTTTTGGAATTTTTGGACCAACTTATGTCGTTCGAAATGATCTCAGCTACATTTTGATATACCACAACCCTACTTTTGGTGACTTAGATGACTTGGAATTCTTGCGCGTTGAGGGTTACGGGGCTTTAATAAGTGCGATTACGCCCAAATTAGCGAAAACCGGCACTTTTTTGGTCTTCGGAAATGGATAAAAGTTCTTCGTGATGGTCCCAGGAGCAATTAGATGGGTCACAACCCTATTTTTGCAACTTTGAAAATTTTAGTGGGTAAGAGTTATGCCCCTTGATTAAGCGATTTCATCAAATATTGGGAAAACCGTCGCTTTTTTGGAATTTTTGGACCAACTTATGTCGTTCGAAATGATCTCAGCTACATTTTGATATACCACAACCCTACTTTTGGTGACTTAGATGACTTGGAATTCTTGCGCGTTGAGAGTTATGCCCCTTGATTAAGCGATTTCATCAAATATTGGGAAAACCGTCGCTTTTTTGGAATTTTTGGACCAACTTATGTCGTTCGAAATGATCTCAGCTACATTTTGATATACCACAACCCTACTTTTGGTGACTTAGATGACTTGGAATTCTTGCGCGTTGAGGGTTACGGGGCTTTAATAAGTGCGATTACGCCCAAATTAGCGAAAACCGGCACTTTTTTGGTCTTCGGAAATGGATAAAAGTTCTTCGTGATGGTCCCAGGAGCAATTAGATGGGTCACAACCCTATTTTTGCAACTTTGAAAATTTTAGTGGGTAAGAGTTATGCCCCTTGATTAAGCGATTTCATCAAATATTGGGAAAACCGTCGCTTTTTTGGAATTTTTGGACCAACTTATGTCGTTAGAAATGATCTCAGCTACATTTTGATATACCACAACCCTACTTTTGGTGACTTAGATGACTTGGAATTCTTGCGCGTTGAGAGTTATGCCCCTTGATTAAGCGATTTCATCAAATATTGGGAAAACCGTCGCTTTTTTGGAATTTTTGGACCAACTTATGTCGTTCGAAATGATCTCAGCTACATTTTGATATACCACAACCCTACTTTTGGTGACTTAGATGACTTGGAATTCTTGCGCGTTGAGGGTTACGGGGCTTTAATAAGTGCGATTACGCCCAAATTAGCGAAAACCGGCACTTTTTTGGTCTTCGGAAATGGATAAAAGTTCTTCGTGATGGTCCCAGGAGCAATTAGATGGGTCACAACCCTATTTTTGCAACTTTGAAAATTTTAGTGGGTAAGAGTTATGCCCCTTGATTAAGCGATTTCATCAAATATTGGGAAAACCGTCGCTTTTTTGGAATTTTTGGACCAACTTATGTCGTTCGAAATGATCTCAGCTACATTTTGATATACCACAACCCTACTTTTGGTGACTTAGATGACTTGGAATTCTTGCGCGTTGAGAGTTATGCCCCTTGATTAAGCGATTTCATCAAATATTGGGAAAACCGTCGCTTTTTTGGAATTTTTGGACCAACTTATGTCGTTCGAAATGATCTCAGCTACATTTTGATATACCACAACCCTACTTTTGGTGACTTAGATGACTTGGAATTCTTGCGCGTTGAGGGTTACAGGGCTTTAATAAGTGCGATTACGCCCAAATTAGCGAAAACCGGCACTTTTTTGGTCTTCGGAAATGGATAAAAGTTCTTCGTGATGGTCCCAGGAGCAATTAGATGGGTCACAACCCTATTTTTGCAACTTTGAAAATTTTAGTGGGTAAGAGTTATGCCCCTTGATTAAGCGATTTCATCAAATATTGGGAAAACCGTCGCTTTTTTGGAATTTTTGGACCAACTTATGTCGTTCGAAATGATCTCAGCTACATTTTGATATACCACAACCCTACTTTTGGTGACTTAGATGACTTGGAATTCTTGCGCGTTGAGAGTTATGCCCCTTGATTAAGCGATTTCATCAAATATTGGGAAAACCGTCGCTTTTTTGGAATTTTTGGACCAACTTATGTCGTTCGAAATGATCTCAGCTACATTTTGATATACCACAACCCTACTTTTGGTGACTTAGATGACTTGGAATTCTTGCGCGTTGAGGGTTACGGGGCTTTAATAAGTGCGATAACGCCCAAATTAGCGAAAACCGGCACTTTTTTGGTCTTCGGAAATGGATAAAAGTTCTTCGTGATGGTCCCAGGAGCAATTAGATGGGTCACAACCCTATTTTTGCAACTTTGAAAATTTTAGTGGGTAAGAGTTATGCCCCTTGATTAAGCGATTTCATCAAATATTGGGAAAACCGTCGCTTTTTTGGAATTTTTGGACCAACTTATGTCGTTCGAAATGATCTCAGCTACATTTTGATATACCACAACCCTACTTTTGGTGACTTAGATGACTTGGAATTCTTGCGCGTTGAGAGTTATGCCCCTTGATTAAGCGATTTCATCAAATATTGGGAAAACCGTCGCTTTTTTGGAATTTTTGGACCAACTTATGTCGTTCGAAATGATCTCAGCTACATTTTGATATACCACAACCCTACTTTTGGTGACTTAGATGACTTGGAATTCTTGCGCGTTGAGGGTTACGGGGCTTTAATAATTGCGATTACGCCCAAATTAGCGAAAACCGGCACTTTTTTGGTCTTCGGAAATGGATAAAAGTTCTTCGTGATGGTCCCAGGAGCAATTAGATGGGTCACAACCCTATTTTTGCAACTTTGAAAATTTTAGTGGGTAAGAGTTATGCCCCTTGATTAAGCGATTTCATCAAATATTGGGAAAACCGTCGCTTTTTTGGAATTTTTGGACCAACTTATGTCGTTCGAAATGATCTCAGCTACATTTTGATATACCACAACCCTACTTTTGGTGACTTAGATGACTTGGAATTCTTGCGCGTTGAGAGTTATGCCCCTTGATTAAGCGATTTCATCAAATATTGGGAAAACCGTCGCTTTTTTGGAATTTTTGGACCAACTTATGTCGTTCGAAATGATCTCAGCTACATTTTGATATACCACAACCCTACTTTTGGTGACTTAGATGACTTGGAATTCTTGCGCGTTGAGGGTTACGGGGCTTTAATAAGTGCGATTACGCCCAAATTAGCGAAAACCGGCACTTTTTTGGTCTTCGGAAATGGATAAAAGTTCTTCGTGATGGTCCCAGGAGCAATTAGATGGGTCACAACCCTATTTTTGCAACTTTGAAAATTTTAGTGGGTAAGAGTTATGCCCCTTGATTAAGCGATTTCATCAAATATTGGGAAAACCGTCGCTTTTTTGGAATTTTTGGACCAACTTATGTCGTTCGAAATGATCTCAGCTACATTTTGATATACCACAACCCTACTTTTGGTGACTTAGATGACTTGGAATTCTTGCGCGTTGAGAGTTATGCCCCTTGATTAAGCGATTTCATCAAATATTGGGAAAACCGTCGCTTTTTTGGAATTTTTGGACCAACTTATGTCGTTCGAAATGATCTCAGCT
>OU744726.1:27723799-27792451 GCA_916613615.1 Steromphala cineraria | reverse complement strand
ACTTTTGGTGACTTAGATGACTTGGAATTCTTGCGCGTTGAGAGTTATGCCCCTTGATTAAGCGATTTCATCAAATATTGGGAAAACCGTCGCTTTTTTGGAATTTTTGGACCAACTTATGTCGTTCGAAATGATCTCAGCTACATTTTGATATACCACAACCCTACTTTTGGTGACTTAGATGACTTGGAATTCTTGCGCGTTGAGGGTTACGGGGCTTTAATAAGTGCGATTACGCCCAAATTAGCGAAAACCGGCACTTTTTTGGTCTTCGGAAATGGATAAAAGTTCTTCGTGATGGTCCCAGGAGCAATTAGATGGGTCACAACCCTATTTTTGCAACTTTGAAAATTTTAGTGGGTAAGAGTTATGCCCCTTGATTAAGCGATTTCATCAAATATTGGGAAAACCGTCGCTTTTTTGGAATTTTTGGACCAACTTATGTCGTTCGAAATGATCTCAGCTACATTTTGATATACCACAACCCTACTTTTGGTGACTTAGATGACTTGGAATTCTTGCGCGTTGAGAGTTATGCCCCTTGATTAAGCGATTTCATCAAATATTGGGAAAACCGTCGCTTTTTTGGAATTTTTGGACCAACTTATGTCGTTCGAAATGATCTCAGCTACATTTTGATATACCACAACCCTACTTTTGGTGACTTAGATGACTTGGAATTCTTGCGCGTTGAGGGTTACGGGGCTTTAATAAGTGCGATTACGCGCAAATTAGCGAAAACCGGCACTTTTTTGGTCTTCGGAAATGGATAAAAGTTCTTCGTGATGGTCCCAGGAGCAATTAGATGGGTCACAACCCTATTTTTGCAACTTTGAAAATTTTAGTGGGTAAGAGTTATGCCCCTTGATTAAGCGATTTCATCAAATATTGGGAAAAACCGTCGCTTTTTTGGAATTTTTGGACCAACTTATGTCGTTCGAAATGATCTCAGCTACATTTTGATATACCACAACCCTACTTTTGGTGACTTAGATGACTTGGAATTCTTGCGCGTTGAGAGTTATGCCCCTTGATTAAGCGATTTCATCAAATATTGGGAAAACCGTCGCTTTTTTGGAATTTTTGGACCAACTTATGTCGTTCGAAATGATCTCAGCTACATTTTGATATACCACAACCCTACTTTTGGTGACTTAGATGACTTGGAATTCTTGCGCGTTGAGAGTTATGCCCCTTGATTAAGCGATTTCATCAAATATTGGGAAAACCGTCGCTTTTTTGGAATTTTTGGACCAACTTATGTCGTTCGAAATGATCTCAGCTACATTTTGATATACCACAACCCTACTTTTGGTGACTTAGATGACTTGGAATTCTTGCGCGTTGAGAGTTATGCCCCTTGATTAAGCGATTTCATCAAATATTGGGAAAAACCGTCGCTTTTTTGGAATTTTTGGACCAACTTATGTCGTTCGAAATGATCTCAGCTACATTTTGATATACCACAACCCTACTTTTGGTGACTTAGATGACTTGGAATTCTTGCGCGTTGAGAGTTATGCCCCTTGATTAAGCGATTTCATCAAATATTGGGAAAACCGTCGCTTTTTTGGAATTTTTGGACCAACTTATGTCGTTCGAAATGATCTCAGCTACATTTTGATATACCACAACCCTACTTTTGGTGACTTAGATGACTTGGAATTCTTGCGCGTTGAGGGTTACGGGGCTTTAATAAGTGCGATTACGCCCAAATTAGCGAAAACCGGCACTTTTTTGGTCTTCGGAAATGGATAAAAGTTCTTCGTGATGGTCCCAGGAGCAATTAGATGGGTCACAACCCTTTTTTTGCAACTTTGAAAATTTTAGTGGGTAAGAGTTATGCCCCTTGATTAAGCGATTTCATCAAATATTGGGAAAACCGTCGCTTTTTTGGAATTTTTGGACCAACTTATGTCGTTCGAAATGATCTCAGCTACATTTTGATATACCACAACCCTACTTTTGGTGACTTAGATGACTTGGAATTCTTGCGCGTTGAGAGTTATGCCCCTTGATTAAGCGATTTCATCAAATATTGGGAAAACCGTCGCTTTTTTTGGAATTTTTGGACCAACTTATGTCGTTCGAAATGATCTCAGCTACATTTTGATATACCACAACCCTACTTTTGGTGACTTAGATGACTTGGAATTCTTGCGCGTTGAGAGTTATGCCCCTTGATTAAGCGATTTCATCAAATATTGGGAAAACCGTCGCTTTTTTGGGAATTTTTGGACCAACTTATGTCGTTCGAAATGATCTCAGCTACATTTTGATATACCACAACCCTACTTTTGGTGACTTAGATGACTTGGAATTCTTGCGCGTTGAGAGTTATGCCCCTTGATTAAGCGATTTCATCAAATATTGGGAAAACCGTCGCTTTTTTGGAATTTTTGGACCAACTTATGTCGTTCGAAATGATCTCAGCTACATTTTGATATACCACAACCCTACTTTTGGTGACTTAGATGACTTGGAATTCTTGCGCGTTGAGGGTTACGGGGCTTTAATAAGTGCGATTACGCCCAAATTAGCGAAAAACCGGCACTTTTTTGGTCTTCGGAAATGGATAAAAGTTCTTCGTGATGGTCCCAGGAGCAATTAGATGGGTCACAACCCTATTTTTGCAACTTTGAAAATTTTAGTGGGTAAGAGTTATGCCCCTTGATTAAGCGATTTCATCAAATATTGGGAAAACCGTCGCTTTTTTGGAATTTTTGGACCAACTTATGTCGTTCGAAATGATCTCAGCTACATTTTGATATACCACACAACCCTACTTTTGGTGACTTAGATGACTTGGAATTCTTGCGTGTTGAGAGTTATGCCCCTTGATTAAGCGATTTCATCAAATATTGGGAAAACCGTCGCTTTTTTGGAATTTTTGGACCAACTTATGTCGTTCGAGAATGATCTCAGCTACATTTTGATATACCACAACCCTACTTTTGGTGACTTAGATGACTTGGAATTCTTGCGCGTTGAGGGTTACGGGGCTTTAATAAGTGCGATTACGCGCAAATTAGCGAAAACCGGCACTTTTTTGGTCTTCGGAAATGGATAAAAGTTCTTCGTGATGGTCCCAGGAGCAATTAGATGGGTCACAACCCTATTTTTGCAACTTTGAAAATTTTAGTGGGTAAGAGTTATGCCCCTTGATTAAGCGATTTCATCAAATATTGGGAAAACCGTCGCTTTTTTGGAATTTTTGGACCAACTTATGTCGTTCGAAATGATCTCAGCTACATTTTGATATACCACAAACCCTACTTTTGGTGACTTAGATGACTTGGAATTCTTGCGCGTTGAGAGTTATGCCCCTTGATTAAGCGATTTCATCAAATATTGGGAAAACCGTCGCTTTTTTTGGAATTTTTTGGACCAACTTATGTCGTTCGAAATGATCTCAGCTACATTTTGATATACCACAACCCTACTTTTGGTGACTTAGATGACTTGGAATTCTTGCGCGTTGAGAGTTATGCCCCTTGATTAAGCGATTTCATCAAATATTGGGAAAACCGTCGCTTTTTTTGGAATTTTTGGACCAACTTATGTCGTTCGAAATGATCTCAGCTACATTTTGATATACCACAACCCTACTTTTGGTGACTTAGATGACTTGGAATTCTTGCGCGTTGAGAGTTATGCCCCTTGATTAAGCGATTTCATCAAATATTGGGAAAACCGTCGCTTTTTTGGAATTTTTGGACCAACTTATGTCGTTCGAAATGATCTCAGCTACATTTTGATATACCACAACCCTACTTTTGGTGACTTAGATGACTTGGAATTCTTGCGCGTTGAGGGTTACGGGGCTTTAATAAGTGCGATTACGCCCAAATTAGCGAAAACCGGCACTTTTTTGGTCTTCGGAAATGGATAAAAGTTCTTCGTGATGGTCCCAGGAGCAATTAGATGGGTCACAACCCTATTTTTGCAACTTTGAAAATTTTAGTGGGTAAGAGTTATGCCCCTTGATTAAGCGATTTCATCAAATATTGGGAAAACCGTCGCTTTTTTGGAATTTTTGGACCAACTTATGTCGTTCGAAATGATCTCAGCTACATTTTGATATACCACAACCCTACTTTTGGTGACTTAGATGACTTGGAATTCTTGCGTGTTGAGAGTTATGCCCCTTGATTAAGCGATTTCAATCAAATATTGGGAAAACCGTCGCTTTTTTGGAATTTTTGGGACCAACTTATGTCGTTCGAAATGATCTCAGCTACATTTTGATATACCACAACCCTACTTTTGGTGACTTAGATGACTTGGAATTCTTGCGCGTTGAGGGTTACGGGGCTTTAATAAGTGCGATTACGCGCAAATTAGCGAAAACCCGGCACTTTTTTGGTCTTCGGAAATGGGATAAAAGTTCTTCGTGATGGTCCCAGGAGCAATTAGATGGGTCACAAACCCTATTTTTGCAACTTTGAAAATTTTAGTGGGTAAGAGTTATGCCCCTTGATTAAGCGATTTCATCAAATATTGGGAAAACCGTCGCTTTTTTTGGAATTTTTGGACCAACTTATGTCGTTCGAAATGATCTCAGCTACATTTTGATATACCACCAACCCCTACTTTTGGTGACTTAGATGACTTGGAATTCTTGCGCGTTGAGAGTTATGCCCCTTGATTAAGCGATTTCATCATATATATGGGAAAACCGTCGCTTTTTTGGAATTTTTGGACCAACTTATGTCGTTCGAAATGATCTCAGCTACATTTTGATATACCACAACCCTACTTTTGGTGACTTAGATGACTTGGAATTCTTGCGCGTTGAGAGTTATGCCCCTTGATTAAGCGATTTCATCAAATATTGGGAAAACCGTCGCTTTTTTTTGGAATTTTTGGACCAACTTATGTCGTTCGAAATGATCTCAGCTACATTTTGATATACCACAAACCCTACTTTTGGTGACTTAGATGACTTGGAATTCTTGCGCGTTGAGAGTTATGCCCCTTGATTAAGCGATTTCATCAAATATTGGGAAAAACCGTCGCTTTTTTGGAATTTTTGGACCAACTTATATCGTTCGAAATGATCTCAGCTACATTTTGATATACCACAACCCTACTTTTGGTGACTTAGATGACTTGGAATTCTTGCGCGTTGAGAGTTATGCCCCTTGATTAAGCGATTTCATCAAATATTGGGAAAACCGTCGCTTTTTTGGAATTTTTGGACCAACTTATGTAGTTCGAAATGATCTCAGCTACATTTTGATATACCCACACCCTACTTTTGGTGACTTAGATGACTTGGAATTCTTGCGCGGTGAGGGTTACGGGGCTTTAATAAGTGCGATTACGCCCAAATTAGCGAAAACCCGGCACTTTTTTGGTCTTCGGAAATGGATAAAAGTTCTTCGTGATGGTCCCAGGAGCAATTAGATGGGTCACAACCCTATTTTTGCAACTTTGAAAATTTTAGTGGGTAAGAGTTATGCCCCTTGATTAAGCGATTTCATCAAAATATTGGGAAAAACCGTCGCTTTTTTGGAATTTTTGGACCAACTTATGTCGTTCGAAAATGATCTCAGCTACATTTTGATATACCACAACCCTACTTTTGGTGACTTAGATGACTTGGAATTCTTGCGCGTTGAGAGTTATGCCCCTTGATTAAGCGATTTCATCAAATATTGGGAAAACCGTCGCTTTTTTGGAATTTTTGGACCAACTTATGTCGTTCGAAATGATCTCAGCTACATTTTGATATACCACAACCCCTACTTTTGGTGACTTAGATGACTTGGAATTCTTGCGCGTTGAGGGTTACGGGGCTTTAATAAGTGCGATTACGCGCAAATTAGCGAAAACACCTGCACTTTTTTGGTCTTCGGAAATGGATAAAAGTTCTTCGTGATGGTCCCAGGAGCAATTAGATGGGTCACAACCCTATTTTTGCAACTTTGAAAATTTTAGTGGGTAAGAGTTATGCCCCTTGATTAAGCGATTTCATCAAATATTGGGAAAAACCGTCGCTTTTTTGGAATTTTTTGGACCAACTTATGTCGTTCGAAATGATCTCAGCTACATTTTGATATACCACAACCCCTACTTTTGGTGACTTAGATGACTTGGAATTCTTGCGCGTTGAGAGTTATGCCCCTTGATTAAGCGATTTCATCAAATATTGGGAAAACCGTCGCTTTTTTGGAATTTTTTGGACCAACTTATGTCGTTCGAAATGATCTCAGCTACATTTTGATATACCACAACCCTACTTTTGGTGACTTAGATGACTTGGAATTCTTGCGCGTTGAGAGTTATTGCCCCTTGATTAAGCGATTTCATCAAATAATTGGGGAAAACCGTCGCTTTTTTGGAATTTTTGGACCAACTTATGTCGTTCGAAATGATCTCAGCTACATTTTGATATACCACAAACCCTACTTTTGGTGACTTAGATGACTTGGAATTCTTGCGCGTTGAGAGTTATGCCCCTTGATTAAGCGATTTCATCAAATATTGGGAAAACCGTCGCTTTTTTTGGAATTTTTGGACCAACTTATGTCGTTCGAAATGATCTCAGCTACATTTTTGATATACCACAACCCTACTTTTGGTGACTTAGATGACTTGGAATTCTTGCGCGTTGAGAGTTATGCCCCTTGATTAAGCGATTTCATCAAATATTGGGAAAACCGTCGCTTTTTTGGAATTTTTGGACCAACTTATGTCGTTCGAAAATGATCTCAGCTACATTTTGATATACCACAACCCTACTTTTGGTGACTTAGATGACTTGGAATTCTTGCGCGTTGAGGGTTACGGGGCTTTAATATGTGCGATTACGCCCAAATTAGCGAAAACCGGCACTTTTTTTGGTCTTCGGAAATGGATAAAAGTTCTTCGTGATGGTCCCAGGAGCAATTAGATGGGTCACATACCCCTTTTTTTGCAACTTTGAAAATTTTAGTGGGTAAGAGTTTATGCCCCTTGATTAAGCGATTTCATCAAATATTGGGGAAAAACCGTCGCTTTTTTGGAATTTTTGGACCAACTTATGTCGTTCGAAATGATCTCAGCTACATTTTGATATACCACAAAACCCTACTTTTGGTGACTTAGATGACTTGGAATTCTTGCGCGTTGAGAGTTATGCCCCTTGATTAAGCGATTTCATCAAATTATTGGGAAAACCGTCGCTTTTTTGGAATTTTTGGACCAACTTATGTCGTTCGAAATGATCTCAGCTACATTTTGATATACCACAACCCTACTTTTGGTGACTTAGATGACTTGGAATTCTTGCGCGTTGAGAGTTATGCCCCTTGATTAAGCGATTTCATCAAATATTGGGAAAACCGTCGCTTTTTTGGAATTTTTGGACCAACTTATGTCGTTCGAAATGATCATCAGCTACATTTTGATATACCACAACCCTACTTTTGGTGACTTAGATGACTTGGAATTCTTGCGCGTTGAGAGTTATGCCCCTTGATTAAGCGATTTCATCAAATATTGGGAAAACCGTCGCTTTTTTGGAATTTTTGGACCAACTTATGTCGTTCGAAAATGATCTCAGCTACATTTTGATATACCACAACCCTACTTTTTGGTGACTTAGATGACTTGGAATTCTTGCGCGTTGAGGGTTACGGGGCTTTAATAAGTGCGATTACGCCCAAATTAGCGAAAACCCGGCACTTTTTTGGTCTTCCGGAAATGGATAAAAGTTCTTCGTGATGGTCCCAGGAGCAATTAGATGGGTCACACACCCTATTTTTTGCAACTTTGAAAATTTTAGTGGGTAAGAGTTATGCCCCTTGATTAAGCGATTTCATCAAATATTGGGAAAACCGTCGCTTTTTTGGAATTTTTGGACCAACTTATGTCGTTCGAAATGATCTCAGCTACATTTTGATATACCACAACCCTACTTTTGGTGACTTAGATGACTTGGAATTCTTGCGCGTTGAGAGTTATGCCCCTTGATTAAGCGATTTCATCAAATATTGGGAAAACCGTCGCTTTTTTGGAATTTTTGGACCAACTTATGTCGTTCGAAATGATCTCAGCTACATTTTGATATACCCACAACCCTACTTTTGGTGACTTAGATGACTTGGAATTCTTGCGCGTTGAGGGTTACGGGGCTTTAATAAGTGCGATTACGCGCAAATTAGCGAAAACCGGCACTTTTTTGGTCTTCGGAAATGGATAAAAGTTCTTCGTGATGGTCCCCAGGAGCAATTAGATGGGTCACAACCCTATTTTTGCAACTTTGAAAATTTTAGTAGGGTAAGAGTTATGCCCCTTGATTAAGCGATTTCATCAAATATTGGGAAAACCGTCGCTTTTTTGGAATTTTTGGACCAACTTATGTCGTTCGAAATGATCTCAGCTACATTTTGATATACCCACAACCCTACTTTTGGTGACTTAGATGACTTGGAATTCTTGCGCGTTGAGAGTTATGCCCTTGATTAAGCGATTTCATCAAATATTGGGAAAACCGTCGCTTTTTTTGGAATTTTTGGACCAACTTATGTCGTTCGAAATGATCTCAGCTACATTTTGATATACCAACAACCCTACTTTTGGTGACTTAGATGACTTGGAATTCTTGCGCGTTGAGAGTTATGCCCCTTGATTAAGCGATTTCATCAAATATTGGGAAAACCGTCGCTTTTTTGGAATTTTTGGACCAACTTATGTCGTTCGAAATGATCTCAGCTACATTTTGATATACCACAAACCCCTACTTTTGGTGACTTAGATGACTTGGAATTCTTGCGCGTTGAGAGTTATGCCCCTTGATATAAGCGATTTCATCAAATATTGGGAAAACCGTCGCTTTTTTGGAATTTTTGGACCAACTTATATCGTTCGAAATGATCTCAGCTACATTTTGATATACCACAACCCTACTTTTGGTGACTTAGATGACTTGGAATTCTTGCGCGTTGAGAGTTATGCCCCTTGATTAAGCGATTTCATCAAATTATTGGGAAAACCGTCGCTTTTTTTGGAATTTTTGGACCAACTTATGTCGTTCGAAATGATCTCAGCTACATTTTGATATACCACCAACCCTACTTTTGGTGACTTAGATGACTTGGAATTCTTGCGCGTTGAGGGTTACGGGGCTTTAATAAGTGCGATTACGCCCAAATTAGCGAAAAACCGGCACTTTTTTGGTCTTCGGAAATGGATAAAAGTTCTTCGTGATGGTCCCAGGAGCAATTAGATGGGTCACAACCCTATTTTTGCAACTTTGAAAATTTTAGTGGGTAAGAGTTATGCCCCTTGATTAAGCGATTTCATCAAATATTGGGAAAACCGTCGCTTTTTTGGAATTTTTGGACCAACTTATGTCGTTCGAAATGATCTCAGCTACATTTTGATATACCACAACCCTACTTTTGGTGACTTAGATGACTTGGAATTCTTGCGCGTTGAGAGTTATGCCCCTTGATTAAGCGATTTCATCAAATATTGGGAAAACCGTCGCTTTTATTGGAATTTTTGGACCAACTTATGTCGTTCGAAATGATCTCAGCTACATTTTTGATATACCACAACCCTACTTTTGGTGACTTAGATGACTTGGAATTCTTGCGCGTTGAGGGTTACGGGGCTTTAATAAGTGCGATTACGCGCAAATTAGCGAAAACCGGCACTTTTTTGGTCTTCGGAAATGGATAAAAGTTCTTCGTGATGGTCCCAGGAGCAATTAGATGGGTCACAACCCTATTTTTGCAACTTTGAAAATTTTAGTGGGTAAGAGTTATGCCCCTTGATTAAGCGATTTCATCAAATATTGGGAAAACCGTCGCTTTTTTTGGAATTTTTGGACCAACTTATGTCGTTCGAAATGATCTCAGCTACATTTTGATATACCACACAACCCTACTTTTGGTGACTTAGATGACTTGGAATTCTTGCGCGTTGAGAGTTATGCCCCTTGATTAAGCGATTTCATCAAATATTGGGAAAACCGTCGCTTTTTTTGGAATTTTTGGACCAACTTATGTCGTTCGAAATGATCTCAGCTACATTTTGATATACCACAACCCTACTTTTGGTGACTTAGATGACTTGGAATTCTTGCGCGTTGAGAGTTATGCCCCTTGATTAAGCGATTTCATCAAATATTGGGAAAACCGTCGCTTTTTTGGAATTTTTGGACCAACTTATGTCGTTCGAAATGATCTCAGCTACATTTTGATATACCACAACCCTACTTTTGGTGACTTAGATGACTTGGAATTCTTGCGCGTTGAGAGTTATGCCCCTTGATTAAGCGATTTCATCAAATATTGGGAAAACCGTCGCTTTTTTGGAATTTTTGGACCAACTTATGTCGTTCGAAATGATCTCAGCTACATTTTGATATACCACAACCCTACTTTTGGTGACTTAGATGACTTGGAATTCTTGCGCGTTGAGAGTTATGCCCCTTGATTAAGCGATTTCATCAAATATTGGGAAAACCGTCGCTTTTTTTGGAATTTTTGGACCAACTTATGTCGTTCGAAATGATCTCAGCTACATTTTGATATACCACAACCCTACTTTTGGTGACTTAGATGACTTGGAATTCTTGCGCGTTGAGGGTTACGGGGCTTTAATAAGTGCGATTACACCCAAATTAGCGAAAACCGGCACTTTTTTGGTCTTCGGAAATGGATAAAAGTTCTTCGTGATGGTCCCAGGAGCAATTAGATGGGTCACAACCCTATTTTTGCAACTTTGAAAATTTTAGTGGGTAAGAGTTATGCCCCTTGATTAAGCGATTTCATCAAATATTGGGAAAACCGTCGCTTTTTTGGAATTTTTGGACCAACTTATGTCGTTCGAAATGATCTCAGCTACATTTTGATATACCACAACCCTACTTTTGGTGACTTAGATGACTTGGAATTCTTGCGCGTTGAGAGTTATGCCCCTTGATTAAGCGATTTCATCAAATATTGGGAAAACCGTCGCTTTTTTGGAATTTTTGGACCAACTTATGTCGTTCGAAATGATCTCAGCTACATTTTGATATACCACAACCCTACTTTTGGTGACTTAGATGACTTGGAATTCTTGCGCGTTGAGAGTTATGCCCCTTGATTAAGCGATTTCATCAAATATTGGGAAAACCGTCGCTTTTTTGGAATTTTTGGACCAACTTATGTCGTTCGAAATGATCTCAGCTACATTTTGATATACCACAACCCTACTTTTGGTGACTTAGATGACTTGGAATTCTTGCGCGTTGAGGGTTACGGGGCTTTAATAAGTGCGATTACACCCAAATTAGCGAAAACCGGCACTTTTTTGGTCTTCGGAAATGGATAAAAGTTCTTCGTGATGGTCCCAGGAGCAATTAGATGGGTCACAACCCTATTTTTGAAACTTTGAAAATTTTAGTGGGTAAGAGTTATGCCCCTTGATTAAGCGATTTCATCAAATATTGGGAAAACCGTCGCTTTTTTGGAATTTTTGGACCAACTTATGTCGTTCGAAATGATCTCAGCTACATTTTGATATACCACAACCCTACTTTTGGTGACTTAGATGACTTGGAATTCTTGCGCGTTGAGAGTTATGCCCCTTGATTAAGCGATTTCATCAAATATTGGGAAAACCGTCGCTTTTTTGGAATTTTTGGACCAACTTATGTCGTTCGAAATGATCTCAGCTACATTTTGATATACCACAACCCTACTTTTGGTGACTTAGATGACTTGGAATTCTTGCGCGTTGAGAGTTATGCCCCTTGATTAAGCGATTTCATCAAATATTGGGAAAACCGTCGCTTTTTTGGAATTTTTTGACCAACTTATGTCGTTCGAAATGATCTCAGCTACATTTTGATATACCACAACCCTACTTCTGGTGACTTAGATGACTTGGAATTCTTGCGCGTTGAGAGTTATGCCCCTTGATTAAGCGATTTCATCAAATATTGGGGAAAACCGTTGCTTTTTTGGAATTTTTGGACCAACTTATGTCGTTCGAAATGATCTCAGCTACATTTTGATATACCACAACCCTACTTTTGGTGACTTAGATGACTTGGAATTCTTGCGCGTTGAGAGTTATGCCCCTTGATTAAGCGATTTCATCAAATATTGGGAAAACCGTCGCTTTTTTGGAATTTTTGGACCAACTTATGTCGTTCGAAATGATCTCAGCTACATTTTGATATACCACAACCCTACTTTTGGTGACTTAGATGACTTGGAATTCTTGCGCGTTGAGGGTTACGGGGCTTTAATAAGTGCGATTACGCCCAAATTAGCGAAAACCGGCACTTTTTTGGTCTTCGGAAATGGATAAAAGTTCTTCGTGATGGTCCCAGGAGCAATTAGATGGGTCACAACCCTATTTTTGCAACTTTGAAAATTTTAGTGGGTAAGAGTTATGCCCCTTGATTAAGCGATTTCATCAAATATTGGGAAAAACCGTCGCTTTTTTGGAATTTTTGGACCAACTTATGTCGTTCGAAATGATCTCAGCTACATTTTGATATACCACAACCCTACTTTTGGTGACTTAGATGACTTGGAATTCTTGCGCGTTGAGAGTTATGCCCCTTGATTAAGCGATTTCATCAAATATTGGGAAAACCGTCGCTTTTTTGGAATTTTTGGACCAACTTTTGTCGTTCGAAATGATCTCAGCTACATTTTGATATACCACAACCCTACTTTTGGTGACTTAGATGACTTGGAATTCTTGCGCGTTGAGAGTTATGCCCCTTGATTAAGCGATTTCATCAAATATTGGGAAAACTGTCGCTTTTTTGGAATTTTTGGACCAACTTATGTCGTTCGAAATGATCTCAGCTACATTTTGATATACCACAACCCTACTTTTGGTGACTTAGATGACTTGGAATTCTTGCGCGTTGAGAGTTATGCCCCTTGATTAAGCGATTTCATCAAATATTGGGAAAACCGTCGCTTTTTTGGAATTTTTGGACCAACTTATGTCGTTCGAAATGATCTCAGCTACATTTTGATATACCACAACCCTACTTTTGGTGACTTAGATGACTTGGAATTCTTGCGCGTTGAGAGTTATGCCCCTTGATTAAGCGATTTCATCAAATATTGGGAAAACCGTCGCTTTTTTGGAATTTTTGGACCAACTTATGTCGTTCGAAATGATCTCAGCTACATTTTGATATACCACAACCCTACTTTTGGTGACTTAGATGACTTGGAATTCTTGAGCGTTGAGGGTTACGGGGCTTTAATAAGTGCGATTACGCCCAAATTAGCGAAAACCGGCACTTTTTTGGTCTTCGGAAATGGATAAAAGTTCTTCGTGATGGTCCCAGGAGCAATTAGATGGGTCACAACCCTATTTTTGCAACTTTGAAAATTTTAGTGGGTAAGAGTTATGCCCCTTGATTAAGCGATTTCATCAAATATTGGGAAAACCGTCGCTTTTTTGAAATTTTTGGACCAACTTATGTCGTTCGAAATGATCTCAGCTACATTTTGATATACCACAACCCTACTTTTGGTGACTTAGATGACTTGGAATTCTTGCGCTTTGAGAGTTATGCCCCTTGATTAAGCGATTTCATCAAATATTGGGAAAACCGTCGCTTTAATGGAATTTTTGGACCAACTTATGTCGTTCGAAATGATCTCAGCTACATTTTGATATACCACAACCCTACTTTTGGTGACTTAGATGACTTGGAATTCTTGCGCGTTGAGAGTTATGCCCCTTGATTAAGCGATTTCATCAAATATTGGGAAAACCGTCGCTTTTTTGGAATTTTTGGACCAACTTATGTCGTTCGAAATGATCTCAGCTACATTTTGATATACCACAACCCTACTTTTGGTGACTTAGATGACTTGGAATTCTTGCGCGTTGAGGGTTACGGGGCTTTAATAAGTGCGATTACGCCCAAATTAGCGAAAACCGGCACTTTTTTGGTCTTCGGAAATGGATAAAAGTTCTTCGTGATGGTCCCAGGAGCAATTAGAATGGTCACAACCCTATTTTTGCAACTTTGAAAATTTTAGTGGGAAAGAGTTATGCCCCTTGATTAAGCGATTTCATCAAATATTGGGAAAACCGTCGCTTTTTTGGAATTTTTGGACCAACTTATGTCGTTCGAAATGATCTCAGCTACATTTTGATATACCACAACCCTACTTTTGGTGACTTAGATGACTTGGAATTCTTGCGCGTTGAGAGTTATGCCCCTTGATTAAGCGATTTCATCAAATATTGGGAAAACCGTCGCTTTTTTGGAATTTTTGGACCAACTTATGTCGTTCGAAATGATCTCAGCTACATTTTGATATACCACAACCCTACTTTTGGTGACTTAGATGACTTGGAATTCTTGCGCGTTGAGAGTTATGCCCCTTGATTAAGCGATTTCATCAAATATTGGGAAAACCGTCGCTTTTTTGGAATTTTTGGACCAACTTATGTCGTTCGAAATGATCTCAGCTACATTTTGATATACCACAACCCTACTTTTGGTGACTTAGATGACTTGGAATTCTTGCGCGTTGAGGGTTACGGGGCTTTAATAAGTGCGATTACGCCCAAATTAGCGAAAACCGGCACTTTTTTGGTCTTCGGAAATGGATAAAAGTTCTTCGTGATGGTCCCAGGAGCAATTAGATGGGTCACAACCCTATTTTTGCAACTTTGAAAATTTTAGTGGGTAAGAGTTATGCCCCTTGATTAAGCGATTTCATCAAATATTGGGAAAACCGTCGCTTTTTTGGATTTTTTGGACCAACTTATGTCGTTCGAAATGATCTCAGCTACATTTTGATATACCACAACCCTACTTTTGGTGACTTAGATGACTTGGAATTCTTGCGCGTTGAGAGTTATGCCCCTTGATTAAGCGATTTCATCAAATATTGGGAAAACCGTCGCTTTTTTGGAATTTTTGGACCAACTTATGTCGTTCGAAATGATCTCAGCTACATTTTGATATACCACAACCCTACTTTTGGTGACTTAGATGACTTGGAATTCTTGCGCGTTGAGAGTTATGCCCCTTGATTAAGCGATTTCATCAAATATTGGGAAAACCGTCGCTTTTTTTGGAATTTTTGGACCAACTTATGTCGTTCGAAATGATCTCAGCTACTTTTTGATATACCACAACCCTACTTTTGGTGACTTAGATGACTTGGAATTCTTGCGCGTTGAGGGTTACGGGGCTTTAATAAGTGCGATTACGCCCAAATTAGCGAAAACCGGCACTTTTTTGGTCTTCGGAAATGGATAAAAGTTCTTCGTGATGGTCCCAGGAGCAATTAGATGGGTCACAACCCTATTTTTGCAACTTTGAAAATTTTAGTGGGTAAGAGTTATGCCCCTTGATTAAGCGATTTCATCAAATATTGGGAAAACCGTCGCTTTTTTGGAATTTTTGGACCAACTTATGTCGTTCGAAATGATCTCAGCTACATTTTGATATACCACAACCCTACTTTTGGTGACTTAGATGACTTGGAATTCTTGCGCGTTGAGAGTTATGCCCCTTGATTAAGCGATTTCATCAAATATTGGGAAAACCGTCGCTTTTTTGGAATTTTTGGACCAACTTATGTCGTTCGAAATGATCTCAGCTACATTTTGATATACCACAACCCTACTTTTGGTGACTTAGATGACTTGGAATTCTTGCGCGTTGAGAGTTATGCCCCTTGATTAAGCGATTTCATCAAATATTGGGAAAACCGTCGCTTTTTTGGAATTTTTGGACCAACTTATGTCGTTCGAAATGATCTCAGCTACATTTTGATATACCACAACCCTACTTTTGGTGACTTAGATGACTTGGAATTCTTGCGCGTTGAGAGTTATGCCCCTTGATTAAGCGATTTCATCAAATATTGGGAAAACCGTCGCTTTTTTGGAATTTTTGGACCAACTTATGTCGTTCGAAATGATCTCAGCTACATTTTGATATACCACAACCCTACTTTTGGTGACTTAGATGACTTGGAATTCTTGCGCGTTGAGAGTTATGCCCCTTGATTAAGCGATTTCATCAAATATTGGGAAAACCGTCGCTTTTTTTGGAATTTTTGGACCAACTTATGTCGTTCGAAATGATCTCAGCTACATTTTGATATACCACAACCCTACTTTTGGTGACTTAAATGACTTGGATCTCTTGCGCGTTGAGAGTTATGCCCCTTGATTAAGCGATTTCATCAAATATTGGGAAAACCGTCGCTTTTTTGGAATTTTTGGACCAACTTATGTCGTTCAAAATGATCTCAGCTACATTTTGATATACCACAACCCTACTTTTGGTGACTTAGATGACTTGGAATTCTTGCGCGTTGAGGGTTACGGGGCTTTAATAAGTGCGATTACGCCCAAATTAGCGAAAACCGGCACTTTTTTGGTCTTCGGAAATGGATAAAATGGATGGTCCCAGGAGCAATTAGATGGGTCACAACCCTATTTTTGCAACTTTGAAAATTTTAGTGGGTAAGAGTTATGCCCCTTGATTAAGCGATTTCATCAAATATTGGGAAAACCGTCGCTTTTTTGGAATTTTTGGACCAACTTATGTCGTTCGAAATGATCTCAGCTACATTTTGATATACCACAACCCTACTTTTGGTGACTTAGATGACTTGGAATTCTTGCGCGTTGAGAGTTATGCCCCTTGATTAAGCGATTTCATCAAATATTGGGAAAACAGTCGCTTTTTTGGAATTTTTGGACCAACTTATGTCGTTCGAAATGATCTCAGCTACATTTTGATATACCACAACCCTACTTTTGGTGACTTAGATGACTTGGAATTCTTGCGCGTTGAGAGTTATGCCCCTTGATTAAGCGATTTCATCAAATATTGGGAAAACCGTCGCTTTTTTGGAATTTTTGGACCAACTTATGTCGTTCGAAATGATCTCAGCTACATTTTGATATACCACAACCCTACTTTTGGTGACTTAGATGACTTGGAATTCTTGCGCGTTGAGGGTTACGGGGCTTTAATAAGTGCGATTACGCCCAAATTAGCGAAAACCGGCACTTTTTTGGTCTTCGGAAATGGATAAAAGTTCTTCGTGATGGTCCCAGGAGCAATTAGATGGGTCACAACCCTATTTTTGCAACTTTGAAAATTTTAGTGGGTAAGAGTTATGCCCCTTGATTAAGCGATTTCATCAAATATTGGGAAAACCGTCGCTTTTTTGGAATTTTTGGACCAACTTATGTCGTTCGAAATGATCTCAGCTACATTTTGATATACCACAACCCTACTTTTGGTGACTTAGATGACTTGGAATTCTTGCGCGTTGAGAGTTATGCCCCTTGATTAAGCGATTTCATCAAATATTGGGAAAACCGTCGCTTTTTTGGAATTTTTGGACCAACTTATGTCGTTCGAAATGATCTCAGCTACATTTTGATATACCACAACCCTACTTTTGGTGACTTAGATGACTTGGAATTCTTGCGCGTTGAGAGTTATGCCCCTTGATTAAGCGATTTCATCAAATATTGGGAAAAACCGTCGCTTTTTTTGGAATTTTTGGACCAACTTATGTCGTTCGAAATGATCTCAGCTACATTTTGATATACCACAACCCCTACTTTTGGTGACTTAGATGACTTGGAATTCTTGCGCGTTGAGGGTTACGGGCTTTAATAAGTGCGATTACGCCCAAATTAGCGAAAACCGGCACTTTTTTGGTCTTCGGAAATGGATAAAAGTTCTTCGTGATGGTCCCAGGAGCAATTAGATGGGTCACAACCCTATTTTTGCAACTTTGAAAATTTTAGTGGGTAAGAGTTATGCCCCTTGATTAAGCGATTTCATCAAATATTGGGAAAACCGTCGCTTTTTTGGAATTTTTGGACCAACTTATGTCGTTCGAAATGATCTCAGCTACATTTTGATATACCACAACCCTACTTTTGGTGACTTAGATGACTTGGAATTCTTGCGCGTTGAGAGTTATGCCCCTTGATTAAGCGATTTCATAAAATATTGGGAAAACCGTCGCTTTTTTGGAATTTTTGGACCAACTTATGTCGTTCGAAATGATCTCAGCTACATTTTGATATACCACAACCCTACTTTTGGTGACTTAGATGACTTGGAATTCTTGCGCGTTGAGAGTTATGCCCCTTGATTAAGCGATTTCATCAAATATTGGGAAAACCGTCGCTTTTTTGGAATTTTTGGACCAACTTATGTCGTTTCGAAATGATCTCAGCTACATTTTGATATACCACAACCCTACTTTTGGTGACTTAGATGACTTGGAATTCTTGCGCGTTGAGAGTTATGCCCCTTGATTAAGCGATTTCATCAAATATTGGGAAAACCGTCGCTTTTTTGGAATTTTTGGACCAACTTATGTCGTTCGAAATGATCTCAGCTACATTTTGATATACCACAACCCTACTTTTGGTGACTTAGATGACTTGGAATTCTTGCGCGTTGAGAGTTATGCCCCTTGATTAAGCGATTTCATCAAATATTGGGAAAACCGTCGCTTTTTTGGAATTTTTGGACCAACTTATGTCGTTCGAAATGATCTCAGCTACATTTTGATATACCACAACCCTACTTTTGGTGACTTAAATGACTTGGATCTCTTGCGCGTTGAGAGTTATGCCCCTTGATTAAGCGATTTCATCAAATATTGGGAAAACCGTCGCTTTTTTGGAATTTTTGGACCAACTTATGTCGTTCGAAATGATCTCAGCTACATTTTGATATACCACAACCCTACTTTTGGTGACTTAGATGACTTGGAATTCTTGCGCGTTGAGGGTTACGGGGCTTTAATAAGTGCGATTACGCCCAAATTAGCGAAAACCGGCACTTTTTTGGTCTTCGGAAATGGATAAAATGGATGGTCCAGGAGCAATTAGATGGGTCACAACCCTATTTTTGCAACTTTGAAAATTTTAGTGGGTAAGAGTTATGCCCCTTGATTAAGCGATTTCATCAAATATTGTGAAAACCGTCGCTTTTTTGGAATTTTTGGACCAACTTATGTCGTTCGAAATGATCTCAGCTACATTTTGATATACCACAACCCTACTTTTGGTGACTTAGATGACTTGGAATTCTTGCGCGTTGAGAGTTATGCCCCTTGATTAAGCGATTTCATCAAATATTGGGAAAAACCGTCGCTTTTTTGAATTTTAGGACCAACTTATGTCGTTCGAAATGATCTCAGCTACATTTTGATATACCACAACCCTACTTTTGGTGACTTAGATGACTTGGAATTCTTGCGCGTTGAGAGTTATGCCCCTTGATTAAGCGATTTCATCAAATATTGGGAAAACCGTCGCTTTTTTGGAATTTTTGGACCAACTTATGTCGTTCGAAATGATCTCAGCTACATTTTGATATACCACAACCCTACTTTTGGTGACTTAGATGACTTGGAATTCTTGCGCGTTGAGGGTTACGGGGCTTTAATAAGTGCGATTACGCCCAAATTAGCGAAAACCGGCACTTTTTTGGTCTTCGGAAATGGATAAAAGTTCTTCGTGATGATCCCAGGAGCAATTAGATGGGTCACAACCCTATTTTTGCAACTTTGAAAATTTTAGTGGGTAAGAGTTATGCCCCTTGATTAAGCGATTTCATCAAATATTGGGAAAACCGTCGCTTTTTTTGGAATTTTTGGACCAACTTATGTCGTTCGAAATGATCTCAGCTACATTTTGATATACCACAACCCTACTTTTGGTGACTTAGATGACTTGGAATTCTTGCGCGTTGAGAGTTATGCCCCTTGATTAAGCGATTTCATCAAATATTGGGAAAAACCGTCGCTTTTTTTGGAATTTTTGGACCAACTTATGTCGTTCGAAATGATCTCAGCTACATTTTGATATACCACAACCCTACTTTTGGTGACTTAGATGACTTGGAATTCTTGCGCGTTGAGAGTTATGCCCCTTGATTAAGCGATTTCATCAAATATTGGGAAAACCGTCGCTTTTTTGGAATTTTTGGACCAACTTATGTCGTTCGAAATGATCTCAGCTACATTTTGATATACCACAACCCTACTTTTGGTGACTTAGATGACTTGGAATTCTTGCGCGTTGAGGGTTACGGGGCTTTAATAAGTGCGATTACGCCCAAATTAGCGAAAACCGGCACTTTTTTGGTCTTCGGAAATGGATAAAAGTTCTTCGTGATGGTCCCAGGAGCAATTAGATGGGTCACAACCCTATTTTTGCAACTTTGAAAATTTTAGTGGGTAAGAGTTATGCCCCTTGATTAAGCGATTTCATCAAATATTGGGAAAACCGTCGCTTTTTTGGAATTTTTGGACCAACTTATGTCGTTCGAAATGATCTCAGCTACATTTTGATATACCACAACCCTACTTTTGGTGACTTAGATGACTTGGAATTCTTGCGCGTTGAGAGTTATGCCCCTTGATTAAGCGATTTCATCAAATATTGGGAAAACCGTCGCTTTTTTGGAATTTTTGGACCAACTTATGTCGTTCGAAATGATCTCAGCTACATTTTGATATACCACAACCCTACTTTTGGTGACTTAGATGACTTGGAATTCTTGCGCGTTGAGAGTTATGCCCCTTGATTAAGCGATTTCATCAAATATTGGGAAAACCGTCGCTTTTTTGGAATTTTTGGACCAACTTATGTCGTTCGAAATGATCTCAGCTACATTTTGATATACCACAACCCTACTTTTGGTGACTTAGATGACTTGGAATTCTTGCGCGTTGAGAGTTATGCCCCTTGATTAAGCGATTTCATCAAATATTGGGAAAACCGTCGCTTTTTTGGAATTTTTGGACCAACTTATGTCGTTCGAAATGATCTCAGCTACATTTTGATATACCACAACCCTACTTTTGGTGACTTAGATGACTTGGAATTCTTGCGCGTTGAGAGTTATGCCCCTTGATTAAGCGATTTCATCAAATATTGGGAAAACCGTCGCTTTTTTGGAATTTTTGGACCAACTTATGTCGTTCGAAATGATCTCAGCTACATTTTGATATACCACAACCCTACTTTTGGTGACTTAGATGACTTGGAATTCTTGCGCGTTGAGGGTTACGGGGCTTTAATAAGTGCGATTACGCCCAAATTAGCGAAAACCGGCACTTTTTTGGTCTTCGGAAATGGATAAAAGTTCTTCGTGATGGTCCCAGGAGCAATTAGATGGGTCACAACCCTATTTTTGCAACTTTGAAAATTTTAGTGGGTAAGAGTTATGCCCCTTGATTAAGCGATTTCATCAAATATTGGGAAAACCGTCGCTTTTTTGGAATTTTTGGACCAACTTATGTCGTTCGAAGGGATCTCAGCTACATTTTGATATACCACAACCCTACTTTTGGTGACTTAGATGACTTGGAATTCTTGCGCGTTGAGAGTTATGCCCCTTGATTAAGCGATTTCATCAAATATTGGGAAAACCGTCGCTTTTTTGGAATTTTTGGACCAACTTATGTCGTTCGAAATGATCTCAGCTACATTTTGATATACCACAACCCTACTTTTGGTGACTTAGATGACTTGGAATTCTTGCGCGTTGAGAGTTATGCCCCTTGATTAAGCGATTTCATCAAATATTGGGAAAACCGTCGCTTTTTTGGAATTTTTGGACCAACTTATGTCGTTCGAAATGATCTCAGCTACATTTTGATATACCACAACCCTACTTTTGGTGACTTAGATGACTTGGAATTCTTGCGCGTTGAGGGTTACGGGGCTTTAATAAGTGCGATTACGCCCAAATTAGCGAAAACCGGCACTTTTTTGGTCTTCGGAAATGGATAAAAGTTCTTCGTGATGGTCCCAGGAGCAATTAGATGGGTCACAACCCTATTTTTGCAACTTTGAAAATTTTAGTGGGTAAGAGTTATGCCCCTTGATTAAGCGATTTCATCAAATATTGGGAAAACCGTCGCTTTTTTGGAATTTTTGGACCAACTTATGTCGTTCGAAATGATCTCAGCTACATTTTGATATACCACAACCCTACTTTTGGTGACTTAGATGACTTGGAATTCTTGCGCGTTGAGAGTTATGCCCCTTGATTAAGCGATTTCATCAAATATTGGGAAAACCGTCGCTTTTTTGGAATTTTTGGACCAACTTATGTCGTTCGAAATGATCTCAGCTACATTTTGATATACCACAACCCTACTTTTGGTGACTTAGATGACTTGGAATTCTTGCGCGTTGAGAGTTATGCCCCTTGATTAAGCGATTTCATCAAATATTGGGAAAACCGTCGCTTTTTTGGAATTTTTGGACCAACTTATGTCGTTCGAAATGATCTCAGCTACATTTTGATATACCACAACCCTACTTTTGGTGACTTAGATGACTTGGAATTCTTGCGCGTTGAGAGTTATGCCCCTTGATTAAGCGATTTCATCAAATATTGGGAAAACCGTCGCTTTTTTGGAATTTTTGGACCAACTTATGTCGTTCGAAATGATCTCAGCTACATTTTGATATACCACAACCCTACTTTTGGTGACTTAAATGACTTGGATCTCTTGCGCGTTGAGAGTTATGCCCCTTGATTAAGCGATTTCATCAAATATTGGGAAAACCGTCGCTTTTTTGGAATTTTTGGACCAACTTATGTCGTTCGAAATGATCTCAGCTACATTTTGATATACCACAACCCTACTTTTGGTGACTTAGATGACTTGGAATTCTTGCGCGTTGAGGGTTACGGGGCTTTAATAAGTGCGATTACGCCCAAATTAGCGAAAACCGGCACTTTTTTGGTCTTCGGAAATGGATAAAATGGATGGTCCCAGGAGCAATTAGATGGGTCACAACCCTATTTTTGCAACTTTGAAAATTTTAGTGGGTAAGAGTTATGCCCCTTGATTAAGCGATTTCATCAAATATTGGGAAAACCGTCGCTTTTTTGGAATTTTTGGACCAACTTATGTCGTTCGAAATGATCTCAGCTACATTTTGATATACCACAACCCTACTTTTGGTGACTTAGATGACTTGGAATTCTTGCGCGTTGAGAGTTATGCCCCTTGATTAAGCGATTTCATCAAATATTGGGAAAACCGTCGCTTTTTTGGAATTTTTGGACCAACTTATGTCGTTCGAAATGATCTCAGCTACATTTTGATATACCACAACCCTACTTTTGGTGACTTAGATGACTTGGAATTCTTGCGCGTTGAGAGTTATGCCCCTTGATTAAGCGATTTCATCAAATATTGGGAAAACCGTCGCTTTTTTGGAATTTTTGGACCAACTTATGTCGTTCGAAATGATCTCAGCTACATTTTGATGTACCACAACCCTACTTTTGGTGACTTAGATGACTTGGAATTCTTGCGCGTTGAGGGTTACGGGGCTTTAATAAGTGCGATTACGCCCAAATTAGCGAAAACCGGCACTTTTTTGGTCTTCGGAAATGGATAAAAGTTCTTCGTGATGGTCCCAGGAGCAATTAGATGGGTCAAAACCCTATTTTTGCAACTTTGAAAATTTTAGTGGGTAAGAGTTATGCCCCTTGATTAAGCGATTTCATCAAATATTGGGAAAACCGTCGCTTTTTTGGAATTTTTGGACCAACTTATGTCGTTCCAAATGATCTCAGCTACATTTTGATATACCACAACCCTACTTTTGGTGACTTAGATGACTTGGAATTCTTGCGCGTTGAGAGTTATGCCCCTTGATTAAGCGATTTCATCAAATATTGGGAAAACCGTCGCTTTTTTGGAATTTTTGGACCAACTTATGTCGTTCGAAATGATCTCAACTACATTTTGATATACCACAACCCTACTTTTGGTGACTTAGATGACTTGGAATTCTTGCGCGTTGAGAGTTATGCCCCTTGATTAAGCGATTTCATCAAATATTGGGAAAACCGTCGCTTTTTTGGAATTTTTGGACCAACTTATGTCGTTCGAAATGATCTCAGCTACATTTTGATATACCACAACCCTACTTTTGGTGACTTAGATGACTTGGAATTCTTGCGCGTTGAGGGTTACGGGGCTTTAATAAGTGCGATTACGCCCAAATTAGCGAAAACCGGCACTTTTTTGGTCTTCGGAAATGGATAAAAGTTCTTCGTGATGGTCCCAGGAGCAATTAGATGGGTCACAACCCTATTTTTGCAACTTTGAAAATTTTAGTGGGTAAGAGTTATGCCCCTTGATTAAGCGATTTCATCAAATATTGGGAAAACCGTCGCTTTTTTGGAATTTTTGGACCAACTTATGTCGTTCGAAATGATCTCAGCTACATTTTGATATACCACAACCCTACTTTTGGTGATTTAGATGACTTGGAATTCTTGCGCGTTGAGAGTTATGCCCCTTGATTAAGCGATTTCATCAAATATTGGGAAAACCGTCACTTTTTTGGAATTTTTGGACCAACTTATGTCGTTCGAAATGATCTCAGCTACATTTTGATATACCACAACCCTACTTTTGGTGACTTAGATGACTTGGAATTTTTGCGCGTTGAGAGTTATGCCCCTTGATTAAGCGATTTCATCAAATATTGGGAAAACCGTCGCTTTTTTGGAATTTTTGGACCAACTTATGTCGTTCGAAATGATCTCAGCTACATTTTGATATACCACAACCCTACTTTTGGTGACTTAGATGACTTGGAATTCTTGCGCGTTGAGGGTTACGGGGCTTTAATAAGTGCGATTACGCCCAAATTAGCGAAAACCGGCACTTTTTTGGTCTTCGGAAATGGATAAAAGTTCTTCGTGATGGTCCCAGGAGCAATTAGATGGGTCACAACCCTATTTTTGCAACTTTGAAAATTTTAGTGGGTAAGAGTTATGCCCCTTGATTAAGCGATTTCATCAAATATTGGGAAAACCGTCGCTTTTTTGGAATTTTTGGACCAACTTATGTCGTTCGAAATGATCTCAGCTACATTTTGATATACCACAACCCTACTTTTGGTGACTTAGATGACTTGGAATTCTTGCGCGTTGAGAGTTATGCCCCTTGATTAAGCGATTTCATCAAATATTGGGAAAAACCGTCACTTTTTTGGAATTTTTGGACCAACTTATGTCGTTCGAAATGATCTCAGCTACATTTTGATATACCACAACCCTACTTTTGGTGACTTAGATGACTTGGAATTTTTGCGCGTTGAGAGTTATGCCCCTTGATTAAGCGATTTCATCAAATATTGGGAAAACCGTCGCTTTTTTGGAATTTTTGGACCAACTTATGTCGTTCGAAATGATCTCAGCTACATTTTGATATACCACAACCCTACTTTTGGTGACTTAGATGACTTGGAATTCTTGCGCGTTGAGGGTTACGGGGCTTTAATAAGTGCGATTACGCCCAAATTAGCGAAAACCGGCACTTTTTTGGTCTTCGGAAATGGATAAAAGTTCTTCGTGATGGTCCCAGGAGCAATTAGATGGGTCACAACCCTATTTTTGCAACTTTGAAAATTTTAGTGGGTAAGAGTTATGCCCCTTGATTAAACGATTTCATCAAATATTGGGAAAACCGTCGCTTTTTTTGGAATTTTTGGACCAACTTATGTCGTTCGAAATGATCTCAGCTACATTTTGATATACCACAACCCTACTTTTGGTGACTTAGATGACTTGGAATTCTTGCGCGTTGAGAGTTATGCCCCTTGATTAAGCGATTTCATCAAATATTGGGAAAACCGTCACTTTTTTGGAATTTTTGGACCAACTTATGTCGTTCGAAATGATCTCAGCTACATTTTGATATACCACAACCCTACTTTTGGTGACTTAGATGACTTGGAATTTTTGCGCGTTGAGAGTTATGCCCCTTGATTAAGCGATTTCATCAAATATTGGGAAAACCGTCGCTTTTTTGGAATTTTTGGACCAACTTATGTCGTTCGAAATGATCTCAGCTACATTTTGATATACCACAACCCTACTTTTGGTGACTTAGATGACTTGGAATTCTTGCGCGTTGAGGGTTACGGGGCTTTAATAAGTGCGATTACGCCCAAATTAGCGAAAACCGGCACTTTTTTGGTCTTCGGAAATGGATAAAAGTTCTTCGTGATGGTCCCAGGAGCAATTAGATGGGTCACAACCCTATTTTTGCAACTTTGAAAATTTTAGTGGGTAAGAGTTATGCCCCTTGATTAAGCGATTTCATCAAATATTGGGAAAACCGTAGCTTTTTTGGAATTTTTGGACCAACTTATGTCGTTCGAAATGATCTCAGCTACATTTTGATATACCACAACCCTACTTTTGGTGACTTAGATGACTTGGAATTCTTGCGCGTTGAGAGTTATGCCCCTTGATTAAGCGATTTCATCAAATATTGGGAAAACCGTCACTTTTTTGGAATTTTTGGACCAACTTATGTCGTTCGAAATGATCTCAGCTACATTTTGATATACCACAACCCTACTTTTGGTGACTTAGATGACTTGGAATTTTTGCGCGTTGAGAGTTATGCCCCTTGATTAAGCGATTTCATCAAATATTGGGAAAACCGTCGCTTTTTTGGAATTTTTGGACCAACTTATGTCGTTCGAAATGATCTCAGCTACATTTTGATATACCACAACCCTACTTTTGGTGACTTAGATGACTTGGAATTCTTGCGCGTTGAGGGTTACGGGGCTTTAATAAGTGCGATTACGCCCAAATTAGCGAAAACCGGCACTTTTTTGGTCTTCGGAAATGGATAAAAGTTCTTCGTGATGGTCCCAGGAGCAATTAGATGGGTCACAACCCTATTTTTGCAACTTTTAAAATTTTAGTGGGTAAGAGTTATGCCCCTTGATTAAGCGATTTCATCAAATATTGGGAAAACCGTCGCTTTTTTGGAATTTTTGGACCAACTTATGTCGTTCGAAATGATCTCAGCTACATTTTGATATACCACAACCCTACTTTTGGTGACTTAGATGACTTGGAATTCTTGCGCGTTGAGAGTTATGCCCCTTGATTAAGCGATTTCATCAAATATTGGGAAAACCGTCGCTTTTTTGGAATTTTTGGACCAACTTATGTCGTTCGAAATGATCTCAGCTACATTTTGATATACCACAACCCTACTTTTGGTGACTTAGATGACTTGGAATTCTTGCGCGTTGAGAGTTATGCCCCTTGATTAAGCGATTTCATCAAATATTGGGAAAACCGTCGCTTTTTTGGAATTTTTGGACCAACTTATGTCGTTCGAAATGATCTCAGCTACATTTTGATATACCACAACCCTACTTTTGGTGACTTAGATGACTTGGAATTCTTGCGCGTTGAGGGTTATGCCCCTTGATTAAGCGATTTCATCAAATATTGGGAAAACCGTCGCTTTTTTGGAATTTTTGGACCAACTTATGTCGTTCGAAATGATCTCAGCTACATTTTGATATACCACAACCCTACTTTTGGTGACTTAGATGACTTGGAATTCTTGCGCGTTGAGGGTTACGGGGCTTTAATAAGTGCGATTACGCCCAAATTAGCGAAAACCGGCACTTTTTTGGTCTTCGGAAATGGATAAAAGTTCTTCGTGATGGTCCCAGGAGCAATTAGATGGGTCACAACCCTATTTTTGCAACTTTGAAAATTTTAGTGGGTAAGAGTTATGCCCCTTGATTAAGCGATTTCATCAAATATTGGGAAAACCGTCGCTTTTTTGGAATTTTTGGACCAACTTATGTCGTTCGAAATGATCTCAGCTACATTTTGATATACCACAACCCTACTTTTGGTGACTTAGATGACTTGGAATTCTTGCGCGTTGAGAGTTATGCCCCTTGATTAAGCGATTTCATCAAATATTGGGAAAACCGTCGCTTTTTTGGAATTTTTTGACCAACTTATGTCGTTCGAAATGATCTCAGCTACATTTTGATATACCACAACCCTACTTTTGGTGACTTAGATGACTTGGAATTCTTGCGCGTTGAGAGTTATGCCCCTTGATTAAGCGATTTCATCAAATATTGGGAAAACCGTCGCTTTTTTGGAATTTTTGGACCAACTTATGTCGTTCGAAATGATCTCAGCTACATTTTGATATACCACAACCCTACTTTTGGTGACTTAGATGACTTGGAATTCTTGCGCGTTGAGGGTTACGGGGCTTTAATAAGTGCGATTACGCCCAAATTAGCGAAAACCGGCACTTTTTTGGTCTTCGGAAATGGATAAAAGTTCTTCGTGATGGTCCCAGGAGCAATTAGATGGGTCACAACCCTATTTTTGCAACTTTGAAAATTTTAGTGGGTAAGAGTTATGCCCCTTGATTAAGCGATTTCATCAAATATTGGGAAAACCGTCGCTTTTTTGGAATTTTTGGACCAACTTATGTCGTTCGAAATGATCTCAGCTACATTTTGATATACCACAACCCTACTTTTGGTGACTTAGATGACTTGGAATTCTTGCGCGTTGAGAGTTATGCCCCTTGATTAAGCGATTTCATCAAATATTGGGAAAACCGTCGCTTTTTTGGAATTTTTGGACCAACTTATGTCGTTCGAAATGATCTCAGCTACATTTTGATATACCACAACCCTACTTTTGGTGACTTAGATGACTTGGAATTCTTGCGCGTTGAGAGTTATGCCCCTTGATTAAGCGATTTCATCAAATATTGGGAAAACCGTCGCTTTTTTGGAATTTTTGGACCAACTTATGTCGTTCGAAATGATCTCAGCTACATTTTGATATACCACAACCCTACTTTTGGTGACTTAGATGACTTGGAATTCTTGCGCGTTGAGGGTTATGCCCCTTGATTAAGCGATTTCATCAAATATTGGGAAAACCGTCGCTTTTTTGGAATTTTTGGACCAACTTATGTCGTTCGAAATGATCTCAGCTACATTTTGATATACCACAACCCTACTTTTGGTGACTTAGATGACTTGGAATTCTTGCGCGTTGAGGGTTACGGGGCTTTAATAAGTGCGATTACGCCCAAATTAGCGAAAACCGGCACTTTTTTGGTCTTCGGAAATGGATAAAAGTTCTTCGTGATGGTCCCAGGAGCAATTAGATGGGTCACAACCCTATTTTTGCAACTTTGAAAATTTTAGTGGGTAAGAGTTATGCCCCTTGATTAAGCGATTTCATCAAATATTGGGAAAACCGTCGCTTTTTTGGAATTTTTGGACCAACTTATGTCGTTCGAAATGATCTCAGCTACATTTTGATATACCACAACCCTACTTTTGGTGACTTAGATGACTTGGAATTCTTGCGCGTTGAGAGTTATGCCCCTTGATTAAGCGATTTCATCAAATATTGGGAAAACCGTCGCTTTTTTGGAATTTTTGGACCAACTTATGTCGTTCGAAATGATCTCAGCTACATTTTGATATACCACAACCCTACTTTTGGTGACTTAGATGACTTGTAATTCTTGCGCGTTGAGAGTTATGCCCCTTGATTAAGCGATTTCATCAAATATTGGGAAAACCGTCGCTTTTTTGGAATTTTTGGACCAACTTATGTCGTTCGAAATGATCTCAGCTACATTTTGATATACCACAACCCTACTTTTGGTGACTTAGATGACTTGGAATTCTTGCGCGTTGAGGGTTACGGGGCTTTAATAAGTGCGATTACGCCCAAATTAGCGAAAACCGGCACTTTTTTGGTCTTCGGAAATGGATAAAAGTTCTTCGTGATGGTCCCAGGAGCAATTAGATGGGTCACAACCCTATTTTTGCAACTTTGAAAATTTTAGTGGGTAAGAGTTATGCCCCTTGATTAAGCGATTTCATCAAATATTGGGAAAACCGTCGCTTTTTTGGAATTTTTGGACCAACTTATGTCGTTCGAAATGATCTCAGCTACATTTTGATATACCACAACCCTACTTTTGGTGACTTAGATGACTTGGAATTCTTGCGCGTTGAGAGTTATGCCCCTTGATTAAGCGATTTCATCAAATATTGGGAAAACCGTCGCTTTTTTGGAATTTTTTGACCAACTTATGTCGTTCGAAATGATCTCAGCTACATTTTGATATACCACAACCCTACTTTTGGTGACTTAGATGACTTGGAATTCTTGCGCGTTGAGAGTTATGCCCCTTGATTAAGCGATTTCATCAAATATTGGGAAAACCGTCGCTTTTTTGGAATTTTTGGACCAACTTATGTCGTTCGAAATGATCTCAGCTACATTTTGATATACCACAACCCTACTTTTGGTGACTTAGATGACTTGGAATTCTTGCGCGTTGAGGGTTACGGGGCTTTAATAAGTGCGATTACGCCCAAATTAGCGAAAACCGGCACTTTTTTGGTCTTCGGAAATGGATAAAAGTTCTTCGTGATGGTCCCAGGAGCAATTAGATGGGTCACAACCCTATTTTTGCAACTTTGAAAATTTTAGTGGGTAAGAGTTATGCCCCTTGATTAAGCGATTTCATCAAATATTGGGAAAACCGTCGCTTTTTTGGAATTTTTGGACCAACTTATGTCGTTCGAAATGATCTCAGCTACATTTTGATATACCACAACCCTACTTTTGGTGACTTAGATGACTTGGAATTCTTGCGCGTTGAGAGTTATGCCCCTTGATTAAGCGATTTCATCAAATATTGGGAAAACCGTCGCTTTTTTGGAATTTTTGGACCAACTTATGTCGTTCGAAATGATCTCAGCTACATTTTGATATACCACAACCCTACTTTTGGTGACTTAGATGACTTGGAATTCTTGCGCGTTGAGAGTTATGCCCCTTGATTAAGCGATTTCATCAAATATTGGGAAAACCGTCGCTTTTTTGGAATTTTTGGACCAACTTATGTCGTTCGAAATGATCTCAGCTACATTTTGATATACCACAACCCTACTTTTGGTGACTTAGATGACTTGGAATTCTTGCGCGTTGAGGGTTACGAGGCTTTAATAAGCGATTTCATCAAATATTGGGAAAACCGTCGCTTTTTTGGAATTTTTGGACCAACTTATGTCGTTCGAAATGATCTCAGCTACATTTTGATATACCACAACCCTACTTTTGGTGACTTAGATGACTTGGAATTCTTGCGCGTTGAGGGTTACGGGGCTTTAATAAGTGCGATTACGCCCAAATTAGCGAAAACCGGCACTTTTTTGGTCTTCGGAAATGGATAAAAGTTCTTCGTGATGGTCCCAGGAGCAATTAGATGGGTCACAACCCTATTTTTGCAACTTTGAAAATTTTAGTGGGTAAGAGTTATGCCCCTTGATTAAGCGATTTCATCAAATATTGGGAAAAACCGTCGCTTTTTTGGAATTTTTGGACCAACTTATGTCGTTCGAAATGATCTCAGCTACATTTTGATATACCACAACCCTACTTTTGGTGACTTAGATGACTTGGAATTCTTGCGCGTTGAGAGTTATGCCCCTTGATTAAGCGATTTCATCAAATATTGGGAAAACCGTCGCTTTTTTGGAATTTTTGGACCAACTTATGTCGTTCGAAATGATCTCAGCTACATTTTGATATACCACAACCCTACTTTTGGTGACTTAGATGACTTGGAATTCTTGCGCGTTGAGAGTTATGCCCCTTGATTAAGCGATTTCATCAAATATTGGGAAAACCGTCGCTTTTTTGGAATTTTTGGACCAACTTATGTCGTTCGAAATGATCTCAGCTACATTTTGATATACCACAACCCTACTTTTGGTGACTTAGATGACTTGGAATTCTTGCGCGTTGAGGGTTACGGGGCTTTAATAAGTGCGATTACGCCCAAAATTAGCGAAAACCGGCACTTTTTTGGTCTTCGGAAATGGATAAAAGTTCTTCGTGATGGTCCCAGGAGCAATTAGATGGGTCACAACCCTATTTTTGCAACTTTGAAAATTTTAGTGGGTAAGAGTTATGCCCCTTGATTAAGCGATTTCATCAAATATTGGGAAAACCGTCGCTTTTTTGGAATTTTTGGACCAACTTATGTCGTTCGAAATGATCTCAGCTACATTTTGATATACCACAACCCTACTTTTGGTGACTTAGATGACTCGGAATTCTTGCGCGTTGAGAGTTATGCCCCTTGATTAAGCGATTTCATCAAATATTGGGAAAACCGTCGCTTTTTTGGAATTTTTGGACCAACTTATGTCGTTCGAAATGATCTCAGCTACATTTTGATATACCACAACCCTACTTTTGGTGACTTAGATGACTTGGAATTCTTGCGCGTTGAGGGTTACGGGGCTTTAATAAGTGCGATTACGCCCAAATTAGCGAAAACCGGCACTTTTTGGGTCTTCGGAAATGGATAAAAGTTCTTCGTGATGGTCCCAGGAGCAATTAGATGGGTCACAACCCTATTTTTGCAACTTTGAAAATTTTAGTGGGTAAGAGTTATGCCCCTTGATTAAGCGATTTCATCAAATATTGGGAAAACCGTCGCTTTTTTGGAATTTTTGGACCAACTTATGTCGTTCGAAATGATCTCAGCTACATTTTGATATACCACAACCCTACTTTTGGTGACTTAGATGACTTGGAATTCTTGCGCGTTGAGAGTTATGCCCCTTGATTAAGCGATTTCATCAAATATTGGGAAAACCGTCGCTTTTTTGGAATTTTTGGACCAACTTATGTCGTTCGAAATGATCTCAGCTACATTTTGATATACCACAACCCTACTTTTGGTGACTTAGATGACTTGGAATTCTTGCGCGTTGAGAGTTATGCCCCTTGATTAAGCGATTTCATCAAATATTGGGAAAACCGTCGCTTTTTTGGAATTTTTGGACCAACTTATGTCGTTCGAAATGATCTCAGCTACATTTTGATATACCACAACCCTACTTTTGGTGACTTAGATGACTTGGAATTCTTGCGCGTTGAGGGTTATGCCCCTTGATTAAGCGATTTCATCAAATATTGGGAAAACCGTCGCTTTTTTGGAATTTTTGGACCAACTTATGTCGTTCGAAATGATCTCAGCTACATTTTGATATACCACAACCCTACTTTTGGTGACTTAGATGACTTGGAATTCTTGCGCGTTGAGGGTTACGGGGCTTTAATAAGTGCGATTACGCCCAAATTAGCGAAAACCGGCACTTTTTTGGTCTTCGGAAATGGATAAAAGTTCTTCGTGATGGTCCCAGGAGCAATTAGATGGGTCACAACCCTATTTTTGCAACTTTGAAAATTTTAGTGGGTAAGAGTTATGCCCCTTGATTAAGCGATTTCATCAAATATTGGGAAAACCGTCGCTTTTTTGGAATTTTTGGACCAACTTATGTCGTTCGAAATGATCTCAGCTACATTTTGATATACCACAACCCTACTTTTGGTGACTTAGATGACTTGGAATTCTTGCGCGTTGAGAGTTATGCCCCTTGATTAAGCGATTTCATCAAATATTGGGAAAACCGTCGCTTTTTTGGAATTTTTGGACCAACTTATGTCGTTCGAAATGATCTCAGCTACATTTTGATATACCACAACCCTACTTTTGGTGACTTAGATGACTTGGAATTCTTGCGCGTTGAGAGTTATGCCCCTTGATTAAGCGATTTCATCAAATATTGGGAAAACCGTCGCTTTTTTGGAATTTTTGGACCAACTTATGTCGTTCGAAATGATCTCAGCTACATTTTGATATACCACAACCCTACTTTTGGTGACTTAGATGACTTGGAATTCTTGCGCGTTGAGGGTTACGGGGCTTTAATAAGTGCGATTACGCCCAAATTAGCGAAAACCGGCACTTTTTTGGTCTTCGGAAATGGATAAAAGTTCTTCGTGATGGTCCCAGGAGCAATTAGATGGGTCACAACCCTATTTTTGCAACTTTGAAAATTTTAGTGGGTAAGAGTTATGCCCCTTGATTAAGCGATTTCATCAAATATTGGGAAAACCGTCGCTTTTTTGGAATTTTTGGACCAACTTATGTCGTTCGAAATGATCTCAGCTACATTTTGATATACCACAACCCTACTTTTGGTGACTTAGATGACTTGGAATTCTTGCGCGTTGAGAGTTATGCCCCTTGATTAAGCGATTTCATCAAATATTGGGAAAACCGTCGCTTTTTTTGGAATTTTTGGACCAACTTATGTCGTTCGAAATGATCTCAGCTACATTTTGATATACCACAACCCTACTTTTGGTGACTTAGATGACTTGGAATTCTTGCGCGTTGAGAGTTATGCCCCTTGATTAAGCGATTTCATCAAATATTGGGAAAACCGTCGCTTTTTTGGAATTTTTGGACCAACTTATGTCATTCGAAATGATCTCAGCTACATTTTGATATACCACAACCCTACTTTTGGTGACTTAGATGACTTGGAATTCTTGCGCGTTGAGGGTTACGGGGCTTTAATAAGTGCGATTACGCCCAAATTAGCGAAAACCGGCACTTTTTTGGTCTTCGGAAATGGATAAAAGTTCTTCGTGATGGTCCAGGAGCAATTAGATGGGTCACAACCCTATTTTTGCAACTTTGAAAATTTTAGTGGGTAAGAGTTATGCCCCTTGATTAAGCGATTTCATCAAATATTGGGAAAACCGTCGCTTTTTTGGAATTTTTTGGACCAACTTATGTCGTTCGAAATGATCTCAGCTACATTTTGATATACCACAACCCTACTTTTGGTGACTTAGATGACTTGGAATTCTTGCGCGTTGAGAGTTATGCCCCTTGATTAAGCGATTTCATCAAATATTGGGAAAACCGTCGCTTTTTTGGAATTTTTGGACCAACTTATGTCGTTCGAAATGATCTCAGCTACATTTTGATATACCACAACCCTACTTTTGGTGACTTAGATGACTTGGAATTCTTGCGCGTTGAGAGTTATGCCCCTTGATTAAGCGATTTCATCAAATATTGGGAAAACCGTCGCTTTTTTTGGAATTTTTGGACCAACTTATGTCGTTCAAAATGATCTCAGCTACATTTTGATATACCACAACCCTACTTTTGGTGACTTAGATGACTTGGAATTCTTGCGCGTTGAGGGTTACGGGGCTTTAATAAGTGCGATTACGCCCAAATTAGCGAAAACCGGCACTTTTTTGGTCTTCGGAAATGGATAAAAGTTCTTCGTGATGGTCCCAGGAGCAATTAGATGGGTCACAACCCTATTTTTGCAACTTTGAAAATTTTAGTGGGTAAGAGTTATGCCCCTTGATTAAGCGATTTCATCAAATATTGGGAAAACCGTCGCTTTTTTGGAATTTTTTGGACCAACTTATGTCGTTCGAAATGATCTCAGCTACATTTTGATATACCACAACCCTACTTTTGGTGACTTAGATGACTTGGAATTCTTGCGCGTTGAGAGTTATGCCCCTTGATTAAGCGATTTCATCAAATATTGGGAAAAACCGTCGCTTTTTTGGAATTTTTGGACCAACTTATGTCGTTCGAAATGATCTCAGCTACATTTTGATATACCCACAACCCTACTTTTGGTGACTTAGATGACTTGGAATTCTTGCGCGTTGAGAGTTATGCCCCTTGATTAAGCGATTTCATCAAATATTGGGAAAACCGTCGCTTTTTTGGAATTTTTGGACCAACTTATGTCGTTCGAAATGATCTCAGCTACATTTTGATATACCACAACCCTACTTTTGGTGACTTAGATGACTTGGAATTCTTGCGCGTTGAGAGTTATGCCCCTTTGATTAAGCGATTTCATCAAATATTGGGAAAACCGTCGCTTTTTTGGAATTTTTGGACCAACTTATGTCGTTCGAAATGATCTCAGCTACATTTTGATATACCACAACCCTACTTTTGGTGACTTAGATGACTTGGAATTCTTGCGCGTTGAGAGTTATGCCCCTTGATTAAGCGATTTCATCAAATATTGGGAAAACCGTCGCTTTTTTGGAATTTTTGGACCAACTTATGTCGTTCGAAATGATCTCAGCTACATTTTGATATACCACAAGCCTACTTTTGGTGACTTAGATGACTTGGAATTCTTGCGCGTTGAGGGCTACGGGGCTTTAATAAGTGCGATTACGCCCAAATTAGCGAAAACCGGCACTTTTTTGGTCTTCGGAAATGGATAAAAGTTCTTCGTGATGGTCCCAGGAGCAATTAGATGGGTCACAACCCTATTTTTGCAACTTTGAAAATTTTAGTGGGTAAGAGTTATGCCCCTTGATTAAGCGATTTCATCAAATATTGGGAAAACCGTCGATTTTTTGGAATTTTTGGACCAACTTATGTCGTTCGAAATGATCTCAGCTACATTTTGATATACCACAACCCTACTTTTGGTGACTTAGATGACTTGGAATTCTTGCGCGTTGAGAGTTATGCCCCTTGATTAAGCGATTTCATCAAATATTGGGAAAACCGTCGCTTTTTTGGAATTTTTGGACCAACTTATGTCGTTCGAAATGATCTCAGCTACATTTTGATATACCACAACCCTACTTTTGGTGACTTAGATGACTTGGAATTCTTGCGCGTTGAGAGTTATGCCCCTTGATTAAGCGATTTCATCAAATATTGGGAAAACCGTCGCTTTTTTTGGAATTTTTGGACCAACTTATGTCGTTCGAAATGATCTCAGCTACATTTTGATATACCACAACCCTACTTTTGGTGACTTAGATGACTTGGAATTATTGCGCGTTGAGGGTTACGGGGCTTTAATAAGTGCGATTACGCCCAAATTAGCGAAAACCGGCACTTTTTGGGTCTTCGGAAATGGATAAAAGTTCTTCGTGATGGTCCCAGGAGCAATTAGATGGGTCACAACCCTATTTTTGCAACTTTGAAAATTTTAGTGGGTAAGAGTTATGCCCCTTGATTAAGCGATTTCATCAAATATTGGGAAAACCGTCGCTTTTTTTGGAATTTTTGGACCAACTTATGTCGTTCGAAATGATCTCAGCTACATTTTGATATACCACAACCCTACTTTTGGTGACTTAGATGACTTGGAATTCTTGCGCGTTGAGGAGTTTATGCCCCTTGATTAAGCGATTTCATCAAATATTGGGAAAACCGTCGCTTTTTTGGAATTTTTGGACCAACTTATGTCGTTCGAAATGATCTCAGCTACATTTTGATATACCACAACCCTACTTTTGGTGACTTAGATTACTTGGAATTCTTGCGCGTTGAGGGTTACGGGGCTTTAATAAGTGCGATTACGCCCAAATTAGCGAAAAACCGGCACTTTTTTGGTCTTCGGAAATGGATAAAAGTTCTTCGTGATGGTCCCAGGAGCAATTAGATGGGTCACAACCCTATTTTTGCAACTTTGAAAATTTTAGTGGGTAAGAGTTATGCCCCTTGATTAAGCGATTTCATCAAATATTGGGGAAAACCGTCGCTTTTGGGAATTTTTGGACCAACTTATGTCGTTCGAAATGATCTCAGCTACATTTTGATATACCACAACCCTACTTTTGGTGACTTAGATGACTTGGAATTCTTGCGCGTTGAGAGTTATGCCCCTTGATTAAGCGATTTCATCGAATATTGGGAAAACCGTCGCTTTTTGGGAATTTTTGGACCAACTTATGTCGTTCGAAATGATCTCAGCTACATTTTGATATACCACAACCCTACTTTTGGTGACTTAGATGACTTGGAATTCTTGCGCGTTGAGAGTTATGCCCCTTGATTAAGCGATTTCATCAAATATTGGGAAAACCGTCGCTTTTTTGGAATTTTTGGACCAACTTATGTCGTTCGAAATGATCTCAGCTACATTTTGATATACCACAACCCTACTTTTGGTGACTTAGATGACTTGGAATTCTTGCGCGTTGAGGGTTACGGGGCTTTAATAAGTGCGATACGCCCAAATTAGCGAAAACCGGCACTTTTTTGGTCTTCGGAAATGGATAAAAGTTCTTCGTGATGGTCCCAGGAGCAATTAGATGGGTCACAACCCTATTTTTGCAACTTTGAAAATTTTAGTGGGTAAGAGTTATGCCCCTTGATTAAGCGATTTCATCAAATATTGGGAAAACCGTCGCTTTTTTGGAATTTTTGGACCAACTTATGTCGTTCGAAATGATCTCAGCTACATTTTGATATACCACAACCCTACTTTTGGTGACTTAGATGACTTGGAATTCTTGCGCGTTGAGAGTTATGCCCCTTGATTAAGCGATTTCATCAAATATTGGGAAAACCGTCGCTTTTTTGGAATTTTTGGACCAACTTATGTCGTTCGAAATGATCTCAGCTACATTTTGATATACCACAACCCTACTTTTGGTGACTTAGATGACTTGGAATTCTTGCGCGTGAGAGTTATGCCCCTTGATTAAGCGATTTCATCAAATATTGGGAAAACCGTCGCTTTTTTGGAATTTTTGGACCAACTTATGTCGTTCGAAATGATCTCAGCTACATTTTGATATACCACAACCCTACTTTTGGTGACTTAGATGACTTGGAATTATTGCGCGTTGAGGGTTACGGGGCTTTAATAAGTGCGATTACGCCCAAATTAGCGAAAAACCGGCACTTTTTTGGTCTTCGGAAATGGATAAAAGTTCTTCGTGATGGTCCCAGGAGCAATTAGATGGGTCACAACCCTATTTTTGCAACTTTGAAAATTTTAGTGGGTAAGAGTTATGCCCCTTGATTAAGCGATTTCATCAAATATTGGGAAAACCGTCGCTTTTTTGGAATTTTTGGACCAACTTATGTCGTTCGAAATGATCTCAGCTACATTTTGATATACCACAACCCTACTTTTGGTGACTTAGATGACTTGGAATTCTTGCGCGTTGAGAGTTATGCCCCTTGATTAAGCGATTTCATCAAATATTGGGAAAACCGTCGCTTTTTTGGAATTTTTGGACCAACTTATGTCGTTCGAAATGATCTCAGCTACATTTTGATATACCACAACCCTACTTTTGGTGACTTAGATGACTTGGAATTCTTGCGCGTTGAGAGTTATGCCCCTTGATTAAGCGATTTCATCAAATATTGGGAAAACCGTCGCTTTTTTGGAATTTTTGGACCAACTTATGTCGTTCGAAATGATCTCAGCTACATTTTGATATACCACAACCCTACTTTTGGTGACTTAGATGACTTGGAATTCTTGCGCGTTGAGGGTTACGGGGCTTTAATAAGTGCGATTACGCCCAAATTAGCGAAAACCGGCACTTTTTTGGTCTTCGGAAATGGATAAAAGTTCTTCGTGATGGTCCCAGGAGCAATTAGATGGGTCACAACCCTATTTTTGCAACTTTGAAAATTTTAGTGGGTAAGAGTTATGCCCCTTGATTAAGCGATTTCATCAAATATTGGGAAAACCGTCGCTTTTTTGGAATTTTTGGACCAACTTATGTCGTTCGAAATGATCTCAGCTACATTTTGATATACCACAACCCTACTTTTGGTGACTTAGATGACTTGGAATTCTTGCGCGTTGAGAGTTATGCCCCTTGATTAAGCGATTTCATCGAATATTGGGAAAACCGTCGCTTTTTGGGAATTTTTGGACCAACTTATGTCGTTCGAAATGATCTCAGCTACATTTTGATATACCACAACCCTACTTTTGGTGACTTAGATGACTTGGAATTCTTGCGCGTTGAGAGTTATGCCCCTTGATTAAGCGATTTCATCAAATATTGGGAAAACCGTCGCTTTTTTGGAATTTTTGGACCAACTTATGTCGTTCGAAATGATCTCAGCTACATTTTGATATACCACAACCCTACTTTTGGTGACTTAGATGACTTGGAATTCTTGCGCGTTGAGGGTTACGGGGCTTTAATAAGTGCGATTACGCCCAAATTAGCGAAAACCAGCACTTTTTTGGTCTTCGGAAATGGATAAAAGTTCTTCGTGATGGTCCCAGGAGCAATTAGATGGGTCACAACCCTATTTTTGCAACTTTGAAAATTTTAGTGGGTAAGAGTTATGCCCCTTGATTAAGCGATTTCATCAAATATTGGGAAAACCGTCGCTTTTTTGGAATTTTTGGACCAACTTATGTCGTTCGAAATGATCTCAGCTACATTTTGATATACCACAACCCTACTTTTGGTGACTTAGATGACTTGGAATTCTTGCGCGTTGAGAGTTATGCCCCTTGATTAAGCGATTTCATCAAATATTGGGAAAACCGTCGCTATTTGGAATTTTTGGACCAACTTATGTCGTTCGAAATGATCTCAGCTACATTTTGATATACCACAACCCTACTTTTGGTGACTTAGATGACTTGGAATTCTTGCGCGTTGAGAGTTATGCCCCTTGATTAAGCGATTTCATCAAATATTGGGAAAACCGTCGCTTTTTTGGAATTTTTGGACCAACTTATGTCGTTCGAAATGATCTCAGCTACATTTTGATATACCACAACCCTACTTTTGGTGACTTAGATGACTTGGAATTCTTGCGCGTTGAGGGTTACGGGGCTTTAATAAGTGCGATTACGCCCAAATTAGCGAAAACCAGCACTTTTTTGGTCTTCGGAAATGGATAAAAGTTCTTCGTGATGGTCCCAGGAGCAATTAGATGGGTCACAACCCTATTTTTGCAACTTTGAAAATTTTAGTGGGTAAGAGTTATGCCCCTTGATTAAGCGATTTCATCAAATATTGGGAAAACCGTCGCTTTTTTGGAATTTTTGGACCAACTTATGTCGTTCGAAATGATCTCAGCTACATTTTGATATACCACAACCCTACTTTTGGTGACTTAGATGACTTGGAATTCTTGCGCGTTGAGAGTTATGCCCCTTGATTAAGCGATTTCATCAAATATTGGGAAAACAGTCGCTATTTGGAATTTTTGGACCAACTTATGTCGTTCGAAATGATCTCAGCTACATTTTGATATACCACAACCCTACTTTTGGTGACTTAGATGACTTGGAATTCTTGCGCGTTGAGAGTTATGCCCCTTGATTAAGCGATTTCATCAAATATTGGGAAAACCTTCGCTTTTTTGGAATTTTTGGACCAACTTATGTCGTTCGAAATGATCTCAGCTACATTTTGATATACCACAACCCTACTTTTGGTGACTTAGATGACTTGGAATTCTTGCGCGTTGAGGGTTACGGGGCTTTAATAAGTGCGATTACGCCCAAATTAGCGAAAACCAGCACTTTTTTGGTCTTCGGAAATGGATAAAAGTTCTTCGTGATGGTCCCAGGAGCAATTAGATGGGTCACAACCCTATTTTTGCAACTTTGAAAATTTTAGTGGGTAAGAGTTATGCCCCTTGATTAAGCGATTTCATCAAATATTGGGAAAACCGTCGCTTTTTTGGAATTTTTGGACCAACTTATGTCGTTCGAAATGATCTCAGCTACATTTTGATATACCACAATCCTACTTTTGGTGACTTAGATGACTTGGAATTCTTGCGCGTTGAGAGTTATGCCCCTTGATTAAGCGATTTCATCAAATATTGGGAAAACCGTCGCTTTTTTGGAATTTTTGGACCAACTTATGTCGTTCGAAATGATCTCAGCTACATTTTGATATACCACAACCCTACTTTTGGTGACTTAGATGACTTGGAATTCTTGCGCGTTGAGAGTTATGCCCCTTGATTAAGCGATTTCATCAAATATTGGGAAAACCGTCGCTTTTTTGGAATTTTTGGACCAACTTATGTCGTTCGAAATGATCTCAGCTACATTTTGATATACCACAACCCTACTTTTGGTGACTTAGATGACTTGGAATTCTTGCGCGTTGAGAGTTATGCCCCTTGATTAAGCGATTTCATCAAATATTGGGAAAACCGTCGCTTTTTTGGAATTTTTGGACCAACTTATGTCGTTCGAAATGATCTCAGCTACATTTTGATATACCACAACCCTACTTTTGGTGACTTAGATGACTTGGAATTCTTGCGCGTTGAGAGTTATGCCCCTTGATTAAGCGATTTCATCAAATATTGGGAAAACCGTCGCTTTTTTGGAATTTTTGGACCAACTTATGTCGTTCGAAATGATCTCAGCTACATTTTGATATACCACAACCCTACTTTTGGTGACTTAGATGACTTGGAATTATTGCGCGTTGAGGGTTACGGGGCTTTAATAAGTGCGATTACGCCCAAATTAGCGAAAACCGGCACTTTTTTGGTCTTCGGAAATGGATAAAAGTTCTTTGTGATGGTCCCAGGAGCAATTAGATGGGTCACAACCCTATTTTTGCAACTTTGAAAATTTTAGTGGGTAAGAGTTATGCCCCTTGATTAAGCGATTTCATCAAATATTGGGAAAACCGTCGCTTTTTTGGAATTTTTGGACCAACTTATGTCGTTCGAAATGATCTCAGCTACATTTTGATATACCACAACCCTACTTTTGGTGACTTAGATGACTTGGAATTCTTGCGCGTTGAGAGTTATGCCCCTTGATTAAGCGATTTCATCAAATATTGGGAAAACCGTCGCTTTTTTGGAATTTTTGGACCAACTTATGTCGTTCGAAATGATCTCAGCTACATTTTGATATATCACAACCCTACTTTTGGTGACTTAGATGACTTGGAATTCTTGCGCGTTGAGAGTTATGCCCCTTGATTAAGCGATTTCATCAAATATTGGGAAAACCGTCGCTTTTTTGGAATTTTTGGACCAACTTATGTCGTTCGAAATGATCTCAGCTACATTTTGATATACCACAACCCTACTTTTGGTGACTTAGATGACTTGGAATTCTTGCGCGTTGAGAGTTATGCCCCTTGATTAAGCGATTTCATCAAATATTGGGAAAACCGTCGCTTTTTTGGAATTTTTGGACCAACTTATGTCGTTCGAAATGATCTCAGCTACATTTTGATATACCACAACCCTACTTTTGGTGACTTAGATGACTTGGAATTCTTGCGCGTTGAGGGTTACGGGGCTTTAATAAGTGCGATTACGCCCAAATTAGCGAAAACCGGCACTTTTTTGGTCTTCGGAAATGGATAAAAGTTCTTCGTGATGGTCCCAGGAGCAATTAGATGGGTCACAACCCTATTTTTGCAACTTTGAAAATTTTAGTGGGTAAGAGTTATGCCCCTTGATTAAGCGATTTCATCAAATATTGGGAAAACCGTCGCTTTTTTGGAATTTTTGGACCAACTTATGTCGTTCGAAATGATCTCAGCTACATTTTGATATACCACAACCCTACTTTTGGTGACTTAGATGACTTGGAATTCTTGCGCGTTGAGAGTTATGCCCCTTGATTAAGCGATTTCATCAAATATTGGGAAAACCGTCGCTATTTGGAATTTTTGGACCAACTTATGTCGTTCGAAATGATCTCAGCTACATTTTGATATACCACAACCCTACTTTTGGTGACTTAGATGACTTGGAATTCTTGCGCGTTGAGAGTTATGCCCCTTGATTAAGCGATTTCATCAAATATTGGGAAAACCGTCGCTTTTTTGGAATTTTTGGACCAACTTATGTCGTTCGAAATGATCTCAGCTACATTTTGATATACCACAACCCTACTTTTGGTGACTTAGATGACTTGGAATTCTTGCGCGTTGAGGGTTACGGGGCTTTAATAAGTGCGATTACGCCCAAATTAGCGAAAACCGGCACTTTTTTGGTCTTCGGAAATGGATAAAAGTTCTTCGTGATGGTCCCAGGAGCAATTAGATGGGTCACAACCCTATTTTTGCAACTTTGAAAATTTTAGTGGGTAAGAGTTATGCCCCTTGATTAAGCGATTTCATCAAATATTGGGAAAACCGTCGCTTTTTGGGAATTTTTGGACCAACTTATGTCGTTCGAAATGATCTCAGCTACATTTTGATATACCACAACCCTACTTTTGGTGACTTAGATGACTTGGAATTCTTGCGCGTTGAGAGTTATGCCCCTTGATTAAGCGATTTCATCGAATATTGGGAAAACCGTCGCTTTTTGGGAATTTTTGGACCAACTTATGTCGTTCGAAATGATCTCAGCTACATTTTGATATACCACAACCCTACTTTTGGTGACTTAGATGACTTGGAATTCTTGCGCGTTGAGAGTTATGCCCCTTGATTAAGCGATTTCATCAAATATTGGGAAAACCGTCGCTTTTTTGGAATTTTTGGACCAACTTATGTCGTTCGAAATGATCTCAGCTACATTTTGATATACCACAACCCTACTTTTGGTGACTTAGATGACTTGGAATTCTTGCGCGTTGAGGGTTACGGGGCTTTAATAAGTGCGATTACGCCCAAATTAGCGAAAACCGGCACTTTTTTGGTCTTCGGAAATGGATAAAAGTTCTTCGTGATGGTCCCAGGAGCAATTAGATGGGTCACAACCCTATTTTTGCAACTTTGAAAATTTTAGTGGGTAAGAGTTATGCCCCTTGATTAAGCGATTTCATCAAATATTGGGAAAACCGTCGCTTTTTGGGAATTTTTGGACCAACTTATGTCGTTCGAAATGATCTCAGCTACATTTTGATATACCACAACCCTACTTTTGGTGACTTAGATGACTTGGAATTCTTGCGCGTTGAGAGTTATGCCCCTTGATTAAGCGATTTCATCAAATATTGGGAAAACCGTCGCTTTTTTGGAATTTTTGGACCAACTTATGTCGTTCGAAATGATCTCAGCTACATTTTGATATACCACAACCCTACTTTTGGTGACTTAGATGACTTGGAATTCTTGCGCGTTGAGAGTTATGCCCCTTGATTAAGCGATTTCATCAAATATTGGGAAAACCGTCGCTTTTTTGGAATTTTTGGACCAACTTATGTCGTTCGAAATGATCTCAGCTACATTTTGATATACCACAACCCTACTTTTGGTGACTTAGATGACTTGGAATTCTTGCGCGTTGAGAGTTATGCCCCTTGATTAAGCGATTTCATCAAATATTGGGAAAACCGTCGCTTTTTTGGAATTTTTGGACCAACTTATGTCGTTCGAAATGATCTCAGCTACATTTTGATATACCACAACCCTACTTTTGGTGACTTAGATGACTTGGAATTCTTGCGCGTTGAGAGTTATGCCCCTTGATTAAGCGATTTCATCAAATATTGGGAAAACCGTCGCTTTTTTGGAATTTTTGGACCAACTTATGTCGTTCGAAATGATCTCAGCTACATTTTGATATACCACAACCCTACTTTTGGTGACTTAGATGACTTGGAATTCTTGCGCGTTGAGGGTTACGGGGCTTTAATAAGTGCGATTACGCCCAAATTAGCGAAAACCGGCACTTTTTTGGTCTTCGGAAATGGATAAAAGTTCTTCGTGATGGTCCCAGGAGCAATTAGATGGGTCACAACCCTATTTTTGCAACTTTGAAAATTTTAGTGGGTAAGAGTTATGCCCCTTGATTAAGCGATTTCATCAAATATTGGGAAAACCGTCGCTTTTTGGGAATTTTTGGACCAACTTATGTCGTTCGAAATGATCTCAGCTACATTTTGATATACCACAACCCTACTTTTGGTGACTTAGATGACTTGGAATTCTTGCGCGTTGAGAGTTATGCCCCTTGATTAAGCGATTTCATCGAATATTGGGAAAACCGTCGCTTTTTGGGAATTTTTGGACCAACTTATGTCGTTCGAAATGATCTCAGCTACATTTTGATATACCACAACCCTACTTTTGGTGACTTAGATGACTTGGAATTCTTGCGCGTTGAGAGTTATGCCCCTTGATTAAGCGATTTCATCAAATATTGGGAAAACCGTCGCTTTTTTGGAATTTTTGGACCAACTTATGTCGTTCGAAATGATCTCAGCTACATTTTGATATACCACAACCCTACTTTTGGTGACTTAGATGACTTGGAATTCTTGCGCGTTGAGGGTTACGGGGCTTTAATAAGTGCGATTACGCCCAAATTAGCGAAAACCGGCACTTTTTTGGTCTTCGGAAATGGATAAAAGTTCTTCGTGATGGTCCCAGGAGCAATTAGATGGGTCACAACCCTATTTTTGCAACTTTGAAAATTTTAGTGGGTAAGAGTTATGCCCCTTGATTAAGCGATTTCATCAAATATTGGGAAAACCGTCGCTTTTTTGGAATTTTTGGACCAACTTATGTCGTTCGAAATGATCTCAGCTACATTTTGATATACCACAACCCTACTTTTGGTGACTTAGATGACTTGGAATTCTTGCGCGTTGAGAGTTATGCCCCTTGATTAAGCGATTTCATCAAATATTGGGAAAACCGTCGCTTTTTTGGAATTTTTGGACCAACTTATGTCGTTCGAAATGATCTCAGCTACATTTTGATATACCACAACCCTACTTTTGGTGACTTAGATGACTTGGAATTCTTGCGCGTTGAGAGTTATGCCCCTTGATTAAGCGATTTCATCAAATATTGGGAAAACCGTCGCTTTTTTGGAATTTTTGGACCAACTTATGTCGTTCGAAATGATCTCAGCTACATTTTGATATACCACAACCCTACTTTTGGTGACTTAGATGACTTGGAATTCTTGCGCGTTGAGGGTTACGGGGCTTTAATAAGTGCGATTACGCCCAAATTAGCGAAAACCGGCACTTTTTTGGTCTTCGGAAATGGATAAAAGTTCTTCGTGATGGTCCCAGGAGCAATTAGATGGGTCACAACCCTATTTTTGCAACTTTGAAAATTTTAGTGGGTAAGAGTTATGCCCCTTGATTAAGCGATTTCATCAAATATTGGGAAAACCGTCGCTTTTTTGGAATTTTTGGACCAACTTATGTCGTTCGAAATGATCTCAGCTACATTTTGATATACCACAACCCTACTTTTGGTGACTTAGATGACTTGGAATTCTTGCGCGTTGAGAGTTATGCCCCTTGATTAAGCGATTTCATCAAATATTGGGAAAACCGTCGCTTTTTTGGAATTTTTGGACCAACTTATGTCGTTCGAAATGATCTCAGCTACATTTTGATATACCACAACCCTACTTTTGGTGACTTAGATGACTTGGAATTCTTGCGCGTTGAGAGTTATGCCCCTTGATTAAGCGATTTCATCAAATATTGGGAAAACCGTCGCTTTTTTGGAATTTTTGGACCAACTTATGTCGTTCGAAATGATCTCAGCTACATTTTGATATACCACAACCCTACTTTTGGTGACTTAGATGACTTGGAATTCTTGCGCGTTGAGGGTTACGGGGCTTTAATAAGTGCGATTACGCCCAAATTAGCGAAAACCGGCACTTTTTTGGTCTTCGGAAATGGATAAAAGTTCTTCGTGATGGTCCCAGGAGCAATTAGATGGGTCACAACCCTATTTTTGCAACTTTGAAAATTTTAGTGGGTAAGAGTTATGCCCCTTGATTAAGCGATTTCATCAAATATTGGGAAAACCGTCGCTTTTTGGGAATTTTTGGACCAACTTATGTCGTTCGAAATGATCTCAGCTACATTTTGATATACCACAACCCTACTTTTGGTGACTTAGATGACTTGGAATTCTTGCGCGTTGAGAGTTATGCCCCTTGATTAAGCGATTTCATCGAATATTGGGAAAACCGTCGCTTTTTGGGAATTTTTGGACCAACTTATGTCGTTCGAAATGATCTCGGCTACATTTTGATATACCACAACCCTACTTTTGGTGACTTAGATGACTTGGAATTCTTGCGCGTTGAGAGTTATGCCCCTTGATTAAGCGATTTCATCAAATATTGGGAAAACCGTCGCTTTTTTGGAATTTTTGGACCAACTTATGTCGTTCGAAATGATCTCAGCTACATTTTGATATACCACAACCCTACTTTTGGTGACTTAGATGACTTGGAATTCTTGCGCGTTGAGGGTTACGGGGCTTTAATAAGTGCGATTACGCCCAAATTAGCGAAAACCGGCACTTTTTTGGTCTTCGGAAATGGATAAAAGTTCTTCGTGATGGTCCCAGGAGCAATTAGATGGGTCACAACCCTATTTTTGCAACTTTGAAAATTTTAGTGGGTAAGAGTTATGCCCCTTGATTAAGCGATTTCATCAAATATTGGGAAAACCGTCGCTTTTTTGGAATTTTTGGACCAACTTATGTCGTTCGAAATGATCTCAGCTACATTTTGATATACCACAACCCTACTTTTGGTGACTTAGATGACTTGGAATTCTTGCGCGTTGAGAGTTATGCCCCTTGATTAAGCGATTTCATCAAATATTGGGAAAACCGTCGCTTTTTTGGAATTTTTGGACCAACTTATGTCGTTCGAAATGATCTCAGCTACATTTTGATATACCACAACCCTACTTTTGGTGACTTAGATGACTTGGAATTCTTGCGCGTTGAGAGTTATGCCCCTTGATTAAGCGATTTCATCAAATATTGGGAAAACCGTCGCTTTTTTGGAATTTTTGGACCAACTTATGTCGTTCGAAATGATCTCAGCTACATTTTGATATACCACAACCCTACTTTTGGTGACTTAGATGACTTGGAATTCTTGCGCGTTGAGGGTTACGGGGCTTTAATAAGTGCGATTACGCCCAAATTAGCGAAAACCGGCACTTTTTTGGTCTTCGGAAATGGATAAAAGTTCTTCGTGATGGTCCCAGGAGCAATTAGATGGGTCACAACCCTATTTTTGCAACTTTGAAAATTTTAGTGGGTAAGAGTTATGCCCCTTGATTAAGCGATTTCATCAAATATTGGGAAAACCGTCGCTTTTTTGGAATTTTTGGACCAACTTATGTCGTTCGAAATGATCTCAGCTACATTTTGATATACCACAACCCTACTTTTGGTGACTTAGATGACTTGGAATTCTTGCGCGTTGAGAGTTATGCCCCTTGATTAAGCGATTTCATCAAATATTGGGAAAACCGTCGCTTTTTTGGAATTTTTGGACCAACTTATGTCGTTCGAAATGATCTCAGCTACATTTTGATATACCACAACCCTACTTTTGGTGACTTAGATGACTTGGAATTCTTGCGCGTTGAGAGTTATGCCCCTTGATTAAGCGATTTCATCAAATATTGGGAAAACCGTCGCTTTTTTGGAATTTTTGGACCAACTTATGTCGTTCGAAATGATCTCAGCTACATTTTGATATACCACAACCCTACTTTTGGTGACTTAGATGACTTGGAATTCTTGCGCGTTGAGGGTTACGGGGCTTTAATAAGTGCGATTACGCCCAAATTAGCGAAAACCGGCACTTTTTTGGTCTTCGGAAATGGATAAAAGTTCTTCGTGATGGTCCCAGGAGCAATTAGATGGGTCACAACCCTATTTTTGCAACTTTGAAAATTTTAGTGGGTAAGAGTTATGCCCCTTGATTAAGCGATTTCATCAAATATTGGGAAAACCGTCGCTTTTTGGGAATTTTTGGACCAACTTATGTCGTTCGAAATGATCTCAGCTACATTTTGATATACCACAACCCTACTTTTGGTGACTTAGATGACTTGGAATTCTTGCGCGTTGAGAGTTATGCCCCTTGATTAAGCGATTTCATCGAATATTGGGAAAACCGTCGCTTTTTGGGAATTTTTGGACCAACTTATGTCGTTCGAAATGATCTCAGCTACATTTTGATATACCACAACCCTACTTTTGGTGACTTAGATGACTTGGAATTCTTGCGCGTTGAGGGTTACGGGGCTTTAATAAGTGCGATTACGCCCAAATTAGCGAAAACCGGCACTTTTTTGGTCTTCGGAAATGGATAAAAGTTCTTCGTGATGGTCCCAGGAGCAATTAGATGGGTCACAACCCTATTTTTGCAACTTTGAACATTTTAGTGGGTAAGAGTTATGCCCCTTGATTAAGCGATTTCATCAAATATTGGGAAAACCGTCGCTTTTTTGGAATTTTTGGACCAACTTATGTCGTTCGAAATGATCTCAGCTACATTTTGATATACCACAACCCTACTTTTGGTGACTTAGATGACTTGGAATTCTTGCGCGTTGAGAGTTATGCCCCTTGATTAAGCGATTTCATCAAATATTGGGAAAACCGTCGCTTTTTTGGAATTTTTGGACCAACTTATGTCGTTCGAAATGATCTCAGCTACATTTTGATATACCACAACCCTACTTTTGGTGACTTAGATGACTTGGAATTCTTGCGCGTTGAGAGTTATGCCCCTTGATTAAGCGATTTCATCAAATATTGGGAAAACCGTCGCTTTTTTGGAATTTTTGGACCAACTTATGTCGTTCGAAATGATCTCAGCTACATTTTGATATACCACAACCCTACTTTTGGTGACTTAGATGACTTGGAATTCTTGCGCGTTGAGGGTTACGGGGCTTTAATAAGTGCGATTACGCCCAAATTAGCGAAAACCGGCACTTTTTTGGTCTTCGGAAATGGATAAAAGTTCTTCGTGATGGTCCCAGGAGCAATTAGATGGGTCACAACCCTATTTTTGCAACTTTGAAAATTTTAGTGGGTAAGAGTTATGCCCCTTGATTAAGCGATTTCATCAAATATTGGGAAAACCGTCGCTTTTTTGGAATTTTTGGACCAACTTATGTCGTTCGAAATGATCTCAGCTACATTTTGATATACCACAACCCTACTTTTGGTGACTTAGATGACTTGGAATTCTTGCGCGTTGAGAGTTATGCCCCTTGATTAAGCGATTTCATCAAATATTGGGAAAACCGTCGCTTTTTTGGAATTTTTGGACCAACTCATGTCGTTCGAAATGATCTCAGCTACATTTTGATATACCACAACCCTACTTTTGGTGACTTAGATGACTTGGAATTCTTGCGCGTTGAGAGTTATGCCCCTTGATTAAGCGATTTCATCAAATATTGGGAAAACCGTCGCTTTTTTGGAATTTTTGGACCGACTTATGTCGTTCGAAATGATCTCAGCTACATTTTGATATACCACAACCCTACTTTTGGTGACTTAGATGACTTGGAATTCTTGCGCGTTGAGAGTTATGCCCCTTGATTAAGCGATTTCATCAAATATTGGGAAAACCGTCGCTTTTTTGGAATTTTTGGACCAACTTATGTCGTTCGAAATGATCTCAGCTACATTTTGATATACCACAACCCTACTTTTGGTGACTTAGATGACTTGGAATTCTTGCGCGTTGAGGGTTACGGGGCTTTAATAAGTGCGATTACGCCCAAATTAGCGAAAACCGGCACTTTTTTGGTCTTCGGAAATGGATAAAAGTTCTTCGTGATGGTCCCAGGAGCAATTAGATGGGTCACAACCCTATTTTTGCAACTTTGAAAATTTTAGTGGGTAAGAGTTATGCCCCTTGATTAAGCGATTTCATCAAATATTGGGAAAACCGTCGCTTTTTTGGAATTTTTGGACCAACTTATGTCGTTCGAAATGATCTCAGCTACATTTTGATATACCACAACCCTACTTTTGGTGACTTAGATGACTTGGAATTCTTGCGCGTTGAGAGTTATGCCCCTTGATTAAGCGATTTCATCAAATATTGGGAAAACCGTCGCTTTTTTGGAATTTTTGGACCAACTTATGTCGTTCGAAATGATCTCAGCTACATTTTGATATACCACAACCCTACTTTTGGTGACTTAGATGACTTGGAATTCTTGCGCGTTGAGAGTTATGCCCCTTGATTAAGCGATTTCATCAAATATTGGGAAAACCGTCGCTTTTTTGGAATTTTTGGACCAACTTATGTCGTTCGAAATGATCTCAGCTACATTTTGATATACCACAACCCTACTTTTGGTGACTTAGATGACTTGGAATTCTTGCGCGTTGAGGGTTACGGGGCTTTAATAAGTGCGATTACGCCCAAATTAGCGAAAACCGGCACTTTTTTGGTCTTCGGAAATGGATAAAAGTTCTTCGTGATGGTCCCAGGAGCAATTAGATGGGTCACAACCCTATTTTTGCAACTTTGAAAATTTTAGTGGGTAAGAGTTATGCCCCTTGATTAAGCGATTTCATCAAATATTGGGAAAACCGTCGCTTTTTTGGAATTTTTGGACCAACTTATGTCGTTCGAAATGATCTCAGCTACATTTTGATATACCACAACCCTACTTTTGGTGACTTAGATGACTTGGAATTCTTGCGCGTTGAGAGTTATGCCCCTTGATTAAGCGATTTCATCAAATATTGGGAAAACCGTCGCTTTTTTGGAATTTTTGGACCAACTTATGTCGTTCGAAATGATCTCAGCTACATTTTGATATACCACAACCCTACTTTTGGTGACTTAGATGACTTGGAATTCTTGTGCGTTGAGAGTTATGCCCCTTGATTAAGCGATTTCATCAAATATTGGGAAAACCGTCGCTTTTTTGGAATTTTTGGACCAACTTATGTCGTTCGAAATGATCTCAGCTACATTTTGATATACCACAACCCTACTTTTGGTGACTTAGATGACTTGGAATTCTTGCGCGTTGAGGGTTACGGGGCGTTAATAAGTGCGATTACGCCCAAATTAGCGAAAACCGGCACTTTTTTGGTCTTCGGAAATGGATAAAAGTTCTTCGTGATGGTCCCAGGAGCAATTAGATGGGTCACAACCCTATTTTTGCAACTTTGAAAATTTTAGTGGGTAAGAGTTATGCCCCTTGATTAAGCGATTTCATCAAATATTGGGAAAACCGTCGCTTTTTTGGAATTTTTGGACCAACTTATGTCGTTCGAAATGATCTCAGCTACATTTTGATATACCACAACCCTACTTTTGGTGACTTAGATGACTTGGAATTCTTGCGCGTTGAGGGTTACGGGGCTTTAATAAGTGCGATTACGCCCAAATTAGCGAAAACCGGCACTTTTTTGGTCTTCGGAAATGGATAAAAGTTCTTCGTGATGGTCCCAGGAGCAATTAGATGGGTCACAACCCGATTTTTGCAACTTTGAAAATTTTAGTGGGTAAGAGTTATGCCCCTTGATTAAGCGATTTCATCAAATATTGGGAAAACCGTCGCTTTTTTGGAATTTTTGGACCAACTTATGTCGTTCGAAATGATCTCAGCTACATTTTGATATACCACAACCCTACTTTTGGTGACTTAGATGACTTGGAATTCTTGCGCGTTGAGAGTTATGCCCCTTGATTAAGCGATTTCATCAAATATTGGGAAAACCGTCGCTTTTTTGGAATTTTTGGACCAACTTATGTCGTTCGAAATGATCTCAGCTACATTTTGATATACCACAACCCTACTTTTGGTGACTTAGATGACTTGGAATTCTTGCGCGTTGAGAGTTATGCCCCTTGATTAAGCGATTTCATCAAATATTGGGAAAACCGTCGCTTTTTTGGAATTTTTGGACCAACTTATGTCGTTCGAAATGATCTCAGCTACATTTTGATATACCACAACCCTACTTTTGGTGACTTAGATGACTTGGAATTCTTGCGCGTTGAGGGTTACGGGGCTTTAATAAGTGCGATTACGCCCAAATTAGCGAAAACCGGCACTTTTTTGGTCTTCGGAAATGGATAAAAGTTCTTCGTGATGGTCCCAGGAGCAATTAGATGGGTCACAACCCTATTTTTGCAACTTTGAAAATTTTAGTGGGTAAGAGTTATGCCCCTTGATTAAGCGATTTCATCAAATATTGGGAAAACCGTCGCTTTTTTGGAATTTTTGGACCAACTTATGTCGTTCGAAATGATCTCAGCTACATTTTGATATACCACAACCCTACTTTTGGTGACTTAGATGACTTGGAATTCTTGCGCGTTGAGAGTTATGCCCCTTGATTAAGCGATTTCATCAAATATTGGGAAAACCGTCGCTTTTTTGGAATTTTTGGACCAACTTATGTCGTTCGAAATGATCTCAGCTACATTTTGATATACCACAACCCTACTTTTGGTGACTTAGATGACTTGGAATTCTTGCGCGTTGAGAGTTATGCCCCTTGATTAAGCGATTTCATCAAATATTGGGAAAACCGTCGCTTTTTTGGAATTTTTGGACCAACTTATGTCGTTCGAAATGATCTCAGCTACATTTTGATATACCACAACCCTACTTTTGGTGACTTAGATGACTTGGAATTCTTGCGCGTTGAGGGTTACGGGGCTTTAATAAGTGCGATTACGCCCAAATTAGCGAAAACCGGCACTTTTTTGGTCTTCGGAAATGGATAAAAGTTCTTCGTGATGGTCCCAGGAGCAATTAGATGGGTCACAACCCGATTTTTGCAACTTTGAAAATTTTAGTGGGTAAGAGTTATGCCCCTTGATTAAGCGATTTCATCAAATATTGGGAAAACCGTCGCTTTTTTGGAATTTTTGGACCAACTTATGTCGTTCGAAATGATCTCAGCTACATTTTGATATACCACAACCCTACTTTTGGTGACTTAGATGACTTGGAATTCTTGCGCGTTGAGAGTTATGCCCCTTGATTAAGCGATTTCATCAAATATTGGGAAAACCGTCGCTTTTTTGGAATTTTTGGACCAACTTATGTCGTTCGAAATGATCTCAGCTACATTTTGATATACCACAACCCTACTTTTGGTGACTTAGATGACTTGGAATTCTTGCGCGTTGAGAGTTATGCCCCTTGATTAAGCGATTTCATCAAATATTGGGAAAACCGTCGCTTTTTTGGAATTTTTGGACCAACTTATGTCGTTCGAAATGATCTCAGCTACATTTTGATATACCACAACCCTACTTTTGGTGACTTAGATGACTTGGAATTCTTGCGCGTTGAGGGTTACGGGGCTTTAATAAGTGCGATTACGCCCAAATTAGCGAAAACCGGCACTTTTTTGGTCTTCGGAAATGGATAAAAGTTCTTCGTGATGGTCCCAGGAGCAATTAGATGGGTCACAACCCTATTTTTGCAACTTTGAAAATTTTAGTGGGTAAGAGTTATGCCCCTTGATTAAGCGATTTCATCAAATATTGGGAAAACCGTCGCTTTTTTGGAATTTTTGGACCAACTTATGTCGTTCGAAATGATCTCAGCTACATTTTGATATACCACAACCCTACTTTTGGTGACTTAGATGACTTGGAATTCTTGCGCGTTGAGAGTTATGCCCCTTGATTAAGCGATTTCATCAAATATTGGGAAAACCGTCGCTTTTTTGGAATTTTTGGACCAACTTATGTCGTTCGAAATGATCTCAGCTACATTTTGATATACCACAACCCTACTTTTGGTGACTTAGATGACTTGGAATTCTTGTGCGTTGAGAGTTATGCCCCTTGATTAAGCGATTTCATCAAATATTGGGAAAACCGTCGCTTTTTTGGAATTTTTGGACCAACTTATGTCGTTCGAAATGATCTCAGCTACATTTTGATATACCACAACCCTACTTTTGGTGACTTAGATGACTTGGAATTCTTGCGCGTTGAGGGTTACGGGGCGTTAATAAGTGCGATTACGCCCAAATTAGCGAAAACCGGCACTTTTTTGGTCTTCGGAAATGGATAAAAGTTCTTCGTGATGGTCCCAGGAGCAATTAGATGGGTCACAACCCTATTTTTGCAACTTTGAAAATTTTAGTGGGTAAGAGTTATGCCCCTTGATTAAGCGATTTCATCAAATATTGGGAAAACCGTCGCTTTTTTGGAATTTTTGGACCAACTTATGTCGTTCGAAATGATCTCAGCTACATTTTGATATACCACAACCCTACTTTTGGTGACTTAGATGACTTGGAATTCTTGCGCGTTGAGAGTTATGCCCCTTGATTAAGCGATTTCATCAAATATTGGGAAAACCGTCGCTTTTTTGGAATTTTTGGACCAACTTATGTCGTTCGAAATGATCTCAGCTACATTTTGATATACCACAACCCTACTTTTGGTGACTTAGATGACTTGGAATTCTTGCGCGTTGAGGGTTACGGGGCTTTAATAAGTGCGATTACGCCCAAATTAGCGAAAACCGGCACTTTTTTGGTCTTCGGAAATGGATAAAAGTTCTTCGTGATGGTCCCAGGAGCAATTAGATGGGTCACAACCCGATTTTTGCAACTTTGAAAATTTTAGTGGGTAAGAGTTATGCCCCTTGATTAAGCGATTTCATCAAATATTGGGAAAACCGTCGCTTTTTTGGAATTTTTGGACCAACTTATGTCGTTCGAAATGATCTCAGCTACATTTTGATATACCACAACCCTACTTTTGGTGACTTAGATGACTTGGAATTCTTGCGCGTTGAGAGTTATGCCCCTTGATTAAGCGATTTCATCAAATATTGGGAAAACCGTCGCTTTTTTGGAATTTTTGGACCAACTTATGTCGTTCGAAATGATCTCAGCTACAATTTGATATACCACAACCCTACTTTTGGTGACTTAGATGACTTGGAATTCTTGCGCGTTGAGAGTTATGCCCCTTGATTAAGCGATTTCATCAAATATTGGGAAAACCGTCGCTTTTTTGGAATTTTTGGACCAACTTATGTCGTTCGAAATGATCTCAGCTACATTTTGATATACCACAACCCTACTTTTGGTGACTTAGATGACTTGGAATTCTTGCGCGTTGAGGGTTACGGGGCTTTAATAAGTGCGATTACGCCCAAATTAGCGAAAACCGGCACTTTTTTGGTCTTCGGAAATGGATAAAAGTTCTTCGTGATGGTCCCAGGAGCAATTAGATGGGTCACAACCCTATTTTTGCAACTTTGAAAATTTTAGTGGGTAAGAGTTATGCCCCTTGATTAAGCGATTTCATCAAATATTGGGAAAACCGTCGCTTTTTTGGAATTTTTGGACCAACTTATGTCGTTCGAAATGATCTCAGCTACATTTTGATATACCACAACCCTACTTTTGGTGACTTAGATGACTTGGAATTCTTGCGCGTTGAGAGTTATGCCCCTTGATTAAGCGATTTCATCAAATATTGGGAAAACCGTCGCTTTTTTGGAATTTTTGGACCAACTTATGTCGTTCGAAATGATCTCAGCTACATTTTGATATACCACAACCCTACTTTTGGTGACTTAGATGACTTGGAATTCTTGTGCGTTGAGAGTTATGCCCCTTGATTAAGCGATTTCATCAAATATTGGGAAAACCGTCGCTTTTTTGGAATTTTTGGACCAACTTATGTCGTTCGAAATGATCTCAGCTACATTTTGATATACCACAACCCTACTTTTGGTGACTTAGATGACTTGGAATTCTTGCGCGTTGAGGGTTACGGGGCGTTAATAAGTGCGATTACGCCCAAATTAGCGAAAACCGGCACTTTTTTGGTCTTCGGAAATGGATAAAAGTTCTTCGTGATGGTCCCAGGAGCAATTAGATGGGTCACAACCCTATTTTTGCAACTTTGAAAATTTTAGTGGGTAAGAGTTATGCCCCTTGATTAAGCGATTTCATCAAATATTGGGAAAACCGTCGCTTTTTTGGAATTTTTGGACCAACTTATGTCGTTCGAAATGATCTCAGCTACATTTTGATATACCACAACCCTACTTTTGGTGACTTAGATGACTTGGAATTCTTGCGCGTTGAGAGTTATGCCCCTTGATTAAGCGATTTCATCAAATATTGGGAAAACCGTCGCTTTTTTGGAATTTTTGGACCAACTTATGTCGTTCGAAATGATCTCAGCTACATTTTGATATACCACAACCCTACTTTTGGTGACTTAGATGACTTGGAATTCTTGCGCGTTGAGAGTTATGCCCCTTGATTAAGCGATTTCATCAAATATTGGGAAAACCGTCGCTTTTTTGGAATTTTTGGACCAACTTATGTCGTTCGAAATGATCTCAGCTACATTTTGATATACCACAACCCTACTTTTGGTGACTTAGATGACTTGGAATTCTTGCGCGTTGAGGGTTACGGGGCTTTAATAAGTGCGATTACGCCCAAATTAGCGAAAACCGGCACTTTTTTGGTCTTCGGAAATGGATAAAAGTTCTTCGTGATGGTCCCAGGAGCAATTAGATGGGTCACAACCCTATTTTTGCAACTTTGAAAATTTTAGTGGGTAAGAGTTATGCCCCTTGATTAAGCGATTTCATCAAATATTGGGAAAACCGTCGCTTTTTTGGAATTTTTGGACCAACTTATGTCGTTCGAAATGATCTCAGCTACATTTTGATATACCACAACCCTACTTTTGGTGACTTAGATGACTTGGAATTCTTGCGCGTTGAGAGTTATGCCCCTTGATTAAGCGATTTCATCAAATATTGGGAAAACCGTCGCTTTTTTGGAATTTTTGGACCAACTTATGTCGTTCGAAATGATCTCAGCTACATTTTGATATACCACAACCCTACTTTTGGTGACTTAGATGACTTGGAATTCTTGCGCGTTGAGAGTTATGCCCCTTGATTAAGCGATTTCATCAAATATTGGGAAAACCGTCGCTTTTTTGGAATTTTTGGACCAACTTATGTCGTTCGAAATGATCTCAGCTACATTTTGATATACCACAACCCTACTTTTGGTGACTTAGATGACTTGGAATTCTTGCGCGTTGAGGGTTACGGGGCTTTAATAAGTGCGATTACGCCCAAATTAGCGAAAACCGGCACTTTTTTGGTCTTCGGAAATGGATAAAAGTTCTTCGTGATGGTCCCAGGAGCAATTAGATGGGTCACAACCCTATTTTTGCAACTTTGAAAATTTTAGTGGGTAAGAGTTATGCCCCTTGATTAAGCGATTTCATCAAATATTGGGAAAACCGTCGCTTTTTTGGAATTTTTGGACCAACTTATGTCGTTCGAAATGATCTCAGCTACATTTTGATATACCACAACCCTACTTTTGGTGACTTAGATGACTTGGAATTCTTGCGCGTTGAGAGTTATGCCCCTTGATTAAGCGATTTCATCAAATATTGGGAAAACCGTCGCTTTTTTGGAATTTTTGGACCAACTTATGTCGTTCGAAATGATCTCAGCTACATTTTGATATACCACAACCCTACTTTTGATGACTTAGATGACTTGGAATTCTTGCGCGTTGAGAGTTATGCCCCTTGATTAAGCGATTTCATCAAATATTGGGAAAACCGTCGCTTTTTTGGAATTTTTGGACCAACTTATGTCGTTCGAAATGATCTCAGCTACATTTTGATATACCACAACCCTACTTTTGGTGACTTAGATGACTTGGAATTCTTGCGCGTTGAGGGTTACGGGGCTTTAATAAGTGCGATTACGCCCAAATTAGCGAAAACCGGCACTTTTTTGGTCTTCGGAAATGGATAAAAGTTCTTCGTGATGGTCCCAGGAGCAATTAGATGGGTCACAACCCTATTTTTGCAACTTTGAAAATTTTAGTGGGTAAGAGTTATGCCCCTTGATTAAGCGATTTCATCAAATATTGGGAAAACCGTCGCTTTTTTGGAATTTTTGGACCAACTTATGTCGTTCGAAATGATCTCAGCTACATTTTGATATACCACAACCCTACTTTTGGTGACTTAGATGACTTGGAATTCTTGCGCGTTGAGAGTTATGCCCCTTGATTAAGCGATTTCATCAAATATTGGGAAAACCGTCGCTTTTTTGGAATTTTTGGACCAACTTATGTCGTTCGAAATGATCTCAGCTACATTTTGATATACCACAACCCTACTTTTGGTGACTTAGATGACTTGGAATTCTTGCGCGTTGAGAGTTATGCCCCTTGATTAAGCGATTTCATCAAATATTGGGAAAACCGTCGCTTTTTTGGAATTTTTGGACCAACTTATGTTGTTCGAAATGATCTCAGCTACATTTTGATATACCACAACCCTACTTTTGGTGACTTAGATGACTTGGAATTCTTGCGCGTTGAGGGTTACGGGGCTTTAATAAGTGCGATTACGCCCAAATTAGCGAAAACCAGCACTTTTTTGGTCTTCGGAAATGGATAAAAGTTCTTCGTGATGGTCCCAGGAGCAATTAGATGGGTCACAACCCTATTTTTGCAACTTTGAAAATTTTAGTGGGTAAGAGTTATGCCCCTTGATTAAGCGATTTCATCAAATATTGGGAAAACCGTCGCTTTTTTGGAATTTTTGGACCAACTTATGTCGTTCGAAATGATCTCAGCTACATTTTGATATACCACAACCCTACTTTTGGTGACTAAGATGACTTGGAATTCTTGCGCGTTGAGAGTTATGCCCCTTGATTAAGCGATTTCATCAAATATTGGGAAAACCGTCGCTTTTTTGGAATTTTTGGACCAACTTATGTCGTTCGAAATGATCTCAGCTACATTTTGATATACCACAACCCTACTTTTGGTGACTTAGATGACTTGGAATTCTTGCGCGTTGAGAGTTATGCCCCTTGATTAAGCGATTTCATCAAATATTGGGAAAACCGTCGCTTTTTTGGAATTTTTGGACCAACTTATGAGGTTCGAAATGATCTCAGCTACATTTTGATATACCACAACCCTACTTTTGGTGACTTAGATGACTTGGAAACCTTGCGCGTTGAGGGTTACGGGGCTTTAATAAGTGCGATTACGCCCAAATTAGCGAAAACCGGCACTTTTTTGGTCTTCGGAAATGGATAAAAGTTCTTCGTGATGGTCCCAGGAGCAATTAGATGGGTCACAACCCTATTTTTGCAACTTTGAAAATTTTAGTGGGTAAGAGTTATGCCCCATGATTAAGCGATTTCATCAAATATTGGGAAAACCGTCGCTTTTTTGGAATTTTTGGACCAACTTATGTCGTTCGAAATGATCTCAGCTACATTTTGATATACCACAACCCTACTTTTGGTGACTTAGATGACTTGGAATTCTTGCGCGTTGAGAGTTATGCCCCTTGATTAAGCGATTTCATCAAATATTGGGAAAACCGTCGCTTTTTTGGAATTTTTGGACCAACTTATGTCGTTCGAAATGATCTCAGCTACATTTTGATATACCACAACCCTACTTTTGGTGACTTAGATGACTTGGAATTCTTGCGCGTTGAGAGTTATGCCCCTTGATTAAGCGATTTCATCAAATATTGGGAAAACCGTCGCTTTTTTGGAATTTTTGGACCAACTTATGTCGTTCGAAATGATCTCAGCTACATTTTGATATACCACAACCCTACTTTTGGTGACTTAGATGACTTGGAATTCTTGCGCGTTGAGGGTTACGGGGCTTTAATAAGTGCGATTACGCCCAAATTAGCGAAAACCGGCACTTTTTTGGTCTTCGGAAATGGATAAAAGTTCTTCGTGATGGTCCCAGGAGCAATTAGATGGGTCACAACCCTATTTTTGCAACTTTGAAAATTTTAGTGGGTAAGAGTTATGCCCCTTGATTAAGCGATTTCATCAAATATTGGGAAAACCGTCGCTTTTTTGGAATTTTTGGACCAACTTATGTCGTTCGAAATGATCTCAGCTACATTTTGATATACCACAACCCTACTTTTGGTGACTTAGATGACTTGGAATTCTTGCGCATTGAGAGTTATGCCCCTTGATTAAGCGATTTCATCAAATATTGGGAAAACCGTCGCTTTTTTTGGAATTTTTGGACCAACTTATGTCGTTCGAAATGATCTCAGCTACATTTTGATATACCACAACCCTACTTTTGGTGACTTAGATGACTTGGAATTCTTGCGCGTTGAGAGTTATGCCCCTTGATTAAGCGATTTCATCAAATATTGGGAAAACCGTCGCTTTTTTGGAATTTTTGGACCAACTTATGTCGTTCGAAATGATCTCAGCTACATTTTGATATACCACAACCCTACTTTTGGTGACTTAGATGACTTGGAATTCTTGCGCGTTGAGAGTTATGCCCCTTGATTAAGCGATTTCATCAAATATTGGGAAAACCGTCGCTTTTTTGGAATTTTTGGACCAACTTATGTCGTTCGAAATGATCTCAGCTACATTTTGATATACCACAACCCTACTTTTGGTGACTTAGATGACTTGGAATTCTTGCGCGTTGAGAGTTATGCCCCTTGATTAAGCGATTTCATCAAATATTGGGAAAACCGTCGCTTTTTTGGAATTTTTGGACCAACTTATGTCGTTCGAAATGATCTCAGCTACATTTTGATATACCACAACCCTACTTTTGGTGACTTAGATGACTTGGAATTCTTGCGCGTTGAGAGTTATGCCCCTTGATTAAGCGATTTCATCAAATATTGGGAAAACCGTCGCTTTTTTGGAATTTTTGGACCAACTTATGTCGTTCGAAATGATCTCAGCTACATTTTGATATACCACAACCCTACTTTTGGTGACTTAGATGACTTGGAATTCTTGCGCGTTGAGGGTTACGGGGCTTTAATAAGTGCGATTACGCCCAAATTAGCGAAAACCGGCACTTTTTTGGTCTTCGGAAATGGATAAAAGTTCTTCGTGATGGTCCCAGGAGCAATTAGATGGGTCACAACCCTATTTTTGCAACTTTGAAAATTTTAGTGGGTAAGAGTTATGCCCCTTGATTAAGCGATTTCATCAAATATTGGGAAAACCGTCGCTTTTTTGGAATTTTTGGACCAACTTATGTCGTTCGAAATGATCTCAGCTACATTTTGATATACCACAACCCTACTTTTGGTGACTTAGATGACTTGGAATTCTTGCACGTTGAGAGTTATGCCCCTTGATTAAGCGATTTCATCAAATATTGGGAAAACCGTCGCTTTTTTGGAATTTTTGGACCACCTTATGTCGTTCGAAATGATCTCAGCTACATTTTGATATACCACAACCCTACTTTTGGTGACTTAGATGACTTGGAATTCTTGCGCGTTGAGAGTTATGCCCCTTGATTAAGCGATTTCATCAAATATTGGGAAAACCGTCGCTTTTTTGGAATTTTTGGACCAACTTATGTCGTTCGAAATGATCTCAGCTACATTTTGATATACCACAACCCTACTTTTGGTGACTTAGATGACTTGGAATTCTTGCGCGTTGAGAGTTATGCCCCTTGATTAAGCGATTTCATCAAATATTGGGAAAACCGTCGCTTTTTTGGAATTTTTGGACCAACTTATGTCGTTCGAAATGATCTCAGCTACATTTTGATATACCACAACCCTACTTTTGGTGACTTAGATGACTTGGAATTCTTGCGCGTTGAGAGTTATGCCCCTTGATTAAGCGATTTCATCAAATATTGGGAAAACCGTCGCTTTTTTGGAATTTTTGGACCAACTTATGTCGTTCGAAATGATCTCAGCTACATTTTGATATACCACAACCCTACTTTTGGTGACTTAGATGACTTGGAATTCTTGCGCGTTGAGAGTTATGCCCCTTGATTAAGCGATTTCATCAAATATTGGGAAAACCGTCGCTTTTTTGGAATTTTTGGACCAACTTATGTCGTTCGAAATGATCTCAGCTACATTTTGATATACCACAACCCTACTTTTGGTGACTTAGATGACTTGGAATTCTTGCGCGTTGAGGGTTACGGGGCTTTAATAAGTGCGATTACGCCCAAATTAGCGAAAACCGGCACTTTTTTGGTCTTCGGAAATGGATAAAAGTTCTTCGTGATGGTCCCAGGAGCAATTAGATGGGTCACAACCCTATTTTTGCAACTTTGAAAATTTTAGTGGGTAAGAGTTATGCCCCTTGATTAAGCGATTTCATCAAATATTGGGAAAACCGTCGCTTTTTTGGAATTTTTGGACCAACTTATGTCGTTCGAAATGATCTCAGCTACATTTTGATATACCACAACCCTACTTTTGGTGACTTAGATGACTTGGAATTCTTGCGCATTGAGAGTTATGCCCCTTGATTAAGCGATTTCATCAAATATTGGGAAAACCGTCGCTTTTTTGGAATTTTTGGACCAACTTATGTCGTTCGAAATGATCTCAGCTACATTTTGATATACCACAACCCTACTTTTGGTGACTTAGATGACTTGGAATTCTTGCGCGTTGAGAGTTATGCCCCTTGATTAAGCGATTTCATCAAATATTGGGAAAACCGTCGCTTTTTTGGAATTTTTGGACCATCTTATGTCGTTCGAAATGATCTCAGCTACATTTTGATATACCACAACCCTACTTTTGGTGACTTAGATGACTTGGAATTCTTGCGCGTTGAGAGTTATGCCCCTTGATTAAGCGATTTCATCAAATATTGGGAAAACCGTCGCTTTTTTGGAATTTTTGGACCAACTTATGTCGTTCGAAATGATCTCAGCTACATTTTGATATACCACAACCCTACTTTTAGTGACTTAGATGACTTGGAATTCTTGCGCGTTGAGAGTTATGCCCCTATATTAAGCGATTTCATCAAATATTGGGAAAACCGTCGCTTTTTTGGAATTTTTGGACCAACTTATGTCGTTCGAAATGATCTCAGCTACATTTTGATATACCACAACCCTACTTTTGGTGACTTAGATGACTTGGAATTCTTGCGCGTTGAGAGTTATGCCCCTTGATTAAGCGATTTCATCAAATATTGGGAAAACCGTCGCTTTTTTGGAATTTTTGGACCAACTTATGTCGTTCGAAATGATCTCAGCTACATTTTGATATACCACAACCCTACTTTTGGTGACTTAGATGACTTGGAATTCTTGCGCGTTGAGAGTTATGCCCCTTGATTAAGCGATTTCATCAAATATTGGGAAAACCGTCGCTTTTTTGGAATTTTTGGACCAACTTATGTCGTTCGAAATGATCTCAGCTACATTTTGATATACCACAACCCTACTTTTGGTGACTTAGATGACTTGGAATTCTTGCGCGTTGAGGGTTACGGGGCTTTAATAAGTGCGATTACGCCCAAATTAGCGAAAACCAGCACTTTTTTGGTCTTCGGAAATGGATAAAAGTTCTTCGTGATGGTCCCAGGAGCAATTAGATGGGTCACAACCCTATTTTTGCAACTTTGAAAATTTTAGTGGGTAAGAGTTAAGGTACCTTGATTAAGCGATTTCATCAAATATTGGGAAAACCGTCGCTTTTTTGGAATTTTTGGACCAACTTATGTCGTTCGAAATGATCTCAGCTACATTTTGATATACCACAACCCTACTTTTGGTGACTTAGATGACTTGGAATTCTTGCGCGTTGAGGGTTACGGGGCTTTAATAAGTGCGATTACGCCCAAATTAGCGAAAACCGGCACTTTTTTGGTCTTCGGAAATGGATAAAAGTTCTTCGTGATGGTCCCAGGAGCAATTAGATAGGTCACAACCCTATTTTTGCAACTTTGAAAATTTTAGTGGGTAAGAGTTATGCCCCTTGATTAAGCGATTTCATCAAATATTGGGAAAACCGTCGCTTTTTTGGAATTTTTGGACCAACTTATGTCGTTCGAAATGATCTCAGCTACATTTTGAATTACCACAACCCTACTTTTGGTGACTTAGATGACTTGGAATTCTTGCGCGTTGAGAGTTATGCCCCTTGATTAAGCGATTTCATCAAATATTGGGAAAACCGTAGCTTTTTTGGAATTTTTGGACCAACTTATGTCGTTCGAAATGATCTCAGCTACATTTTGATATACCACAACCCTACTTTTGGTGACTTAGATGACTTGGAATTCTTGCGCGTTGAGAGTTATGCCCCTTGATTAAGCGATTTCATCAAATATTGGGAAAACCGTCGCTTTTTTGGAATTTTTGACCAACTTATGTCGTTCGAAATGATCTCAGCTACATTTTGATATACCACAACCCTACTTTTGGTGACTTAGATGACTTGGAATTCTTGCGCGTTGAGGGTTACGGGGCTTTAATAAGTGCGATTACGCCCAAATTAGCGAAAACCGGCACTTTTTTGGTCTTCGGAAATGGATAAAAGTTCTTCGTGATGGTCCCAGGAGCAATTAGATGGGTCACAACCCTATTTTTGCAACTTTGAAAATTTAAGTGGGTAAGAGTTATGCCCCTTGATTAAGCGATTTCATCAAATATTGGGAAAACCGTCGCTTTTTTGGAATTTTTGGACCAACTTATGTCGTTCGAAATGATCTCAGCTACATTTTGATATACCACAACCCTACTTTTGGTGACTTAGATGACTTGGAATTCTTGCGCGTTGAGAGTTATGCCCCTTGATTAAGCAATTTCATCAAATATTGGGAAAACCGTCGCTTTTTTGGAATTTTTGGACCAACTTATGTCGTTCGAAATGATCTCAGCTACATTTTGATATACCACAACCCTACTTTTGGTGACTTAGATGACTTGGAATTCTTGCGCGTTGAGAGTTATGCCCCTTGATTAAGCGATTTCATCAAATATTGGGAAAACCGTCGCTTTTTTGGAATTTTTGGACCAACTTATGTCGTTCGAAATGATCTCAGCTACATTTTGATATACCACAACCCTACTTTTGGTGACTTAGATGACTTGGAATTCTTGCGCGTTGAGGGTTACGGGGCTTTAATAAGTGCGATTACGCCCAAATTAGCGAAAACCGGCACTTTTTTGGTCTTCGGAAATGGATAAAAGTTCTTCGTGATGGTCCCAGGAGCAATTAGATGGGTCACAACCCTATTTTTGCAACTTTGAAAATTTTAGTGGGTAAGAGTTATGCCCCTTGATTAAGCGATTTCATCAAATATTGGGAAAACCGTCGCTTTTTTGGAATTTTTGGACCAACTTATGTCGTTCGAAATGATCTCAGCTACATTTTGATATACCACAACCCTACTTTTGGTGACTTAGATGACTTGGAATTCTTGCACGTTGAGAGTTATGCCCCTTGATTAAGCGATTTCATCAAATATTGGGAAAACCGTCGCTTTTTTGGAATTTTTGGACCACCTTATGTCGTTCGAAATGATCTCAGCTACATTTTGATATACCACAACCCTACTTTTGGTGACTTAGATGACTTGGAATTCTTGCGCGTTGAGAGTTATGCCCCTTGATTAAGCGATTTCATCAAATATTGGGAAAACCGTCGCTTTTTTGGAATTTTTGGACCAACTTATGTCGTTCGAAATGATCTCAGCTACATTTTGATATACCACAACCCTACTTTTGGTGACTTAGATGACTTGGAATTCTTGCGCGTTGAGAGTTATGCCCCTTGATTAAGCGATTTCATCAAATATTGGGAAAACCGTCGCTTTTTTGGAATTTTTGGACCAACTTATGTCGTTCGAAATGATCTCAGCTACATTTTGATATACCACAACCCTACTTTTGGTGACTTAGATGAATTGGAATTCTTGCGCGTTGAGAGTTATGCCCCTTGATTAAGCGATTTCATCAAATATTGGGAAAACCGTCGCTTTTTTGGAATTTTTGGACCAACTTATGTCGTTCGAAATGATCTCAGCTACATTTTTTTTATATACCACAACCCTACTTTTGGTGACTTAGATGACTTGGAATTCTTGCGCGTTGAGGGTTACGGGGCTTTAATAAGTGCGATTACGCCCAAATTAGCGAAAACCAGCACTTTTTTGGTCTTCGGAAATGGATAAAAGTTCTTCGTGATGGTCCCAGGAGCAATTAGATGGGTCACAACCCTATTTTTGCAACTTTGAAAATTTTAGTGGGTAAGAGTTATGCCCCTTGATTAAGCGATTTCATCAAATATTGGGAAAACCGTCGCTTTTTTGGAATTTTTGGACCAACTTATGTCGTTCGAAATGATCTCAGCTACATTTTGATATACCACAACCCTACTTTTGGTGACTTAGATGACTTGGAATTCTTGCGCGTTGAGAGTTATGCCCCTTGATTAAGCGATTTCATCAAATATTGGGAAAACCGTCGCTTTTTTGGAATTTTTGGACCAACTTATGTCGTTCGAAATGATCTCAGCTACATTTTGATATACCACAACCCTACTTTTGGTGACTTAGATGACTTGGAATTCTTGCGCGTTGAGAGTTATGCCCCTTGATTAAGCGATTTCATCAAATATTGGGAAAACCGTTGCTTTTTTGGAATTTTTGGACCAACTTATGTCGTTCGAAATGATCTCAGCTACATTTTGATATACCACAACCCTACTTTTGGTGACTTAGATGACTTGGAATTCTTGCGCGTTGAGGGTTACGGGCCTTTAATAAGTGCGATTACGCCCAAATTAGCGAAAACCGGCACTTTTTTGGTCTTCGGAAATGGATAAAAGTTCTTCGTGATGGTCCCAGGAGCAATTAGATGGGTCACAACCCTATTTTTGCAACTTTGAAAATTTTAGTGGGTAAGAGTTATGCCCCATGATTAAGCGATTTCATCAAATATTGGGAAAACCGTCGCTTTTTTGGAATTTTTGGACCAACTTATGTCGTTCGAAATGATCTCAGCTACATTTTGATATACCACAACCCTACTTTTGGTGACTTAGATGACTTGGAATTCTTGCGCGTTGAGAGTTATGCCCCTTGATTAAGCGATTTCATCAAATATTGGGAAAACCGTCGCTTTTTTGGAATTTTTGGACCAACTTATGTCGTTCGAAATGATCTCAGCTACATTTTTTTATATACCACAACCCTACTTTTGGTGACTTAGATGACTTGGAATTCTTGCGCGTTGAGGGTTACGGGGCTTTAATAAGTGCGATTACGCCCAAATTAGCGAAAACCAGCACTTTTTTGGTCTTCGGAAATGGATAAAAGTTCTTCGTGATGGTCCCAGGAGCAATTAGATGGGTCACAACCCTATTTTTGCAACTTTGAAAATTTTAGTGGGTAAGAGTTATGCCCCTTGATTAAGCGATTTCATCAAATATTGGGAAAACCGTCGCTTTTTTGGAATTTTTGGACCAACTTATGTCGTTCGAAATGATCTCAGCTACATTTTGATATACCACAACCCTACTTTTGGTGACTTAGATGACTTGGAATTCTTGCGCGTTGAGAGTTATGCCCCCTTGATTAAGCGATTTCATCAAATATTGGGAAAACCGTCGCTTTTTTGGAATT
>OU744726.1:27654506-27723599 GCA_916613615.1 Steromphala cineraria | reverse complement strand
CAACGCGCAAGAATTCCAAGTCATCTAAGTCACCAAAAGTAGGGTTGTGGCATATCAAAATGTAGCTGAGATCATTTCGAACGACATAAGTTGGTCCAAAAATTCCAAAAAAGCGACGGTTTTCCCAATATTTGATGAAATCGCTTAATCAAGGGGCATAACTCTTACCCACTAAAATTTTCAAAGTTGCAAAAATAGGGTTGTGACCCATCTAATTGCTCCTGGGACCATCACGAAGAACTTTTATCCATTTCCGAAGACCAAAAAAGTGCCGGTTTTCGCTAATTTGGGCGTAATCGCACTTATTAAAGCCCCGTAACCCTCAACGCGCAAGAATTCCAAGTCATCTAAGTCACCAAAAGTAGGGTTGTGGCATATCAAAATGTAGCTGAGATCATTTCGAACGACATAAGTTGGTCCAAAAATTCCAAAAAAGCGACGGTTTTCCCAATATTTGATGAAATCGCTTAATCAAGGGGCATAACTCTTACCCACTAAAATTTTCAAAGTTGCAAAAATAGGGTTGTGACCCATCTAATTGCTCCTGGGACCATCACGAAGAACTTTTATCCATTTCCGAAGACCAAAAAAGTGCCGGTTTTCGCTAATTTGGGCGTAATCGCACTTATTAAAGCCCCGTAATCCTCAACGCGCAAGAATTCCAAGTCATCTAAGTCACCAAAAGTAGGGTTGTGGCATATCAAAATGTAGCTGAGATCATTTCGAACGACATAAGTTGGTCCAAAAATTCCAAAAAAGCGACGGTTTTCCCAATATTTGATGAAATCGCTTAATCAAGGGGCATAACTCTTACCCACTAAAATTTTCAAAGTTGCAAAAATAGGGTTGTGACCCATCTAATTGCTCCTGGGACCATCACGAAGAACTTTTATCCATTTCCGAAGACCAAAAAAGTGCCGGTTTTCGCTAATTTGGGCGTAATCGCACTTATTAAAGCCCCGTAACCCTCAACGCGCAAGAATTCCAAGTCATCTAAGTCACCAAAAGTAGGGTTGTGGCATATCAAAATGTAGCTGAGATCATTTCGAACGACATAAGTTGGTCCAAAAATTCCAAAAAAGCGACGGTTTTCCCAATATTTGATGAAAGCGCTTAATCAAGGGGCATAACTCTTACCCACTAAAATTTTCAAAGTTGCAAAAATAGGGTTGTGACCCATCTAATTGCTCCTGGGACCATCACGAAGAACTTTTATCCATTTCCGAAGACCAAAAAAGTGCCGGTTTTCGCTAATTTGGGCGTAATCGCACTTATTAAAGCCCCGTAACCCTCAACGCGCAAGAATTCCAAGTCATCTAAGTCACCAAAAGTAGGGTTGTGGCATATCAAAATGTAGCTGAGATCATTTCGAACGACATAAGTTGGTCCAAAAATTCCAAAAAAGCGACGGTTTTCCCAATATTTGATGAAATCGCTTAATCAAGGGGCATAACTCTTACCCACTAAAATTTTCAAAGTTGCAAAAATAGGGTTGTGACCCATCTAATTGCTCCTGGGACCATCACGAAGAACTTTTATCCATTTCCGAAGACCAAAAAAGTGCCGGTTTTCGCTAATTTGGGCGTAATCGCACTTATTAAAGCCCCGTAACCCTCAACGCGCAAGAATTCCAAGTCATCTAAGTCACCAAAAGTAGGGTTGTGGCATATCAAAATGTAGCTGAGATCATTTCGAACGACATAAGTTGGTCCAAAAATTCCAAAAAAGCGACGGTTTTCCCAATATTTGATGAAATCGCTTAATCAAGGGGCATAACTCTTACCCACTAAAATTTTCAAAGTTGCAAAAATAGGGTTGTGACCCATCTAATTGCTCCTGGGACCATCACGAAGAACTTTTATCCATTTCCGAAGACCAAAAAAGTGCCGGTTTTCGCTAATTTGGGCGTAATCGCACTTATTAAAGCCCCGTAACCCTCAACGCGCAAGAATTCCAAGTCATCTAAGTCACCAAAAGTAGGGTTGTGGCATATCAAAATGTAGCTGAGATCATTTCGAACGACATAAGTTGGTCCAAAAATTCCAAAAAAGCGACGGTTTTCCCAATATTTGATGAAATCGCTTAATCAAGGGGCATAACTCTTACCCACTAAAATTTTCAAAGTTGCAAAAATAGGGTTGTGACCCATCTAATTGCTCCTGGGACCATCACGAAGAACTTTTATCCATTTCCGAAGACCAAAAAAGTGCCGGTTTTCGCTAATTTGGGCGTAATCGCACTTATTAAAGCCCCGTAACCCTCAACGCGCAAGAATTCCAAGTCATCTAAGTCACCAAAAGTAGGGTTGTGGCATATCAAAATGTAGCTGAGATCATTTCGAACGACATAAGTTGGTCCAAAAATTCCAAAAAAGCGACGGTTTTCCCAATATTTGATGAAATCGCTTAATCAAGGGGCATAACTCTTACCCACTAAAATTTTCAAAGTTGCAAAAATAGGGTTGTGACCCATCTAATTGCTCCTGGGACCATCACGAAGAACTTTTATCCATTTCCGAAGACCAAAAAAGTGCCGGTTTTCGCTAATTTGGGCGTAATCGCACTTATTAAAGCCCCGTAACCCTCAACGCGCAAGAATTCCAAGTCATCTAAGTCACCAAAAGTAGGGTTGTGGCATATCAAAATGTAGCTGAGATCATTTCGAACGACATAAGTTGGTCCAAAAATTCCAAAAAGCGACGGTTTTCCCAATATTTGATGAAATCGCTTAATCAAGGGGCATAACTCTTACCCACTAAAATTTTCAAAGTTGCAAAAATAGGGTTGTGACCCATCTAATTGCTCCTGGGACCATCACGAAGAACTTTTATCCATTTCCGAAGACCAAAAAAGTGCCGGTTTTCGCTAATTTGGGCGTAATCGCACTTATTAAAGCCCCGTAACCCTCAACGCGCAAGAATTTCAAGTCATCTAAGTCACCAAAAGTAGGGTTGTGGCATATCAAAATGTAGCTGAGATCATTTCGAACGACATAAGTTGGTCCAAAAATTCCAAAAAAGCGACGGTTTTCCCAATATTTGATGAAATCGCTTAATCAAGGGGCATAACTCTTACCCACTAAAATTTTCAAAGTTGCAAAAATAGGGTTGTGACCCATCTAATTGCTCCTGGGACCATCACAAAGAACTTTTATCCATTTCCGAAGACCAAAAAAGTGCCGGTTTTCGCTAATTTGGGCGTAATCGCACTTATTAAAGCCCCGTAACCCTCAACGCGCAAGAATTCCAAGTCATCTAAGTCACCAAAAGTAGGGTTGTGGCATATCAAAATGTAGCTGAGATCATTTCGAACGACATAAGTTGGTCCAAAAAAGCGACGGTTTTCCCAATATTTGATGAAATCGCTTAATCAAGGGGCATAACTCTTACCCACTAAAATTTTCAAAGTTGCAAAAATAGGGTTGTGACCCATCTAATTGCTCCTGGGACCATCACGAAGAACTTTTATCCATTTCCGAAGACCAAAAAAGTGCCGGTTTTCGCTAATTTGGGCGTAATCGCACTTATTAAAGCCCCGTAACCCTCACCGCGCAAGAATTCCAAGTCATCTAAGTCACCAAAAGTAGGGTTGTGGCATATCAAAATGTAGCTGAGATCATTTCGAACGACATAAGTTGGTCCAAAAATTCCAAAAAAGCGACGGTTTTCCCAATATTTGATGAAATCGCTTAATCAAGGGGCATAACTCTTACCCACTAAAATTTTCAAAGTTGCAAAAATAGGGTTGTGACCCATCTAATTGCTCCTGGGACCATCACGAAGAACTTTTATCCATTTCCGAAGACCAAAAAAGTGCCGGTTTTCGCTAATTTGGGCGTAATCGCACTTATTAAAGCCCCGTAACCCTCAACGCGCAAGAATTCCAAGTCATCTAAGTCACCAAAAGTAGGGTTGTGGCATATCAAAATGTAGCTGAGATCATTTCGAACGACATAAGTTGGTCCAAAAATTCCAAAAAAGCGACGGTTTTCCCAATATTTGATGAAATCGCTTAATCAAGGGGCATAACTCTTACCCACTAAAATTTTCAAAGTTGCAAAAATAGGGTTGTGACCCATCTAATTGCTCCTGGGACCATCACGAAGAACTTTTATCCATTTCCGAAGACCAAAAAAGTGCCGGTTTTCGCTAATTTGGGCGTAATCGCACTTATTAAAGCCCCGTAACCCTCAACGCGCAAGAATTCCAAGTCATCTAAGTCACCAAAAGTAGGGTTGTGGCATATCAAAATGTAGCTGAGATCATTTCGAACGACATAAGTTGGTCCAAAAATTCCAAAAAAGCGACGGTTTTCCCAATATTTGATGAAATCGCTTAATCAAGGGGCATAACTCTTACCCACTAAAATTTTCAAAGTTGCAAAAATAGGGTTGTGACCCATCTAATTGCTCCTGGGACCATCACGAAGAACTTTTATCCATTTCCGAAGACCAAAAAAGTGCCGGTTTTCGCTAATTTGGGCGTAATCGCACTTATTAAAGCCCCGTAACCCTCAACGCGCAAGAATTCCAAGTCATCTAAGTCACCAAAAGTAGGGTTGTGGCATATCAAAATGTAGCTGAGATCATTTCGAACGACATAAGTTGGTCCAAAAATTCCAAAAAAGCGACGGTTTTCCCAATATTTGATGAAATCGCTTAATCAAGGGGCATAACTCTTACCCACTAAAATTTTCAAAGTTGCAAAAATAGGGTTGTGACCCATCTAATTGCTCCTGGGACCATCACGAAGAACTTTTATCCATTTCCGAAGACCAAAAAAGTGCCGGTTTTCGCTAATTTGGGCGTAATCGCACTTATTAAAGCCCCGTAACCCTCAACGCGCAAGAATTCCAAGTCATCTAAGTCACCAAAAGTAGGGTTGTGGCATATCAAAATGTAGCTGAGATCATTTCGAACGACATAAGTTGGTCCAAAAATTCCAAAAAAGCGACGGTTTTCCCAATATTTGATGAAATCGCTTAATCAAGGGGCATAACTCTTACCCACTAAAATTTTCAAAGTTGCAAAAATAGGGTTGTGACCCATCTAATTGCTCCTGGGACCATCACGAAGAACTTTTATCCATTTCCGAAGACCAAAAAAGTGCCGGTTTTCGCTAATTTGGGCGTAATCGCACTTATTAAAGCCCCGTAACCCTCAACGCGCAAGAATTCCAAGTCATCTAAGTCACCAAAAGTAGGGTTGTGGCATATCAAAATGTAGCTGAGATCATTTCGAACGACATAAGTTGGTCCAAAAATTCCAAAAAAGCGACGGTTTTCCCAATATTTGATGAAATCGCTTAATCAAGGGGCATAACTCTTACCCACTAAAATTTTCAAAGTTGCAAAAATAGGGTTGTGACCCATCTAATTGCTCCTGGGACCATCACGAAGAACTTTTATCCATTTCCGAAGACCAAAAAAGTGCCGGTTTTCGCTAATTTGGGCGTAATCGCACTTATTAAAGCCCCGTAACCCTCAACGCGCAAGAATTCCAAGTCATCTAAGTCACCAAAAGTAGGGTTGTGGCATATCAAAATGTAGCTGAGATCATTTCGAACGACATAAGTTGGTCCAAAAATTCCAAAAAAGCGACGGTTTTCCCAATATTTGATGAAATCGCTTAATCAAGGGGCATAACTCTTACCCACTAAAATTTTCAAAGTTGCAAAAATAGGGTTGTGACCCATCTAATTGCTCCTGGGACCATCACGAAGAACTTTTATCCATTTCCGAAGACCAAAAAAGTGCCGGTTTTCGCTAATTTGGGCGTAATCGCACTTATTAAAGCCCCGTAACCCTCAACGCGCAAGAATTCCAAGTCATCTAAGTCACCAAAAGTAGGGTTGTGGCATATCAAAATGTAGCTGAGATCATTTCGAACGACATAAGTTGGTCCAAAAATTCCAAAAAAGCGACGGTTTTCCCAATATTTGATGAAATCGCTTAATCAAGGGGCATAACTCTTACCCACTAAAATTTTCAAAGTTGCAAAAATAGGGTTGTGACCCATCTAATTGCTCCTGGGACCATCACGAAGAACTTTTATCCATTTCCGAAGACCAAAAAAGTGCCGGTTTTCGCTAATTTGGGCGTAATCGCACTTATTAAAGCCCCGTAACCCTCAACGCGCAAGAATTCCAAGTCATCTAAGTCACCAAAAGTAGGGTTGTGGCATATCAAAATGTAGCTGAGATCATTTCGAACGACATAAGTTGGTCCAAAAATTCCAAAAAAGCGACGGTTTTCCCAATATTTGATGAAATCGCTTAATCAAGGGGCATAACTCTTACCCACTAAAATTTTCAAAGTTGCAAAAATAGGGTTGTGACCCATCTAATTGCTCCTGGGACCATCACGAAGAACTTTTATCCATTTCCGAAGACCAAAAAAGTGCCGGTTTTCGCTAATTTGGGCGTAATCGCACTTATTAAAGCCCCGTAACCCTCAACGCGCAAGAATTCCAAGTCATCTAAGTCACCAAAAGTAGGGTTGTGGCATATCAAAATGTAGCTGAGATCATTTCGAACGACATAAGTTGGTCCAAAAATTCCAAAAAAGCGACGGTTTTCCCAATATTTGATGAAATCGCTTAATCAAGGGGCATAACTCTTACCCACTAAAATTTTCAAAGTTGCAAAAATAGGGTTGTGACCCATCTAATTGCTCCTGGGACCATCACGAAGAACTTTTATCCATTTCCGAAGACCAAAAAAGTGCCGGTTTTCGCTAATTTGGGCGTAATCGCACTTATTAAAGCCCCGTAACCCTCAACGCGCAAGAATTCCAAGTCATCTAAGTCACCAAAAGTAGGGTTGTGGCATATCAAAATGTAGCTGAGATCATTTCGAACGACATAAGTTGGTCCAAAAATTCCAAAAAAGCGACGGTTTTCCCAATATTTGATGAAATCGCTTAATCAAGGGGCATAACTCTTACCCACTAAAATTTTCAAAGTTGCAAAAATAGGGTTGTGACCCATCTAATTGCTCCTGGGACCATCACGAAGAACTTTTATCCATTTCCGAAGACCAAAAAAGTGCCGGTTTTCGCTAATTTGGGCGTAATCGCACTTATTAAAGCCCCGTAACCCTCAACGCGCAAGAATTCCAAGTCATCTAAGTCACCAAAAGTAGGGTTGTGGCATATCAAAATGTAGCTGAGATCATTTCGAACGACATAAGTTGGTCCAAAAATTCCAAAAAAGCGACGGTTTTCCCAATATTTGATGAAATCGCTTAATCAAGGGGCATAACTCTTACCCACTAAAATTTTCAAAGTTGCAAAAATAGGGTTGTGACCCATCTAATTGCTCCTGGGACCATCACGAAGAACTTTTATCCATTTCCGAAGACCAAAAAAGTGCCGGTTTTCGCTAATTTGGGCGTAATCGCACTTATTAAAGCCCCGTAACCCTCAACGCGCAAGAATTCCAAGTCATCTAAGTCACCAAAAGTAGGGTTGTGGCATATCAAAATGTAGCTGAGATCATTTCGAACGACATAAGTTGGTCCAAAAATTCCAAAAAAGCGACGGTTTTCCCAATATTTGATGAAATCGCTTAATCAAGGGGCATAACTCTTACCCACTAAAATTTTCAAAGTTGCAAAAATAGGGTTGTGACCCATCTAATTGCTCCTGGGACCATCACGAAGAACTTTTATCCATTTCCGAAGACCAAAAAAGTGCCGGTTTTCGCTAATTTGGGCGTAATCGCACTTATTAAAGCCCCGTAACCCTCAACGCACAAGAATTCCAAGTCATCTAAGTCACCAAAAGTAGGGTTGTGGCATATCAAAATGTAGCTGAGATCATTTCGAACAACATAAGTTGGTCCAAAAATTCCAAAAAAGCGACGGTTTTCCCAATATTTGATGAAATCGCTTAATCAAGGGGCATAACTCTTACCCACTAAAATTTTCAAAGTTGCAAAAATAGGGTTGTGACCCATCTAATTGCTCCTGGGACCATCACGAAGAACTTTTATCCATTTCCGAAGACCAAAAAAGTGCCGGTTTTCGCTAATTTGGGCGTAATCGCACTTATTAAAGCCCCGTAACCCTCAACGCGCAAGAATTCCAAGTCATCTAAGTCACCAAAAGTAGGGTTGTGGCATATCAAAATGTAGCTGAGATCATTTCGAACGACATAAGTTGGTCCAAAAATTCCAAAAAAGCGACGGTTTTCCCAATATTTGATGAAATCGCTTAATCAAGGGGCATAACTCTTACCCACTAAAATTTTCAAAGTTGCAAAAATAGGGTTGTGACCCATCTAATTGCTCCTGGGACCATCACGAAGAACTTTTATCCATTTCCGAAGACCAAAAAAGTGCCGGTTTTCGCTAATTTGGGCGTAATCGCACTTATTAAAGCCCCGTAACCCACAACGCGCAAGAATTCCAAGTCATCTAAGTCACCAAAAGTAGGGTTGTGGCATATCAAAATGTAGCTGAGATCATTTCGAACGGCATAAGTTGGTCCAAAAATTCCAAAAAAGCGACGGTTTTCCCAATATTTGATGAAATCGCTTAATCAAGGGGCATAACTCTTACCCACTAAAATTTTCAAAGTTGCAAAAATAGGGTTGTGACCCATCTAATTGCTCCTGGGACCATCACGAAGAACTTTTATCCATTTCCGAAGACCAAAAAAGTGCCGGTTTTCGCTAATTTGGGCGTAATCGCACTTATTATAGCCCCGTAACCCTCAACGCGCAAGAATTCCAAGTCATCTAAGTCACCAAAAGTAGGGTTGTGGCATATCAAAATGTAGCTGAGATCATTTCGAATGACATAAGTTGGTCCAAAAATTCCAAAAAAGCGACGGTTTTCCCAATATTTGATGAAATCGCTTAATCAAGGGGCATAACTCTTACCCACTAAAATTTTCAAAGTTGCAAAAATAGGGTTGTGACCCATCTAATTGCTCCTGGGACCATCACGAAGAACTTTTATCCATTTCCGAAGACCAAAAAAGTGCCGGTTTTCGCTAATTTGGGCGTAATCGCACTTATTAAAGCCTCGTAACCCTCAACGCGCAAGAATTCCAAGTCATCTAAGTCACCAAAAGTAGGGTTGTGGCATATCAAAATGTAGCTGAGATCATTTCGAACGACATAAGTTGGTCCAAAAATTCCAAAAAAAGCGACGGTTTTCCCAATATTTGATGAAATCGCTTAATCAAGGGGCATAACTCTTACCCACTAAAATTTTCAAAGTTGCAAAAATAGGGTTGTGACCCATCTAATTGCTCCTGGGACCATCACGAAGAACTTTTATCCATTTCCGAAGACCAAAAAAGTGCCGGTTTTCGCTAATTTGGGCGTAATCGCACTTATTAAAGCCTCGTAACCCTCAACGCGCAAGAATTCCAAGTCATCTAAGTCACCAAAAGTAGGGTTGTGGCATATCAAAATGTAGCTGAGATCATTTCGAACGACATAAGTTGGTCCAAAAATTCCAAAAAAGCGACGGTTTTCCCAATATTTGATGAAATCGCTTAATCAAGGGGCATAACTCTTACCCACTAAAATTTTCAAAGTTGCAAAAATAGGGTTGTGACCCATCTAATTGCTCCTGGGACCATCACGAAGAACTTTTATCCATTTCCGAAGACCAAAAAAGTGCCGGTTTTCGCTAATTTGGGCGTAATCGCACTTATTAAAGCCCCGTAACCCTCAACGCGCAAGAATTCCAAGTCATCTAAGTCACCAAAAGTAGGGTTGTGGCATATCAAAATGTAGCTGAGATCATTTCGAACGACATAAGTTGGTCCAAAAATTCCAAAAAAGCGACGGTTTTCCCAATATTTGATGAAATCGCTTAATCAAGGGGCATAACTCTTACCCACTAAAATTTTCAAAGTTGCAAAAATAGGGTTGTGACCCATCTAATTGCTCCTGGGACCATCACGAAGAACTTTTATCCATTTCCGAAGACCAAAAAAGTGCCGGTTTTCGCTAATTTGGGCGTAATCGCACTTATTAAAGCCCCGTAACCCTCAACGCGCAAGAATTCCAAGTCATCTGAGTCACCAAAAGTAGGGTTGTGGCATATCAAAATGTAGCTGAGATCATTTCGAACGACATAAGTTGGTCCAAAAATTCCAAAAAAGCGACGGTTTTCCCAATATTTGATGAAATCGCTTAATCAAGGGGCATAACTCTTACCCACTAAAATTTTCAAAGTTGCAAAAATAGGGTTGTGATCCATCTAATTGCCCCTGGGACCATCACGAAGAACTTTTATCCATTTCCGAAGACCAAAAAAGTGCCGGTTTTCGCTAATTTGGGCGTAATCGCACTTATTCAAGCCCCGTAACCCTCAACGCGCAAGAATTCCAAGTCATCAAAGTCACCAAAAGTAGGGTTGTGATATATCAAAATGTAGCTGAGATCATTTCGAACGACATAAGTTGGTCCAAAAATTCCAAAAAAGCGACGGTTTTCCCAATATTTGATGAAATCGCTTAATCAAGGGGCATAACTCTTACCCACTAAAATTTTCAAAGTTGCAAAAATAGGGTTGTGACCCATCTAATTGCCCCTGGGACCATCACGAAGAACTTTTATCCATTTCCGAAGACCAAAAAAGTGCCGGTTTTCGCTAATTTGGGCGTAATCGCACTTATTAAAGCCCCGTAACCCTCAACGCGCAAGAATTCCAAGTCATCAAAGTCACCAAAAGTAGGGTTGTGATATATCAAAATGTAGCTGAGATCATTTCGAACGACATAAGTTGGTCCAAAAATTCCAAAAAAGCGACGGTTTTCCCAATATTTGATGAAATCGCTTAATCAAGGGGCATAACTCTTACCCACTAAAATTTTCAAAGTTGCAAAAATAGGGTTGTGACCCATCTAATTGCTCCTGGGACCATCACGAAGAACTTTTATCCATTTCCTAAGACCAAAAAAGTGCCGGTTTTCGCTAATTTGGGCGTAATCGCACTTATTAAAGCCCCGTAACCCTCAACGCGCAAGAATTCCAAGTCATCTAAGTCACCAAAAGTAGGGTTGTGGCATATCAAAATGTAGCTGAGATCATTTCGAACGACATAAGTTGGTCCAAAAATTCCAAAAAAGCGACGGTTTTCCCAATATTTGATGAAATCGCTTAATCAAGGGGCATAACTCTTACCCACTAAAATTTTCAAAGTTGCAAAAATAGGGTTGTGACCCATCTAATTGCTCCTGGGACCATCACGAAGAACTTTTATCCATTTCCGAAGACCAAAAAAGTGCCGGTTTTCGCTAATTTGGGCGTAATCGCACTTATTAAAGCCCCGTAACCCTCAACGCGCAAGAATTCCAAGTCATCTAAGTCACCAAAAGTAGGGTTGTGGCATATCAAAATGTAGCTGAGATCATTTCGAACGACATAAGTTGGTCCAAAAATTCCAAAAAAGTGACGGTTTTCCCAATATTTGATGAAATCGCTTAATCAAGGGGCATAACTCTTACCCACTAAAATTTTCAAAGTTGCAAAAATAGGGTTGTGACCCATCTAATTGCTCCTGGGACCATCACGAAGAACTTTTATCCATTTCCGAAGACCAAAAAAGTGCCGGTTTTCGCTAATTTGGGCGTAATCGCATTTATTAAAGCCCCGTAACCCTCAACGCGCAAGAATTCCAAGTCATCTAAGTCACCAAAAGTAGGGTTGTGGCATATCAAAATGTAGCTGAGATCATTTCGAACGACATAAGTTGGTCCAAAAATTCCAAAAAAGCGACGGTTTTCCCAATATTTGATGAAATCGCTTAATCAAGGGGCATAACTCTTACCCACTAAAATTTTCAAAGTTGCAAAAATAGGGTTGTGACCCATCTAATTGCTCCTGGGACCATCACGAAGAACTTTTATCCATTTCCGAAGACCAAAAAAGTGCCGGTTTTCGCTAATTTGGGCGTAATCGCACTTATTAAAGCCCCGTAACCCTCAACGCGCAAGAATTCCAAGTCATCTAAGTCACCAAAAGTAGGGTTGTGGCATATCAAAATGTAGCTGAGATCATTTCGAACGACATAAGTTGGTCCAAAAATTCCAAAAAAGCGACGGTTTTCCCAATATTTGATGAAATCGCTTAATCAAGGGGCATAACTCTTACCCACTAAAATTTTCAAAGTTGCAAAAATAGGGTTGTGACCCATCTAATTGCTCCTGGGACCATCACGAAGAACTTTTATCCATTTCCGAAGACCAAAAAAGTGCCGGTTTTCGCTAATTTGGGCGTAATCGCACTTATTAAAGCCCCGTAACCCTCAACGCGCAAGAATTCCAAGTCATCTAAGTCACCAAAAGTAGGGTTGTGGCATATCAAAATGTAGCTGAGATCATTTCGAACGACATAAGTTGGTCCAAAAATTCCAAAAAAGCGACGGTTTTCCCAATATTTGATGAAATCGCTTAATCAAGGGGCATAACTCTTACCCACTAAAATTTTCAAAGTTGCAAAAATAGGGTTGTGACCCATCTAATTGCTCCTGGGACCATCACGAAGAACTTTTATCCATTTCCGAAGACCAAAAAAGTGCCGGTTTTCGCTAATTTGGGCGTAATCGCACTTATTAAAGCCCCGTAACCCTCAACGCGCAAGAATTCCAAGTCATCTAAGTCACCAAAAGTAGGGTTGTGGCATATCAAAATGTAGCTGAGATCATTTCGAACGACATAAGTTGGTCCAAAAATTCCAAAAAAGCGACGGTTTTCCCAATATTTGATGAAATCGCTTAATCAAGGGGCATAACTCTTACCCACTAAAATTTTCAAAGTTGCAAAAATAGGGTTGTGACCCATCTAATTGCTCCTGGGACCATCACGAAGAACTTTTATCCATTTCCGAAGACCAAAAAAGTGCCGGTTTTCGCTAATTTGGGCGTAATCGCATTTATTAAAGCCCCGTAACCCTCAACGCGCAAGAATTCCAAGTCATCTAAGTCACCAAAAGTAGGGTTGTGGCATATCAAAATGTAGCTGAGATCATTTCGAACGACATAAGTTGGTCCAAAAATTCCAAAAAAGCGACGGTTTTCCCAATATTTGATGAAATCGCTTAATCAAGGGGCATAACTCTTACCCACTAAAATTTTCAAAGTTGCAAAAATAGGGTTGTGACCCATCTAATTGCTCCTGGGACCATCACGAAGAACTTTTATCCATTTCCGAAGACCAAAAAAGTGCCGGTTTTCGCTAATTTGGGCGTAATCGCACTTATTAAAGCCCCGTAACCCTCAACGCGCAAGAATTCCAAGTCATCTGAGTCACCAAAAGTAGGGTTGTGGCATATCAAAATGTAGCTGAGATCATTTCGAACGACATAAGTTGGTCCAAAAATTCCAAAAAAGCGACGGTTTTCCCAATATTTGATGAAATCGCTTAATCAAGGGGCATAACTCTTACCCACTAAAATTTTCAAAGTTGCAAAAATAGGGTTGTGACCCATCTAATTGCTCCTGGGACCATCACGAAGAACTTTTATCCATTTCCGAAGACCAAAAAAGTGCCGGTTTTCGCTAATTTGGGCGTAATCGCACTTATTAAAGCCCCGTAACCCTCAACGCGCAAGAATTCCAAGTCATCTGAGTCACCAAATGTAGGGTTGTGGCATATCAAAATGTAGCTGAGATCATTTCGAACGACATAAGTTGGTCCAAAAATTCCAAAAAAGCGACGGTTTTCCCAATATTTGATGAAATCGCTTAATCAAGGGGCATAACTCTTACCCACTAAAATTTTCAAAGTTGCAAAAATAGGGTTGTGACCCATCTAATTGCTCCTGGGACCATCACGAAGAACTTTTATCCATTTCCGAAGACCAAAAAAGTGCCGGTTTTCGCTAATTTGGGCGTAATCGCACTTATTAAAGCCCCGTAACCCTCAACGCGCAAGAATTCCAAGTCATCTAAGTCACCAAAAGTAGGGTTGTGGCATATCAAAATGTAGCTGAGATCATTTCGAACGACATAAGTTGGTCCAAAAATTCCAAAAAAGCGACGGTTTTCCCAATATTTGATGAAATCGCTTAATCAAGGGGCATAACTCTTACCCACTAAAATTTTCAAAGTTGCAAAAATAGGGTTGTGACCCATCTAATTGCTCCTGGGACCATCACGAAGAACTTTTATCCATTTCCGAAGACCAAAAAAGTGCCGTTTTTCGCTAATTTGGGCGTAATCGCACTTATTAAAGCCCCGTAACCCTCAACGCGCAAGAATTCCAAGTCATCTAAGTCACCAAAAGTAGGGTTGTGGCATATCAAAATGTAGCTGAGATCATTTCGAACGACATAAGTTGGTCCAAAAATTCCAAAAAAGCGACGGTTTTCCCAATATTTGATGAAATCGCTTAATCAAGGGGCATAACTCTTACCCACTAAAATTTTCAAAGTTGCAAAAATAGGGTTGTGACCCATCTAATTGCTCCTGGGACCATCACGAAGAACTTTTATCCATTTCCGAAGACCAAAAAAGTGCCGGTTTTCGCTAATTTGGGCGTAATCGCACTTATTAAAGCCCCGTAACCCTCAACGCGCAAGAATTCCAAGTCATCTGAGTCACCAAAAGTAGGGTTGTGGCATATCAAAATGTAGCTGAGATCATTTCGAACGACATAAGTTGGTCCAAAAATTCCAAAAAAGCGACGGTTTTCCCAATATTTGATGAAATCGCTTAATCAAGGGGCATAACTCTTACCCACTAAAATTTTCAAAGTTGCAAAAATAGGGTTGTGACCCATCTAATTGCTCCTGGGACCATCACGAAGAACTTTTATCCATTTCCGAAGACCAAAAAAGTGCCGGTTTTCGCTAATTTGGGCGTAATCGCACTTATTAAAGCCCCGTAACCCTCAACGCGCAAGAATTCCAAGTCATCTGAGTCACCAAATGTAGGGTTGTGGCATATCAAAATGTAGCTGAGATCATTTCGAACGACATAAGTTGGTCCAAAAATTCCAAAAAAGCGACGGTTTTCCCAATATTTGATGAAATCGCTTAATCAAGGGGCATAACTCTTACCCACTAAAATTTTCAAAGTTGCAAAAATAGGGTTGTGACCCATCTAATTGCTCCTGGGACCATCACGAAGAACTTTTATCCATTTCCGAAGACCAAAAAAGTGCCGGTTTTCGCTAATTTGGGCGTAATCGCACTTATTAAAGCCCCGTAACCCTCAACGCGCAAGAATTCCAAGTCATCTAAGTCACCAAAAGTAGGGTTGTGGCATATCAAAATGTAGCTGAGATCATTTCGAACGACATAAGTTGGTCCAAAAATTCCAAAAAAGCGACGGTTTTCCCAATATTTGATGAAATCGCTTAATCAAGGGGCATAACTCTTACCCACTAAAATTTTCAAAGTTGCAAAAATAGGGTTGTGACCCATCTAATTGCTCCTGGGACCATCACGAAGAACTTTTATCCATTTCCGAAGACCAAAAAAGTGCCGTTTTTCGCTAATTTGGGCGTAATCGCACTTATTAAAGCCCCGTAACCCTCAACGCGCAAGAATTCCAAGTCATCTAAGTCACCAAAAGTAGGGTTGTGGCATATCAAAATGTAGCTGAGATCATTTCGAACGACATAAGTTGGTCCAAAAATTCCAAAAAAGCGACGGTTTTCCCAATATTTGATGAAATCGCTTAATCAAGGGGCATAACTCTTACCCACTAAAATTTTCAAAGTTGCAAAAATAGGGTTGTGACCCATCTAATTGCTCCTGGGACCATCACGAAGAACTTTTATCCATTTCCGAAGACCAAAAAAGTGCCGGTTTTCGCTAATTTGGGCGTAATCGCACTTATTAAAGCCCCGTAACCCTCAACGCGCAAGAATTCCAAGTCATCTGAGTCACCAAAAGTAGGGTTGTGGCATATCAAAATGTAGCTGAGATCATTTCGAACGACATAAGTTGGTCCAAAAATTCCAAAAAAGCGACGGTTTTCCCAATATTTGATGAAATCGCTTAATCAAGGGGCATAACTCTTACCCACTAAAATTTTCAAAGTTGCAAAAATAGGGTTGTGACCCATCTAATTGCTCCTGGGACCATCACGAAGAACTTTTATCCATTTCCGAAGACCAAAAAAGTGCCGGTTTTCGCTAATTTGGGCGTAATCGCACTTATTAAAGCCCCGTAACCCTCAACGCGCAAGAATTCCAAGTCATCTAAGTCACCAAAAGTAGGGTTGTGGCATATCAAAATGTAGCTGAGATCATTTCGAACGACATAAGTTGGTCCAAAAATTCCAAAAAAGCGACGGTTTTCCCAATATTTGATGAAATCGCTTAATCAAGGGGCATAACTCTTACCCACTAAAATTTTCAAAGTTGCAAAAATAGGGTTGTGACCCATCTTATTGCTCCTGGGACCATCACGAAGAACTTTTATCCATTTCCGAAGACCAAAAAAGTGCCGTTTTTCGCTAATTTGGGCGTAATCGCACTTATTAAAGCCCCGTAACTCTCAACGCGCAAGAATTCCAAGTCATCTTAGTCACCAAAAGTAGGGTTGTGGCATATCAAAATGTAGCTGAGATCATTTCGGACGACATAAGTTGGTCCAAAAATTCCAAAAAAGCGACGGTTTTCCCAATATTTGATGAAATCGCTTAATCAAGGGGCATAACTCTTACCCACTAAAATTTTCAAAGTTGCAAAAATAGGGTTGTGACCCATCTAATTGCTCCTGGGACCATCACGAAGAACTTTTATCCATTTCCGAAGACCAAAAAAGTGCCGGTTTTCGCTAATTTGGGCGTAATCGCACTTATTAAAGCCCCGTAACCCTCAACGCGCAAGAATTCCAAGTCATCTAAGTCACCAAAAGTAGGGTTGTGGCATATCAAAATGTAGCTGAGATCATTTCGAACGACATAAGTTGGTCCAAAAATTCCAAAAAAGCGACGGTTTTCCCAATATTTGATGAAATCGCTTAATCAAGGGGCATAACTCTTACCCACTAAAATTTTCAAAGTTGCAAAAATAGGGTTGTGACCCATCTAATTGCTCCTGGGACCATCACGAAGAACTTTTATCCATTTCCGAAGACCAAAAAAGTGCCGGTTTTCGCTAATTTGGGCGTAATCGCACTTATTAAAGCCCCGTAACCCTCAACGCGCAAGAATTCCAAGTCATCTAAGTCACCAAAAGTAGGGTTGTGGCATATCAAAATGTAGCTGAGATCATTTCGAACGACATAAGTTGGTCCAAAAATTCCAAAAAAGCGACGGTTTTCCCAATATTTGATGAAATCGCTTAATCAAGGGGCATAACTCTTACCCACTAAAATTTTCAAAGTTGCAAAAATAGGGTTGTGACCCATCTAATTGCTCCTGGGACCATCACGAAGAACTTTTATCCATTTCCGAAGACCAAAAAAGTGCCGGTTTTCGCTAATTTGGGCGTAATCGCACTTATTAAAGCCCCGTAACCCTCAACGCGCAAGAATTCCAAGTCATCTGAGTCACCAAAAGTAGGGTTGTGGCATATCAAAATGTAGCTGAGATCATTTCGAACGACATAAGTTGGTCCAAAAATTCCAAAAAAGCGACGGTTTTCCCAATATTTGATGAAATCGCTTAATCAAGGGGCATAACTCTTACCCACTAAAATTTTCAAAGTTGCAAAAATAGGGTTGTGACCCATCTAATTGCTCCTGGGACCATCACGAAGAACTTTTATCCATTTCCGAAGACCAAAAAAGTGCCGGTTTTCGCTAATTTGGGCGTAATCGCACTTATTAAAGCCCCGTAACCCTCAACGCGCAAGAATTCCAAGTCATCTAAGTCACCAAAAGTAGGGTTGTGATATATCAAAATGTAGCTGAGATCATTTCGAACGACATAAGTTGGTCCAAAAATTCCAAAAAAGCGACGGTTTTCCCAATATTTGATGAAATCGCTTAATCAAGGGGCATAACTCTTACCCACTAAAATTTTCAAAGTTGCAAAAATAGGGTTGTGACCCATCTAATTGCTCCTGGGACCATCACGAAGAACTTTTATCCATTTCCGAAGACCAAAAAAGTGCCGTTTTTCGCTAATTTGGGCGTAATCGCACTTATTAAAGCCCCGTAACCCTCAACGCGCAAGAATTCCAAGTCATCTTAGTCACCAAAAGTAGGGTTGTGGCATATCAAAATGTAGCTGAGATCATTTCGAACGACATAAGTTGGTCCAAAAATTCCAAAAAAGCGACGGTTTTCCCAATATTTGATGAAATCGCTTAATCAAGGGGCATAACTCTTACCCACTAAAATTTTCAAAGTTGCAAAAATAGGGTTGTGACCCATCTAATTGCTCCTGGGACCATCACGAAGAACTTTTATCCATTTCCGAAGACCAAAAAAGTGCCGGTTTTCGCTAATTTGGGCATAATCGCACTTATTAAAGCCCCGTAACCCTCAACGCGCAAGAATTCCAAGTCATCTAAGTCACCAAAAGTAGGGTTGTGGCATATCAAAATGTAGCTGAGATCATTTCGAACGACATAAGTTGGTCCAAAAATTCCAAAAAAGCGACGGTTTTCCCAATATTTGATGAAATCGCTTAATCAAGGGGCATAACTCTTACCCACTAAAATTTTCAAAGTTGCAAAAATAGGGTTGTGACCCATCTAATTGCTCCTGGGACCATCACGAAGAACTTTTATCCATTTCCGAAGACCAAAAAAGTGCCGGTTTTCGCTAATTTGGGCGTAATCGCACTTATTAAAGCCCCGTAACCCTCAACGCGCAAGAATTCCAAGTCATCTAAGTCACCAAAAGTAGGGTTGTGGCATATCAAAATGTAGCTGAGATCATTTCGAACGACATAAGTTGGTCCAAAAATTTCAAAAAAGCAACGGTTTTCCCAATATTTGATGAAATCGCTTAATCAAGGGGCATAACTCTTACCCACTAAAATTTTCAAAGTTGCAAAAATAGGGTTGTGACCCATCTAATTGCTCCTGGGACCATCACGAAGAACTTTTATCCATTTCCGAAGACCAAAAAAGTGCCGGTTTTCGCTAATTTGGGCATAATCGCACTTATTCAAGCCCCGTAACCCTCAACGCGCAAGAATTCCAAGTCATCTGAGTCACCAAAAGTAGGGTTGTGGCATATCAAAATGTAGCTGAGATCATTTCGAACGACATAAGTTGGTCCAAAAATTCCAAAAAAGCGACGGTTTTCCCAATATTTGATGAAATCGCTTAATCAAGGGGCATAACTCTTACCCACTAAAATTTTCAAAGTTGCAAAAATAGGGTTGTGACCCATCTAATTGCTCCTGGGACCATCACGAAGAACTTTTATCCATTTCCGAAGACCAAAAAAGTGCCGGTTTTCGCTAATTTGGGCGTAATCGCACTTATTAAAGCCCCGTAACCCTCAACGCGCAAGAATTCCAAGTCATCTAAGTCACCAAAAGTAGGGTTGTGGCATATCAAAATGTAGCTGAGATCATTTCGAACGACATAAGTTGGTCCAAAAATTCCAAAAAAGCGACAGTTTTCCCAATATTTGATGAAATCGCTTAATCAAGGGGCATAACTCTTACCCACTAAAATTTTCAAAGTTGCAAAAATAGGGTTGTGACCCATCTAATTGCTCCTGGGACCATCACGAAGAACTTTTATCCATTTCCGAAGACCAAAAAAGTGCCGTTTTTCGCTAATTTGGGCGTAATCGCACTTATTAAAGCCCCGTAACCCTCAACGCGCAAGAATTCCAAGTCATCGAAGTCACCAAAAGTAGGGTTGTGGCATATCAAAATGTAGCTGAGATCATTTCGAACGACATAAGTTGGTCCAAAAATTCCAAAAAAAGCGACGGTTTTCCCAATATTTGATGAAATCGCTTAATCAAGGGGCATAACTCTTACCCACTAAAATTTTCAAAGTTGCAAAAATAGGGTTGTGACCCATCTAATTGCTCCTGGGACCATCACGAAGAACTTTTATCCATTTCCGAGGACCAAAAAAGTGCCGGTTTTCGCTAATTTGGGCGTAATCGCACTTATTAAAGCCCCGTAACTCTCAACGCGCAAGAATTCCAAGTCATCTAAGTCACCAAAAGTAGGGTTGTGGCATATCAAAATGTAGCTGAGATCATTTCGAACGACATAAGTTGGTCCAAAAATTCCAAAAAAGCGACGGTTTTCCCAATATTTGATGAAATCGCTTAATCAAGGGGCATAACTCTTACCCACTAAAATTTTCAAAGTTGCAAAAATAGGGTTGTGACCCATCTAATTGCTCCTGGGACCATCACGAAGAACTTTTATCCATTTCCGAAGACCAAAAAAGTGCCGGTTTTCGCTAATTTGGGCGTAATCGCACTTATTAAAGCCCCGTAACCCTCAACGCGCAAGAATTCCAAGTCATCTAAGTCACCAAAAGTAGGGTTGTGGCATATCAAAATGTAGCTGAGATCATTTCGAACGACATAAGTTGGTCCAAAAATTCCAAAAAAGCGACGGTTTTCCCAATATTTGATGAAATCGCTTAATCAAGGGGCATAACTCTTACCCACTAAAATTTTCAAAGTTGCAAAAATAGGGTTGTGACCCATCTAATTGCTCCTGGGACCATCACGAAGAACTTTTATCCATTTCCGAAGACCAAAAAAGTGCCGGTTTTCGCTAATTTGGGCGTAATCGCACTTATTAAAGCCCCGTAACTCTCAACGCGCAAGAATTCCAAGTCATCTAAGTCACCAAAAGTAGGGTTGTGGCATATCAAAATGTAGCTGAGATCATTTCGAACGACATAAGTTGGTCCAAAAATTCCAAAAAAGCGACGGTTTTCCCAATATTTGATGAAATCGCTTAATCAAGGGGCATAACTCTTACCCACTAAAATTTTCAAAGTTGCAAAAATAGGGTTGTGACCCATCTAATTGCTCCTGGGACCATCACGAAGAACTTTTATCCATTTCCGAAGACCAAAAAAGTGCCGGTTTTCGCTAATTTGGGCGTAATCGCACTTATTAAAGCCCCGTAACCCTCAACGCGCAAGAATTCCAAGTCATCTAAGTCACCAAAAGTAGGGTTGTGGCATATCAAAATGTAGCTGAGATCATTTCGAACGACATAAGTTGGTTCAAAAATTCCAAAAAAGCGACGGTTTTCCCAATATTTGATGAAATCGCTTAATCAAGGGGCATAACTCTTACCCACTAAAATTTTCAAAGTTGCAAAAATAGGGTTGTGACCCATCTAATTGCTCCTGGGACCATCACGAAGAACTTTTATCCATTTCCGAAGACCAAAAAAGTGCCGGTTTTCGCTAATTTGGGCGTAATCGCACTTATTAAAGCCCCGTAACTCTCAACGCGCAAGAATTCCAAGTCATCTAAGTCACCAAAAGTAGGGTTGTGGCATATCAAAATGTAGCTGAGATCATTTCGAACGACATAAGTTGGTCCAAAAATTCCAAAAAAGCGACGGTTTTCCCAATATTTGATGAAATCGCTTAATCAAGGGGCATAACTCTTACCCACTAAAATTTTCAAAGTTGCAAAAATAGGGTTGTGACCCATCTAATTGCTCCTGGGACCATCACGAAGAACTTTTATCCATTTCCGAAGACCAAAAAAGTGCCGGTTTTCGCTAATTTGGGCGTAATCGCACTTATTAAAGCCCCGTAACCCTCAACGCGCAAGAATTCCAAGTCATCTAAGTCACCAAAAGTAGGGTTGTGGCATATCAAAATGTAGCTGAGATCATTTCGAACGACATAAGTTGGTCCAAAAATTCCAAAAAAGCGACGGTTTTCCCAATATTTGATGAAATCGCTTAATCAAGGGGCATAACTCTTACCCACTAAAATTTTCAAAGTTGCAAAAATAGGGTTGTGACCCATCTAATTGCTCCTGGGACCATCACGAAGAACTTTTATCCATTTCCGAAGACCAAAAAAGTGCCGGTTTTCGCTAATTTGGGCGTAATCGCACTTATTAAAGCCCCGTAACCCTCAACGCGCAAGAATTCCAAGTCATCTAAGTCACCAAAAGTAGGGTTGTGGCATATCAAAATGTAGCTGAGATCATTTCGAACGACATAAGTTGGTCCAAAAATTCCAAAAAAGCGACGGTTTTCCCAATATTTGATGAAATCGCTTAATCAAGGGGCATAACTCTTACCCACTAAAATTTTCAAAGTTGCAAAAATAGGGTTGTGACCCATCTAATTGCTCCTGGGACCATCACGAAGAACTTTTATCCATTTCCGAGGACCAAAAAAGTGCCGGTTTTCGCTAATTTGGGCGTAATCGCACTTATTAAAGCCCCGTAACTCTCAACGCGCAAGAATTCCAAGTCATCTAAGTCACCAAAAGTAGGGTTGTGGCATATCAAAATGTAGCTGAGATCATTTCGAACGACATAAGTTGGTCCAAAAATTCCAAAAAAGCGACGGTTTTCCCAATATTTGATGAAATCGCTTAATCAAGGGGCATAACTCTTACCCACTAAAATTTTCAAAGTTGCAAAAATAGGGTTGTGACCCATCTAATTGCTCCTGGGACCATCACGAAGAACTTTTATCCATTTCCGAAGACCAAAAAAGTGCCGGTTTTCGCTAATTTGGGCGTAATCGCACTTATTAAAGCCCCGTAACCCTCAACGCGCAAGAATTCCAAGTCATCTAAGTCACTAAAAGTAGGGTTGTGGCACATCAAAATGTAGCTGAGATCATTTCGAACGACATAAGTTGGTCCAAAAATTCCAAAAAAGCGACGGTTTTCCCAATATTTGATGAAATCGCTTAATCAAGGGGCATAACTCTTACCCACTAAAATTTTCAAAGTTGCAAAAATAGGGTTGTGACCCATCTAATTGCTCCTGGGACCATCACGAAGAACTTTTATCCATTTCCGAAGACCAAAAAAGTGCCGGTTTTCGCTAATTTGGGCGTAATCGCACTTATTAAAGCCCCGTAACCCTCAACGCGCAAGAATTCCAAGTCATCTAAGTCACCAAAAGTAGGGTTGTGGCATATCAAAATGTAGCTGAGATCATTTCGAACGACATAAGTTGGTCCAAAAATTCCAAAAAAGCGACGGTTTTCCCAATATTTGATGAAATCGCTTAATCAAGGGGCATAACTCTTACCCACTAAAATTTTCAAAGTTGCAAAAATAGGGTTGTGACCCATCTAATTGCTCCTGGGACCATCACGAAGAACTTTTATCCATTTCCGAAGACCAAAAAAGTGCCGGTTTTCGCTAATTTGGGCGTAATCGCACTTATTAAAGCCCCGTAACTCTCAACGCGCAAGAATTCCAAGTCATCTAAGTCACCAAAAGTAGGGTTGTGGCATATCAAAATGTAGCTGAGATCATTTCGAACGACATAAGTTGGTCCAAAAATTCCAAAAAAGCGACGGTTTTCCCAATATTTGATGAAATCGCTTAATCAAGGGGCATAACTCTTACCCACTAAAATTTTCAAAGTTGCAAAAATAGGGTTGTGACCCATCTAATTGCTCCTGGGACCATCACGAAGAACTTTTATCCATTTCCGAAGACCAAAAAAGTGCCGGTTTTCGCTAATTTGGGCGTAATCGCACTTATTAAAGCCCCGTAACCCTCAACGCGCAAGAATTCCAAGTCATCTAAGTCACCAAAAGTAGGGTTGTGGCATATCAAAATGTAGCTGAGATCATTTCGAACGACATAAGTTGGTTCAAAAATTCCAAAAAAGCGACGGTTTTCCCAATATTTGATGAAATCGCTTAATCAAGGGGCATAACTCTTACCCACTAAAATTTTCAAAGTTGCAAAAATAGGGTTGTGACCCATCTAATTGCTCCTGGGACCATCACGAAGAACTTTTATCCATTTCCGAAGACCAAAAAAGTGCCGGTTTTCGCTAATTTGGGCGTAATCGCACTTATTAAAGCCCCGTAACTCTCAACGCGCAAGAATTCCAAGTCATCTAAGTCACCAAAAGTAGGGTTGTGGCATATCAAAATGTAGCTGAGATCATTTCGAACGACATAAGTTGGTCCAAAAATTCCAAAAAAGCGACGGTTTTCCCAATATTTGATGAAATCGCTTAATCAAGGGGCATAACTCTTACCCACTAAAATTTTCAAAGTTGCAAAAATAGGGTTGTGACCCATCTAATTGCTCCTGGGACCATCACGAAGAACTTTTATCCATTTCCGAAGACCAAAAAAGTGCCGGTTTTCGCTAATTTGGGCGTAATCGCACTTATTAAAGCCCCGTAACTCTCAACGCGCAAGAATTCCAAGTCATCTAAGTCACCAAAAGTAGGGTTGTGGCATATCAAAATGTAGCTGAGATCATTTCGAACGACATAAGTTGGTCCAAAAATTCCAAAAAAGCGATGGTTTTCCCAATATTTGATGAAATCGCTTAATCAAGGGGCATAACTCTTACCCACTAAAATTTTCAAAGTTGCAAAAATAGGGTTGTGACCCATCTAATTGCTCCTGGGACCATCACGAAGAACTTTTATCCATTTCCGAGGACCAAAAAAGTGCCGGTTTTCGCTAATTTGGGCGTAATCGCACTTATTAAAGCCCCGTAACTCTCAACGCGCAAGAATTCCAAGTCATCTAAGTCACCAAAAGTAGGGTTGTGGCATATCAAAATGTAGCTGAGATCATTTCGAACGACATAAGTTGGTCCAAAAATTCCAAAAAAGCGACGGTTTTCCCAATATTTGATGAAATCGCTTAATCAAGGGGCATAACTCTTACCCACTAAAATTTTCAAAGTTGCAAAAATAGGGTTGTGACCCATCTAATTGCTCCTGGGACCATCACGAAGAACTTTTATCCATTTCCGAAGACCAAAAAAGTGCCGGTTTTCGCTAATTTGGGCGTAATCGCACTTATTAAAGCCCCGTAACTCTCAACGCGCAAGAATTCCAAGTCATCTAAGTCACCAAAAGTAGGGTTGTGGCATATCAAAATGTAGCTGAGATCATTTCGAACGACATAAGTTGGTCCAAAAATTCCAAAAAAGCGACGGTTTTCCCAATATTTGATGAAATCGCTTAATCAAGGGGCATAACTCTTACCCACTAAAATTTTCAAAGTTGCAAAAATAGGGTTGTGACCCATCTAATTGCTCCTGGGACCATCACGAAGAACTTTTATCCATTTCCGAGGACCAAAAAAGTGCCGGTTTTCGCTAATTTGGGCGTAATCGCACTTATTAAAGCCCCGTAACTCTCAACACGCAAGAATTCCAAGTCATCTAAGTCACCAAAAGTAGGGTTGTGGCATATCAAAATGTAGCTGAGATCATTTCGAACGACATAAGTTGGTCCAAAAATTCCAAAAAAGCGACGGTTTTCCCAATATTTGATGAAATCGCTTAATCAAGGGGCATAACTCTTACCCACTAAAATTTTCAAAGTTGCAAAAATAGGGTTGTGACCCATCTAATTGCTCCTGGGACCATCACGAAGAACTTTTATCCATTTCCGAAGACCAAAAAAGTGCCGGTTTTCGCTAATTTGGGCGTAATCGCACTTATTAAAGCCCCGTAACTCTCAACGCGCAAGAATTCCAAGTCATCTAAGTCACCAAAAGTAGGGTTGTGGCATATCAAAATGTAGCTGAGATCATTTCGAACGACATAAGTTGGTCCAAAAATTCCAAAAAAGCGACGGTTTTCCCAATATTTGATGAAATCGCTTAATCAAGGGGCATAACTCTTACCCACTAAAATTTTCAAAGTTGCAAAAATAGGGTTGTGACCCATCTAATTGCTCCTGGGACCATCACGAAGAACTTTTATCCATTTCCGAAGACCAAAAAAGTGCCGGTTTTCGCTAATTTGGTCGTAATCGCACTTATTAAAGCCCCGTAACTCTCAACGCGCAAGAATTCCAAGTCATCTAAGTCACCAAAAGTAGGGTTGTGGCATATCAAAATGTAGCTGAGATCATTTCGAACGACATAAGTTGGTCCAAAAATTCCAAAAAAGCGACGGTTTTCCCAATATTTGATGAAATCGCTTAATCAAGGGGCATAACTCTTACCCACTAAAATTTTCAAAGTTGCAAAAATAGGGTTGTGACCCATCTAATTGCTCCTGGGACCATCACGAAGAACTTTTATCCATTTCCGAAGACCAAAAAAGTGCCGGTTTTCGCTAATTTGGGCGTAATCGCACTTATTAAAGCCCCGTAACCCTCAACGCGCAAGAATTCCAAGTCATCTAAGTCACCAAAAGTAGGGTTGTGGCATATCAAAATGTAGCTGAGATCATTTCGAACGACATAAGTTGGTCCAAAAATTCCAAAAAAGCAACGGTTTTCCCAATATTTGATGAAATCGCTTAATCAAGGGGCATAACTCTTACCCACTAAAATTTTCAAAGTTGCAAAAATAGGGTTGTGACCCATCTAATTGCTCCTGGGACCATCACGAAGAACTTTTATCCATTTCCGAAGACCAAAAAAGTGCCGGTTTTCGCTAATTTGGGCGTAATCGCACTTATTAAAGCGCCGTAACTCTCAACGCGCAAGAATTCCAAGTCATCTAAGTCACCAAAAGTAGGGTTGTGGCATATCAAAATGTAGCTGAGATCATTTCGAACGACATAAGTTGGTCCAAAAATTCAAAAAAAGCGACGGTTTTCCCAATATTTGATGAAATCGCTTAATCAAGGGGCATAACTCTTACCCACTAAAATTTTCAAAGTTGCAAAAATAGGGTTGTGACCCATCTAATTGCTCCTGGGACCATCACGAAGAACTTTTATCCATTTCCGAAGACCAAAAAAGTGCCGGTTTTCGCTAATTTGGGCGTAATCGCACTTATTAAAGCCCCGTAACTCTCAACGCGCAAGAATTCCAAGTCATCTAAGTCACCAAAAGTAGGGTTGTGGCATATCAAAATGTAGCTGAGATCATTTCGAACGACATAAGTTGGTCCAAAAATTCCAAAAAAGCGACGGTTTTCCCAATATTTGATGAAATCGCTTAATCAAGGGGCATAACTCTTACCCACTAAAATTTTCAAAGTTGCAAAAATAGGGTTGTGACCCATCTAATTGCTCCTGGGACCATCACGAAGAACTTTTATCCATTTCCGAAGACCAAAAAAGTGCCGGTTTTCGCTAATTTGGGCGTAATCGCACTTATTAAAGCGCCGTAACCCTCAACGCGCAAGAATTCCAAGTCATCTAAGTCACCAAAAGTAGGGTTGTGGCATATCAAAATGTAGCTGAGATCATTTCGAACAACATAAGTTGGTCCAAAAATTCCAAAAAAGCGACGGTTTTCCCAATATTTGATGAAATCGCTTAATCAAGGGGCATAACTCTTACCCACTAAAATTTTCAAAGTTGCAAAAATAGGGTTGTGACCCATCTAATTGCTCCTGGGACCATCACGAAGAACTTTTATCCATTTCCGAAGACCAAAAAAGTGCCGGTTTTCGCTAATTTGGGCGTAATCGCACTTATTAAAGCCCCGTAACTCTCAACGCGCAAGAATTCCAAGTCATCTAAGTCACCAAAAGTAGGGTTGTGGCATATCAAAATGTAGCTGAGATCATTTCGAACGACATAAGTTGGTCCAAAAATTCCAAAAAAGCGACGGTTTTCCCAATATTTGATGAAATCGCTTAATCAAGGGGCATAACTCTTACCCACTAAAATTTTCAAAGTTGCAAAAATAGGGTTGTGACCCATCTAATTGCTCCTGGGACCATCACGAAGAACTTTTATCCATTTCCGAAGACCAAAAAAGTGCCGGTTTTCGCTAATTTGGGCGTAATCGCACTTATTAAAGCCCCGTAACTCTCAACGCGCAAGAATTCCAAGTCATCTAAGTCACCAAAAGTAGGGTTGTGGCATATCAAAATGTAGCTGAGATCATTTCGAACGACATAAGTTGGTCCAAAAATTCCAAAAAAGCGACGGTTTTCCCAATATTTGATGAAATCGCTTAATCAAGGGGCATAACTCTTACCCACTAAAATTTTCAAAGTTGCAAAAATAGGGTTGTGACCCATCTAATTGCTCCTGGGACCATCACGAAGAACTTTTATCCATTTCCGAAGACCAAAAAAGTGCCGGTTTTCGCTAATTTGGGCGTAATCGCACTTATTAAAGCCCCGTAACCCTCAACGCGCAAGAATTCCAAGTCATCTAAGTCACCAAAAGTAGGGTTGTGGCAAATCAAAATGTAGCTGAGATCATTTCGAACGACATAAGTTGGTCCAAAAATTCCAAAAAAGCAACGGTTTTCCCAATATTTGATGAAATCGCTTAATCAAGGGGCATAACTCTTACCCACTAAAATTTTCAAAGTTGCAAAAATAGGGTTGTGACCCATCTAATTGCTCCTGGGACCATCACGAAGAACTTTTATCCATTTCCGAAGACCAAAAAAGTGCCGGTTTTCGCTAATTTGGGCGTAATCGCACTTATTAAAGCCCCGTAACTCTCAACGCGCAAGAATTCCAAGTCATCTAAGTCACCAAAAGTAGGGTTGTGGCATATCAAAATGTAGCTGAGATCATTTCGAACGACATAAGTTGGTCCAAAAATTCCAAAAAAGCGACGGTTTTCCCAATATTTGATGAAATCGCTTAATCAAGGGGCATAACTCTTACCCACTAAAATTTTCAAAGTTGCAAAAATAGGGTTGTGACCCATCTAATTGCTCCTGGGACCATCACGAAGAACTTTTATCCATTTCCGAAGACCAAAAAAGTGCCGGTTTTCGCTAATTTGGGCGTAATCGCACTTATTAAAGCCCCGTAACTCTCAACGCGCAAGAATTCCAAGTCATCTAAGTCACCAAAAGTAGGGTTGTGGCATATCAAAATGTAGCTGAGATCATTTCGAACGACATAAGTTGGTCCAAAAATTCCAAAAAAGCGACGGTTTTCCCAATATTTGATGAAATCGCTTAATCAAGGGGCATAACTCTTACCCACTAAAATTTTCAAAGTTGCAAAAATAGGGTTGTGACCAATCTAATTGCTCCTGGGACCATCACGAAGAACTTTTATCCATTTCCGAAGACTAAAAAAGTGCCGGTTTTCGCTAATTTGGGCGTAATCGCACTTATTAAAGCCCCGTAACCCTCAACGCGCAAGAATTCCAAGTCATCTAAGTCACCAAAAGTAGGGTTGTGGCATATCAAAATGTAGCTGAGATCATTTCGAACGACATAAGTTGGTCCAAAAATTCCAAAAAAGCGACGGTTTTCCCAATATTTGATGAAATCGCTTAATCAAGGGGCATAACTCTTACCCACTAAAATTTTCAAAGTTGCAAAAATAGGGTTGTGACCCATCTAATTGCTCCTGGGACCATCACGAAGAACTTTTATCCATTTCCAAAGACCAAAAAAGTGCCGGTTTTCGCTAATGTGGGCGTAATCGCACTTATTAAAGCCCCGTAACTCTCAACGCGCAAGAATTCCAAGTCATCAAAGTCACCAAAAGTAGGGTTGTGGCATATCAAAATGTAGCTGAGATCATTTCGAACGACATAAGTTGGTCCAAAAATTCCAAAAAAGCGACGGTTTTCCCAATATTTGATGAAATCGCTTAATCAAGGGGCATAACTCTTACCCACTAAAATTTTCAAAGTTGCAAAAATAGGGTTGTGACCCATCTAATTGCTCCTGGGACCATCACGAAGAACTTTTATCCATTTCCGAAGACCAAAAAAGTGCCGGTTTTCGCTAATTTGGGCGTAATCGCACTTATTAAAGCCCCGTAACTCTCAACGCGCAAGAATTCCAAGTCATCTAAGTCACCAAAAGTAGGGTTGTGGCATATCAAAATGTAGCTGAGATCATTTCGAACGACATAAGTTGGTCCAAAAATTCCAAAAAAGCGACGGTTTTCCCAATATTTGATGAAATCGCTTAATCAAGGGGCATAACTCTTACCCACTAAAATTTTCAAAGTTGCAAAAATAGGGTTGTGACCCATCTAATTGCTCCTGGGACCATCACGAAGAACTTTTATCCATTTCCGAAGACCAAAAAAGTGCCGGTTTTCGCTAATTTGGGCGTAATCGCACTTATTAAAGCCCCGTAACTCTCAACGCGCAAGAATTCCAAGTCATCTAAGTCACCAAAAGTAGGGTTGTGGCATATCAAAATGTAGCTGAGATCATTTCGAACGACATAAGTCGGTCCAAAAATTCAAAAAAAGCGACGGTTTTCCCAATATTTGATGAAATCGCTTAATCAAGGGGCATAACTCTTACCCACTAAAATTTTCAAAGTTGCAAAAATAGGGTTGTGACCCATCTAATTGCTCCTGGGACCATCACGAAGAACTTTTATCCATTTCCGAAGACCAAAAAAGTGCCGGTTTTCGCTAATTTGGGCGTAATCGCACTTATTAAAGCCCCGTAACCCTCAACGCGCAAGAATTCCAAGTCATCTAAGTCACCAAAAGTAGGGTTGTGGCATATCAAAATGTAGCTGAGATCATTTCGAACGACATAAGTTGGTCCAAAAATTCCAAAAAAGCGACGGTTTTCCCAATATTTGATGAAATCGCTTAATCAAGGGGCATAACTCTTACCCACTAAAATTTTCAAAGTTGCAAAAATAGGGTTGTGACCCATCTAATTGCTCCTGGGACCATCACGAAGAACTTTTATCCATTTCCGAAGACCAAAAAAGTGCCGGTTTTCGCTAATTTGGGCGTAATCGCACTTATTAAAGCCCCGTAACTCTCAACGCGCAAGAATTCCAAGTCATCTAAGTCACCAAAAGTAGGGTTGTGGCATATCAAAATGTAGCTGAGATCATTTCGAACGACATAAGTTGGTCCAAAAATTCCAAAAAAAGCGACGGTTTTCCCAATATTTGATGAAATCGCTTAATCAAGGGGCATAACTCTTACCCACTAAAATTTTCAAAGTTGCAAAAATAGGGTTGTGACCCATCTAATTGCTCCTGGGACCATCACGAAGAACTTTTATCCATTTCCGAAGACCAAAAAAGTGCCGGTTTTCGCTAATTTGGGCGTAATCGCACTTATTAAAGCCCCGTAACTCTCAACGCGCAAGAATTCCAAGTCATCTAAGTCACCAAAAGTAGGGTTGTGGCATATCAAAATGTAGCTGAGATCATTTCGAACGACATAAGTTGGTCCAAAAATTCCAAAAAAGCGACGGTTTTCCCAATATTTGATGAAATCGCTTAATCAAGGGGCATAACTCTTACCCACTAAAATTTTCAAAGTTGCAAAAATAGGGTTGTGACCCATCTAATTGCTCCTGGGACCATCACGAAGAACTTTTATCCATTTCCGAAGACCAAAAAAGTGCCGGTTTTCGCTAATTTGGGCGTAATCGCACTTATTAAAGCCCCGTAACTCTCAACGCGCAAGAATTCCAAGTCATCTAAGTCACCAAAAGTAGGGTTGTGGCATATCAAAATGTAGCTGAGATCATTTCGAACGACATAAGTTGGTCCAAAAATTCCAAAAAAGCGACGGTTTTCCCAATATTTGATGAAATCGCTTAATCAAGGGGCATAACTCTTACCCACTAAAATTTTCAAAGTTGCAAAAATAGGGTTGTGACCCATCTAATTGCTCCTGGGACCATCACGAAGAACTTTTATCCATTTCCGAAGACCAAAAAAGTGCCGGTTTTCGCTAATTTGGGCGTAATCGCACTTATTAAAGCCCCGTAACTCTCAACGCGCAAGAATTCCAAGTCATCTAAGTCACCAAAAGTAGGGTTGTGGCATATCAAAATGTAGCTGAGATCATTTCGAACGACATAAGTTGGTCCAAAAATTCCAAAAAAGCGACGGTTTTCCCAATATTTGATGAAATCGCTTAATCAAGGGGCATAACTCTTACCCACTAAAATTTTCAAAGTTGCAAAAATAGGGTTGTGACCCATCTAATTGCTCCTGGGACCATCACAAAGAACTTTTATCCATTTCCGAAGACCAAAAAAGTGCCGGTTTTCGCTAATTTGGGCGTAATCGCACTTATTAAAGCCCCGTAACTCTCAACGCGCAAGAATTCCAAGTCATCTAAGTCACCAAAAGTAGGGTTGTGGCATATCAAAATGTAGCTGAGATCATTTCGAACGACATAAGTTGGTCCAAAAATTCCAAAAAAGCGACGGTTTTCCCAATATTTGATGAAATCGCTTAATCAAGGGGCATAACTCTTACCCACTAAAATTTTCAAAGTTGCAAAAATAGGGTTGTGACCCATCTAATTGCTCCTGGGACCATCACGAAGAACTTTTATCCATTTCCAAAGACCAAAAAAGTGCCGGTTTTCGCTAATTTGGGCGTAATCGCACTTATTAAAGCCCCGTAACCCTCAACGCGCAAGAATTCCAAGTCATCTAAGTCACCAAAAGTAGGGTTGTGGCATATCAAAATGTAGCTGAGATCATTTCGAACGACATAAGTTGGTCCAAAAATTCCAAAAAAGCGACGGTTTTCCCAATATTTGATGAAATCGCTTAATCAAGGGGCATAACTCTTACCCACTAAAATTTTCAAAGTTGCAAAAATAGGGTTGTGACCCATCTAATTGCTCCTGGGACCATCACGAAGAACTTTTATCCATTTCCGAAGACCAAAAAAGTGCCGGTTTTCGCTAATTTGGGCGTAATCGCACTTATTAAAGCCCCGTAACTCTCAACGCGCAAGAATTCCAAGTCATCTAAGTCACCAAAAGTAGGGTTGTGGCATATCAAAATGTAGCTGAGATCATTTCGAACGACATAAGTTGGTCCAAAAATTCCAAAAAAGCGACGGTTTTCCCAATATTTGATGAAATCGCTTAATCAAGGGGCATAACTCTTACCCACTAAAATTTTCAAAGTTGCAAAAATAGGGTTGTGACCCATCTAATTGCTCCTGGGACCATCACGAAGAACTTTTATCCATTTCCGAAGACCAAAAAAGTGCCGGTTTTCGCTAATTTGGGCGTAATCGCACTTATTAAAGCCCCGTAACTCTCAACGCGCAAGAATTCCAAGTCATCTAAGTCACCAAAAGTAGGGTTGTGGCATATCAAAATGTAGCTGAGATCATTTCGAACGACATAAGTTGGTCCAAAAATTCCAAAAAAGCGACGGTTTTCCCAATATTTGATGAAATCGCTTAATCAAGGGGCATAACTCTTACCCACTAAAATTTTCAAAGTTGCAAAAATAGGGTTGTGACCCATCTAATTGCTCCTGGGACCATCACGAAGAACTTTTATCCATTTCCGAAGACCAAAAAAGTGCCGGTTTTCGCTAATTTGGGCGTAATCGCACTTATTAAAGCCCCGTAACTCTCAACGCGCAAGAATTCCAAGTCATCTAAGTCACCAAAAGTAGGGTTGTGGCATATCAAAATGTAGCTGAGATCATTTCGAACGACATAAGTTGGTTCAAAAATTCCAAAAAAGCGACGGTTTTCCCAATATTTGATGAAATCGCTTAATCAAGGGGCATAACTCTTACCCACTAAAATTTTCAAAGTTGCAAAAAAAGGGTTGTGACCCATCTAATTGCTCCTGGGACCATCACGAAGAACTTTTATCCATTTCCGAAGACCAAAAAAGTGCCGGTTTTCGCTAATTTGGGCGTAATCGCACTTATTAAAGCCCCGTAACCCTCAACGCGCAAGAATTCCAAGTCATCTAAGTCACCAAAAGTAGGGTTGTGGCATATCAAAATGTAGCTGAGATCATTTCGAACGACATAAGTTGGTCCAAAAATTCCAAAAAAGCGACGGTTTTCCCAATATTTGATGAAATCGCTTAATCAAGGGGCATAACTCTTACCCACTAAAATTTTCAAAGTTGCAAAAATAGGGTTGTGACCCATCTAATTGCTCCTGGGACCATCACGAAGAACTTTTATCCATTTCCGAAGACCAAAAAAGTGCCGGTTTTTGCTAACTTGGGCGTAATCGCACTTATTAAAGCCCCGTAACTCTCAACGCGCAAGAATTCCAAGTCATCTAAGTCACCAAAAGTAGGGTTGTGGCATATCAAAATGTAGCTGAGATCATTTCGAACGACATAAGTTGGTCCAAAAATTCCAAAAAAGCGACGGTTTTCCCAATATTTGATGAAATCGCTTAATCAAGGGGCATAACTCTTACCCACTAAAATTTTCAAAGTTGCAAAAATAGGGTTGTGACCCATCTAATTGCTCCTGGGACCATCACGAAGAACTTTTATCCATTTCCGAAGACCAAAAAAGTGCCGGTTTTCGCTAATTTGGGCGTAATCGCACTTATTAAAGCCCCGTAACTCTCAACGCGCAAGAATTCCAAGTCATCTAAGTCACCAAAAGTAGGGTTGTGGCATATCAAAATGTAGCTGAGATCATTTCGAACGACATAAGTTGGTCCAAAAATTCCAAAAAAGCGACGGTTTTCCCAATATTTGATGAAATCGCTTAATCAAGGGGCATAACTCTTACCCACTAAAATTTTCAAAGTTGCAAAAATAGGGTTGTGACCCATCTAATTGCTCCTGGGACCATCACGAAGAACTTTTATCCATTTCCGAAGACCAAAAAAGTGCCGGTTTTCGCTAATTTGGGCGTAATCGCACTTATTAAAGCCCCGTAACTCTCAACGCGCAAGAATTCCAAGTCATCTAAGTCACCAAAAGTAGGGTTGTGGCATATCAAAATGTAGCTGAGATCATTTCGAACGACATAAGTTGGTCCAAAAATTCCAAAAAAGCGACGGTTTTCCCAATATTTGATGAAATCGCTTAATCAAGGGGCATAACTCTTACCCACTAAAATTTTCAAAGTTGCAAAAATAGGGTTGTGACCCATCTAATTGCTCCTGGGACCATCACGAAGAACTTTTATCCATTTCCGAAGACCAAAAAAGTGCCGGTTTTCGCTAATTTGGGCGTAATCGCACTTATTAAAGCCCCGTAACTCTCAACGCGCAAGAATTCCAAGTCATCTAAGTCACCAAAAGTAGGGTTGTGGCATATCAAAATGTAGCTGAGATCATTTCGAACGACATAAGTTGGTCCAAAAATTCCAAAAAAGCGACGGTTTTCCCAATATTTGATGAAATCGCTTAATCAAGGGGCATAACTCTTACCCACTAAAATTTTCAAAGTTACAAAAAAAGGGTTGTGACCCATCTAATTGCTCCTGGGACCATCACGAAGAACTTTTATCCATTTCCGAAGACCAAAAAAGTGCCGGTTTTCGCTAATTTGGGCGTAATCGCACTTATTAAAGCCCCGTAACCCTCAACGCGCAAGAATTCCAAGTCATCTAAGTCACCAAAAGTAGGGTTGTGGCATATCAAAATGTAGCTGAGATCATTTCGAACGACATAAGTTGGTCCAAAAATTCCAAAAAAGCGACGGTTTTCCCAATATTTGATGAAATCGCTTAATCAAGGGGCATAACTCTTACCCACTAAAATTTTCAAAGTTGCAAAAATAGGGTTGTGACCCATCTAATTGCTCCTGGGACCATCACGAAGAACTTTTATCCATTTCCGAAGACCAAAAAAGTGCCGGTTTTCGCTAATTTGGGCGTAATCGCACTTATTAAAGCCCCGTAACCCTCAACGCGCAAGAATTCCAAGTCATCTAAGTCACCAAAAGTAGGGTTGTGGCATATCAAAATGTAGCTGAGATCATTTCGAACGACATAAGTTGGTCCAAAAATTCAAAAAAGCGACGGTTTTCCCAATATTTGATGAAATCGCTTAATCAAGGGGCATAACTCTTACACACTAAAATTTTCAAAGTTGCAAAAATAGGGTTGTGACCCATCTAATTGCTCCTGGGACCATCACGAAGAACTTTTATCCATTTCCGAAGACCAAAAAAGTGCCGGTTTTCGCAATTTGGGCGTAATCGCACTTATTAAAGCCCCGTAACTCTCAACGCGCAAGAATTCCAAGTCATCTAAGTCACCAAAAGTAGGGTTGTGGCATATCAAAATGTAGCTGAGATCATTTCGAACGACATAAGTTGGTCCAAAAATTCCCAAAAAGCGACGGTTTTCCCAATATTTGATGAAATCGCTTAATCAAGGGGCATAACTCTTACCCACTAAAATTTTCAAAGTTGCAAAAATAGGGTTGTGACCCATCTAATTGCTCCTGGGACCATCACGAAGAACTTTTATCCATTTCCGAAGACCAAAAAAGTGCCGGTTTTCGCTAATTTGGGCGTAATCGCACTTATTAAAGCCCCGTAACTCTCAACGCGCAAGAATTCCAAGTCATCTAAGTCACCAAAAGTAGGGTTGTGGCATATCAAAATGTAGCTGAGATCATTTCGAACGACATAAGTTGGTCCAAAAATTCCAAAAAAGCGACGGTTTTCCCAATATTTGATGAAATCGCTTAATCAAGGGGCATAACTCTTACCCACTAAAATTTTCAAAGTTGCAAAAATAGGGTTGTGACCCATCTAATTGCTCCTGGGACCATCACGAAGAACTTTTATCCATTTCCGAAGACCAAAAAAGTGCCGGTTTTCGCTAATTTGGGCGTAATCGCACTTATTAAAGCCCCGTAACCCTCAACGCGCAAGAATTCCAAGTCATCTAAGTCACCAAAAGTAGGGTTGTGGCATATCAAAATGTAGCTGAGATCATTTCGAACGACATAAGTTGGTCCAAAAATTCCAAAAAAGCGACGGTTTTCCCAATATTTGATGAAATCGCTTAATCAAGGGGCATAACTCTTAGCCCACTAAAATTTTCAAAGTTGCAAAAATAGGGTTGTGACCCATCTAATTGCTCCTGGGACCATCACGAAGAACTTTTATCCATTTCCGAAGACCAAAAAAGTGCTGGTTTTCGCTAATTTGGGCGTAATCGCACTTATTAAAGCCCCGTAACCCTCAACGCGCAAGAATTCCAAGTCATCTAAGTCACCAAAAGTAGGGTTGTGGCATATCAAAATGTAGCTGAGATCATTTCGAACGACATAAGTTGGTCCAAAAATTCCAAAAAAGCGACGGTTTTCCCAATATTTGATGAAATCGCTTAATCAAGGGGCATAACTCTTACCCACTAAAATTTTCAAAGTTGCAAAAATAGGGTTGTGACCCATCTAATTGCTCCTGGGACCATCACGAAGAACTTTTATCCATTTCCGAAGACCAAAAAAGTGCCGGTTTTCGCTAATTTGGGCGTAATCGCACTTATTAAAGCCCCGTAACCCTCAACGCGCAAGAATTCCAAGTCATCTAAGTCACCAAAAGTAGGGTTGTGGCATATCAAAATGTAGCTGAGATCATTTCGAACGACATAAGTTGGTCCAAAAATTCAAAAAAGCGACGGTTTTCCCAATATTTGATGAAATCGCTTAATCAAGGGGCATAACTCTTACACACTAAAATTTTCAAAGTTGCAAAAATAGGGTTGTGACCCATCTAATTGCTCCTGGGACCATCACGAAGAACTTTTATCCATTTCCGAAGACCAAAAAAGTGCCGGTTTTCGCTAATTTGGGCGTAATCGCACTTATTAAAGCCCCGTAACTCTCAACGCGCAAGAATTCCAAGTCATCTAAGTCACCAAAAGTAGGGTTGTGGCATATCAAAATGTAGCTGAGATCATTTCGAACGACATAAGTTGGTCCAAAAATTCCAAAAAAGCAACGGTTTTCCCAATATTTGATGAAATCGCTTAATCAAGGGGCATAACTCTTACCCACTAAAATTTTCAAAGTTGCAAAAATAGGGTTGTGACCCATCTAATTGCTCCTGGGACCATCACGAAGAACTTTTATCCATTTCCGAAGACCAAAAAAGTGCCGTTTTTTGCTACTTTGGGCGTAATCGCACTTATTAAAGCCCCGTAACTCTCAACGCGCAAGAATTCCAAGTCATCTAAGTCACCAAAAGTAGGGTTGTGGCATATCAAAATGTAGCTGAGATCATTTCGAACGACATAAGTTGGTCCAAAAATTCCAAAAAAGCGACGGTTTTCCCAATATTTGATGGAATCGCTTAATCAAGGGGCATAACTCTTACCCACTAAAATTTTCAAAGTTGCAAAAATAGGGTTGTGACCCATCTAATTGCTCCTGGGACCATCACAAAGAACTTTTATCCATTTCCGAAGACCAAAAAAGTGCCGGTTTTCGCTAATTTGGGCGTAATCGCACTTATTAAAGCCCCGTAACTCTCAACGCGCAAGAATTCCAAGTCATCTAAGTCACCAAAAGTAGGGTTGTGGCATATCAAAATGTAGCTGAGATCATTTCGAACGACATAAGTTGGTCCAAAAATTCCAAAAAAGCGACGGTTTTCCCAATATTTGATGAAATCGCTTAATCAAGGGGCATAACTCTTACCCACTAAAATTTTCAAAGTTGCAAAAATAGGGTTGTGACCCATCTAATTGCTCCTGGGACCATCACGAAGAACTTTTATCCATTTCCGAAGACCAAAAAAGTGCCGGTTTTCGCTAATTTGGGCGTAATCGCACTTATTAAAGCCCCGTAACCCTCAACGCGCAAGAATTCCAAGTCATCTAAGTCACCAAAAGTAGGGTTGTGGCATATCAAAATGTAGCTGAGATCATTTCGAACGACATAAGTTGGTCCAAAAATTCCAAAAAAGCGACGGTTTTCCCAATATTTGATGAAATCGCTTAATCAAGGGGCATAACTCTTACCCACTAAAATTTTCAAAGTTGCAAAAATAGGGTTGTGACCCATCTAATTGCTCCTGGGACCATCACGAAGAACTTTTATCCATTTCCGAAGACCAAAAAAGTGCTGGTTTTCGCTAATTTGGGCGTAATCGCACTTATTAAAGCCCCGTAACCCTCAACGCGCAAGAATTCCAAGTCATCTAAGTCACCAAAAGTAGGGTTGTGGCATATCAAAATGTAGCTGAGATCATTTCGAACGACATAAGTTGGTCCAAAAATTCCAAAAAAGCGACGGTTTTCCCAATATTTGATGAAATCGCTTAATCAAGGGGCATAACTCTTACCCACTAAAATTTTCAAAGTTGCAAAAATAGGGTTGTGACCCATCTAATTGCTCCTGGGACCATCACGAAGAACTTTTATCCATTTCCGAAGACCAAAAAAGTGCCGGTTTTCGCTAATTTGGGCGTAATCGCACTTATTAAAGCCCCGTAACCCTCAACGCGCAAGAATTCCAAGTCATCTAAGTCACCAAAAGTAGGGTTGTGGCATATCAAAATGTAGCTGAGATCATTTCGAACGACATAAGTTGGTCCAAAAATTCCAAAAAAAGCGACGGTTTTCCCAATATTTGATGAAATCGCTTAATCAAGGGGCATAACTCTTACCCACTAAAATTTTCAAAGTTGCAAAAATAGGGTTGTGACCCATCTAATTGCTCCTGGGACCATCACGAAGAACTTTTATCCATTTCCGAAGACCAAAAAAGTGCCGGTTTTTGCTAATTTGGGCGTAATCGCACTTATTAAAGCCCCGTAACTCTCAACGCGCAAGAATTCCAAGTCATCTAAGTCACCAAAAGTAGGGTTGTGGCATATCAAAATGTAGCTGAGATCATTTCGAACGACATAAGTTGGTCCAAAAATTCAAAAAAGCGACGGTTTTCCCAATATTTGATGAAATCGCTTAATCAAGGGGCATAACTCTTACACACTAAAATTTTCAAAGTTGCAAAAATAGGGTTGTGACCCATCTAATTGCTCCTGGGACCATCACAAAGAACTTTTATCCATTTCCGAAGACCAAAAAAGTGCCGGTTTTCGCTAATTTGGGCGTAATCGCACTTATTAAAGCCCCGTAACCCTCAACGCGCAAGAATTCCAAGTCATCTAAGTCACCAAAAGTAGGGTTGTGGCATATCAAAATGTAGCTGAGATCATTTCGAACGACATAAGTTGGTCCAAAAATTCAAAAAAGCGACGGTTTTCCCAATATTTGATGAAATCGCTTAATCAAGGGGCATAACTCTTACACACTAAAATTTTCAAAGTTGCAAAAATAGGGTTGTGACCCATCTAATTGCTCCTGGGACCATCACGAAGAACTTTTATCCATTTCCGAAGACCAAAAAAGTGCCGGTTTTCGCTAATTTGGGCGTAATCGCACTTATTGAGCCCCGTAACTCTCAACGCGCAAGAATTCCAAGTCATCTAAGTCACCAAAAGTAGGGTTGTGGCATATCAAAATGTAGCTGAGATCATTTCGAACGACATAAGTTGGTCCAAAAATTCCAAAAAAGCAACGGTTTTCCCAATATTTGATGAAATCGCTTAATCAAGGGGCATAACTCTTACCCACTAAAATTTTCAAAGTTGCAAAAATAGGGTTGTGACCCATCTAATTGCTCCTGGGACCATCACGAAGAACTTTTATCCATTTCCGAAGACCAAAAAAGTGCCGGTTTTTGCTAATTTGGGCGTAATCGCACTTATTAAAGCCCCGTAACCCTCAACGCGCAAGAATTCCAAGTCATCTAAGTCACCAAAAGTAGGGTTGTGGCATATCAAAATGTAGCTGAGATCATTTCGAACGACATAAGTTGGTCCAAAAATTCCAAAAAAGCGACGGTTTTCCCAATATTTGATGAAATCGCTTAATCAAGGGGCATAACTCTTACCCACTAAAATTTTCAAAGTTGCAAAAATAGGGTTGTGACCCATCTAATTGCTCCTGGGACCATCACGAAGAACTTTTATCCATTTCCGAAGACCAAAAAAGTGCCGGTTTTCGCTAATTTGGGCGTAATCGCACTTATTAAAGCCCCGTAACTCTCAACGCGCAAGAATTCCAAGTCATCTAAGTCACCAAAAGTAGGGTTGTGGCATATCAAAATGTAGCTGAGATCATTTCGAACGACATAAGTTGGTCCAAAAATTCCAAAAAAGCGACGGTTTTCCCAATATTTGATGAAATCGCTTAATCAAGGGGCATAACTCTTACCCACTAAAATTTTCAAAGTTGCAAAAATAGGGTTGTGACCCATCTAATTGCTCCTGGGACCATCACGAAGAACTTTTATCCATTTCCGAAGACCAAAAAAGTGCCGGTTTTCGCTAATTTGGGCGTAATCGCACTTATTAAAGCCCCGTAACCCTCAACGCGCAAGAATTCCAAGTCATCTAAGTCACCAAAAGTAGGGTTGTGGCATATCAAAATGTAGCTGAGATCATTTCGAACGACATAAGTTGGTCCAAAAATTCAAAAAAGCGACGGTTTTCCCAATATTTGATGAAATCGCTTAATCAAGGGGCATAACTCTTACACACTAAAATTTTCAAAGTTGCAAAAATAGGGTTGTGACCCATCTAATTGCTCCTGGGACCATCACGAAGAACTTTTATCCATTTCCGAAGACCAAAAAAGTGCCGGTTTTCGCTAATTTGGGCGTAATCGCACTTATTAAAGCCCCGTAACTCTCAACGCGCAAGAATTCCAAGTCATCTAAGTCACCAAAAGTAGGGTTGTGGCATATCAAAATGTAGCTGAGATCATTTCGAACGACATAAGTTGGTCCAAAAATTCCAAAAAAGCAACGGTTTTCCCAATATTTGATGAAATCGCTTAATCAAGGGGCATAACTCTTACCCACTAAAATTTTCAAAGTTGCAAAAATAGGGTTGTGACCCATCTAATTGCTCCTGGGACCATCACGAAGAACTTTTATCCATTTCCGAAGACCAAAAAAGTGCCGGTTTTTGCTAATTTGGGCGTAATCGCACTTATTAAAGCCCCGTAACTCTCAACGCGCAAGAATTCCAAGTCATCTAAGTCACCAAAAGTAGGGTTGTGGCATATCAAAATGTAGCTGAGATCATTTCGAACGACATAAGTTGGTCCAAAAATTCCAAAAAAGCGACGGTTTTCCCAATATTTGATGGAATCGCTTAATCAAGGGGCATAACTCTTACCCACTAAAATTTTCAAAGTTGCAAAAATAGGGTTGTGACCCATCTAATTGCTCCTGGGACCATCACAAAGAACTTTTATCCATTTCCGAAGACCAAAAAAGTGCCGGTTTTCGCTAATTTGGGCGTAATCGCACTTATTAAAGCCCCGTAACTCTCAACGCGCAAGAATTCCAAGTCATCTAAGTCACCAAAAGTAGGGTTGTGGCATATCAAAATGTAGCTGAGATCATTTCGAACGACATAAGTTGGTCCAAAAATTCCAAAAAAGCGACGGTTTTCCCAATATTTGATGAAATCGCTTAATCAAGGGGCATAACTCTTACCCACTAAAATTTTCAAAGTTGCAAAAATAGGGTTGTGACCCATCTAATTGCTCCTGGGACCATCACAAAGAACTTTTATCCATTTCCGAAGACCAAAAAAGTGCCGGTTTTCGCTAATTTGGGCGTAATCGCACTTATTAAAGCCCCGTAACCCTCAACGCGCAAGAATTCCAAGTCATCTAAGTCACCAAAAGTAGGGTTGTGGCATATCAAAATGTAGCTGAGATCATTTCGAACGACATAAGTTGGTCCAAAAATTCCAAAAAAGCGACGGTTTTCCCAATATTTGATGAAATCGCTTAATCAAGGGGCATAACTCTTACCCACTAAAATTTTCAAAGTTGCAAAAATAGGGTTGTGACCCATCTAATTGCTCCTGGGACCATCACGAAGAACTTTTATCCATTTCCGAAGACCAAAAAAGTGCTGGTTTTCGCTAATTTGGGCGTAATCGCACTTATTAAAGCCCCGTAACCCTCAACGCGCAAGAATTCCAAGTCATCTAAGTCACCAAAAGTAGGGTTGTGGCATATCAAAATGTAGCTGAGATCATTTCGAACGACATAAGTTGGTCCAAAAATTCCAAAAAAGCGACGGTTTTCCCAATATTTGATGAAATCGCTTAATCAAGGGGCATAACTCTTACCCACTAAAATTTTCAAAGTTGCAAAAATAGGGTTGTGACCCATCTAATTGCTCCTGGGACCATCACGAAGAACTTTTATCCATTTCCGAAGACCAAAAAAGTGCCGGTTTTCGCTAATTTGGGCGTAATCGCACTTATTAAAGCCCCGTAACCCTCAACGCGCAAGAATTCCAAGTCATCTAAGTCACCAAAAGTAGGGTTGTGGCATATCAAAATGTAGCTGAGATCATTTCGAACGACATAAGTTGGTCCAAAAATTCCAAAAAAGCGACGGTTTTCCCAATATTTGATGAAATCGCTTAATCAAGGGGCATAACTCTTACCCACTAAAATTTTCAAAGTTGCAAAAATAGGGTTGTGACCCATCTAATTGCTCCTGGGACCATCACGAAGAACTTTTATCCATTTCCGAAGACCAAAAAAGTGCCGGTTTTTGCTAATTTGGGCGTAATCGCACTTATTAAAGCCCCGTAACTCTCAACGCGCAAGAATTCCAAGTCATCTAAGTCACCAAAAGTAGGGTTGTGGCATATCAAAATGTAGCTGAGATCATTTCGAACGACATAAGTTGGTCCAAAAATTCCAAAAAAGCGACGGTTTTCCCAATATTTGATGGAATCGCTTAATCAAGGGGCATAACTCTTACCCACTAAAATTTTCAAAGTTGCAAAAATAGGGTTGTGACCCATCTAATTGCTCCTGGGACCATCACAAAGAACTTTTATCCATTTCCGAAGACCAAAAAAGTGCCGGTTTTCGCTAATTTGGGCGTAATCGCACTTATTAAAGCCCCGTAACTCTCAACGCGCAAGAATTCCAAGTCATCTAAGTCACCAAAAGTAGGGTTGTGGCATATCAAAATGTAGCTGAGATCATTTCGAACGACATAAGTTGGTCCAAAAATTCCAAAAAAGCGACGGTTTTCCCAATATTTGATGAAATCGCTTAATCAAGGGGCATAACTCTTACCCACTAAAATTTTCAAAGTTGCAAAAATAGGGTTGTGACCCATCTAATTGCTCCTGGGACCATCACGAAGAACTTTTATCCATTTCCGAAGACCAAAAAAGTGCCGGTTTTCGCTAATTTGGGCGTAATCGCACTTATTAAAGCCCCGTAACCCTCAACGCGCAAGAATTCCAAGTCATCTAAGTCACCAAAAGTAGGGTTGTGGCATATCAAAATGTAGCTGAGATCATTTCGAACGACATAAGTTGGTCCAAAAATTCCAAAAAAGCGACGGTTTTCCCAATATTTGATGAAATCGCTTAATCAAGGGGCATAACTCTTACCCACTAAAATTTTCAAAGTTGCAAAAATAGGGTTGTGACCCATCTAATTGCTCCTGGGACCATCACGAAGAACTTTTATCCATTTCCGAAGACCAAAAAAGTGCTGGTTTTCGCTAATTTGGGCGTAATCGCACTTATTAAAGCCCCGTAACCCTCAACGCGCAAGAATTCCAAGTCATCTAAGTCACCAAAAGTAGGGTTGTGGCATATCAAAATGTAGCTGAGATCATTTCGAACGACATAAGTTGGTCCAAAAATTCCAAAAAAGCGACGGTTTTCCCAATATTTGATGAAATCGCTTAATCAAGGGGCATAACTCTTACCCACTAAAATTTTCAAAGTTGCAAAAATAGGGTTGTGACCCATCTAATTGCTCCTGGGACCATCACGAAGAACTTTTATCCATTTCCGAAGACCAAAAAAGTGCCGGTTTTCGCTAATTTGGGCGTAATCGCACTTATTAAAGCCCCGTAACCCTCAACGCGCAAGAATTCCAAGTCATCTAAGTCACCAAAAGTAGGGTTGTGGCATATCAAAATGTAGCTGAGATCATTTCGAACGACATAAGTTGGTCCAAAAATTCAAAAAAGCGACGGTTTTCCCAATATTTGATGAAATCGCTTAATCAAGGGGCATAACTCTTACACACTAAAATTTTCAAAGTTGCAAAAATAGGGTTGTGACCCATCTAATTGCTCCTGGGACCATCACGAAGAACTTTTATCCATTTCCGAAGACCAAAAAAGTGCCGGTTTTCGCTAATTTGGGCGTAATCGCACTTATTAAAGCCCCGTAACTCTCAACGCGCAAGAATTCCAAGTCATCTAAGTCACCAAAAGTAGGGTTGTGGCATATCAAAATGTAGCTGAGATCATTTCGAACGACATAAGTTGGTCCAAAAATTCCAAAAAAGCAACGGTTTTCCCAATATTTGATGAAATCGCTTAATCAAGGGGCATAACTCTTACCCACTAAAATTTTCAAAGTTGCAAAAATAGGGTTGTGACCCATCTAATTGCTCCTGGGACCATCACGAAGAACTTTTATCCATTTCCGAAGACCAAAAAAGTGCCGGTTTTTGCTAATTTGGGCGTAATCGCACTTATTAAAGCCCCGTAACTCTCAACGCGCAAGAATTCCAAGTCATCTAAGTCACCAAAAGTAGGGTTGTGGCATATCAAAATGTAGCTGAGATCATTTCGAACGACATAAGTTGGTCCAAAAATTCCAAAAAAGCGACGGTTTTCCCAATATTTGATGGAATCGCTTAATCAAGGGGCATAACTCTTACCCACTAAAATTTTCAAAATTGCAAAAATAGGGTTGTGACCCATCTAATTGCTCCTGGGACCATCACAAAGAACTTTTATCCATTTCCGAAGACCAAAAAAGTGCCGGTTTTCGCTAATTTGGGCGTAATCGCACTTATTAAAGCCCCGTAACTCTCAACGCGCAAGAATTCCAAGTCATCTAAGTCACCAAAAGTAGGGTTGTGGCATATCAAAATGTAGCTGAGATCATTTCGAACGACATAAGTTGGTCCAAAAATTCCAAAAAAGCGACGGTTTTCCCAATATTTGATGAAATCGCTTAATCAAGGGGCATAACTCTTACCCACTAAAATTTTCAAAGTTGCAAAAATAGGGTTGTGACCCATCTAATTGCTCCTGGGACCATCACGAAGAACTTTTATCCATTTCCGAAGACCAAAAAAGTGCCGGTTTTCGCTAATTTGGGCGTAATCGCACTTATTAAAGCCCCGTAACCCTCAACGCGCAAGAATTCCAAGTCATCTAAGTCACCAAAAGTAGGGTTGTGGCATATCAAAATGTAGCTGAGATCATTTCGAACGACATAAGTTGGTCCAAAAATTCCAAAAAAGCGACGGTTTTCCCAATATTTGATGAAATCGCTTAATCAAGGGGCATAACTCTTACCCACTAAAATTTTCAAAGTTGCAAAAATAGGGTTGTGACCCATCTAATTGCTCCTGGGACCATCACGAAGAACTTTTATCCATTTCCGAAGACCAAAAAAGTGCTGGTTTTCGCTAATTTGGGCGTAATCGCACTTATTAAAGCCCCGTAACCCTCAACGCGCAAGAATTCCAAGTCATCTAAGTCACCAAAAGTAGGGTTGTGGCATATCAAAATGTAGCTGAGATCATTTCGAACGACATAAGTTGGTCCAAAAATTCCAAAAAAGCGACGGTTTTCCCAATATTTGATGAAATCGCTTAATCAAGGGGCATAACTCTTACCCACTAAAATTTTCAAAGTTGCAAAAATAGGGTTGTGACCCATCTAATTGCTCCTGGGACCATCACGAAGAACTTTTATCCATTTCCGAAGACCAAAAAAGTGCCGGTTTTCGCTAATTTGGGCGTAATCGCACTTATTAAAGCCCCGTAACCCTCAACGCGCAAGAAATTCCAAGTCATCTAAGTCACCAAAAGTAGGGTTGTGGCATATCAAAATGTAGCTGAGATCATTTCGAACGACATAAGTTGGTCCAAAAATTCCAAAAAAGCGACGGTTTTCCCAATATTTGATGAAATCGCTTAATCAAGGGGCATAACTCTTACCCACTAAAATTTTCAAAGTTGCAAAAATAGGGTTGTGACCCATCTAATTGCTCCTGGGACCATCACGAAGAACTTTTATCCATTTCCGAAGACCAAAAAAGTGCCGGTTTTCGCTAATTTGGGCGTAATCGCACTTATTAAAGCCCCGTAACTCTCAACGCGCAAGAATTCCAAGTCATCTAAGTCACCAAAAGTAGGGTTGTGGCATATCAAAATGTAGCTGAGATCATTTCGAACGACATAAGTTGGTCCAAAAATTCAAAAAAGCGACGGTTTTCCCAATATTTGATGAAATCGCTTAATCAAGGGGCATAACTCTTACACACTAAAATTTTCAAAGTTGCAAAAATAGGGTTGTGACCCATCTAATTGCTCCTGGGACCATCACGAAGAACTTTTATCCATTTCCGAAGACCAAAAAAGTGCCGGTTTTCGCTAATTTGGGCGTAATCGCACTTATTAAAGCCCCGTAACCCTCAACGCGCAAGAATTCCAAGTCATCTAAGTCACCAAAAGTAGGGTTGTGGCATATCAAAATGTAGCTGAGATCATTTCGAACGACATAAGTTGGTCCAAAAATTCAAAAAAGCGACGGTTTTCCCAATATTTGATGAAATCGCTTAATCAAGGGGCATAACTCTTACACACTAAAATTTTCAAAGTTGCAAAAATAGGGTTGTGACCCATCTAATTGCTCCTGGGACCATCACGAAGAACTTTTTTCCATTTCCGAAGACCAAAAAAGTGCCGGTTTTCGCTAATTTGGGCGTAATCGCACTTATTAAAGCCCCGTAACTCTCAACGCGCAAGAATTCCAAGTCATCTAAGTCACCAAAAGTAGGGTTGTGGCATATCAAAATGTAGCTGAGATCATTTCGAACGACATAAGTTGGTCCAAAAATTCCAAAAAAGCAACGGTTTTCCCAATATTTGATGAAATCGCTTAATCAAGGGGCATAACTCTTACCCACTAAAATTTTCAAAGTTGCAAAAATAGGGTTGTGACCCATCTAATTGCTCCTGGGACCATCACGAAGAACTTTTATCCATTTCCGAAGACCAAAAAAGTGCCGGTTTTTGCTAATTTGGGCGTAATCGCACTTATTAAAGCCCCGTAACCCTCAACGCGCAAGAATTCCAAGTCATCTAAGTCACCAAAAGTAGGGTTGTGGCATATCAAAATGTAGCTGAGATCATTTCGAACGACATAAGTTGGTCCAAAAATTCCAAAAAAGCGACGGTTTTCCCAATATTTGATGAAATCGCTTAATCAAGGGGCATAACTCTTACCCACTAAAATTTTCAAAGTTGCAAAAATAGGGTTGTGACCCATCTAATTGCTCCTGGGACCATCACGAAGAACTTTTATCCATTTCCGAAGACCAAAAAAGTGCTGGTTTTCGCTAATTTGGGCGTAATCGCACTTATTAAAGCCCCGTAACCCTCAACGCGCAAGAATTCCAAGTCATCTAAGTCACCAAAAGTAGGGTTGTGGCATATCAAAATGTAGCTGAGATCATTTCGAACGACATAAGTTGGTCCAAAAATTCCAAAAAAGCGACGGTTTTCCCAATATTTGATGAAATCGCTTAATCAAGGGGCATAACTCTTACCCACTAAAATTTTCAAAGTTGCAAAAATAGGGTTGTGACCCATCTAATTGCTCCTGGGACCATCACGAAGAACTTTTATCCATTTCCGAAGACCAAAAAAGTGCCGGTTTTCGCTAATTTGGGCGTAATCGCACTTATTAAAGCCCCGTAACCCTCAACGCGCAAGAATTCCAAGTCATCTAAGTCACCAAAAGTAGGGTTGTGGCATATCAAAATGTAGCTGAGATCATTTCGAACGACATAAGTTGGTCCAAAAATTCAAAAAAGCGACGGTTTTCCCAATATTTGATGAAATCGCTTAATCAAGGGGCATAACTCTTACACACTAAAATTTTCAAAGTTGCAAAAATAGGGTTGTGACCCATCTAATTGCTCCTGGGACCATCACGAAGAACTTTTATCCATTTCCGAAGACCAAAAAAGTGCCGGTTTTCGCTAATTTGGGCGTAATCGCACTTATTAAAGCCCCGTAACTCTCAACGCGCAAGAATTCCAAGTCATCTAAGTCACCAAAAGTAGGGTTGTGGCATATCAAAATGTAGCTGAGATCATTTCGAACGACATAAGTTGGTCCAAAAATTCCAAAAAAGCAACGGTTTTCCCAATATTTGATGAAATCGCTTAATCAAGGGGCATAACTCTTACCCACTAAAATTTTCAAAGTTGCAAAAATAGGGTTGTGACCCATCTAATTGCTCCTGGGACCATCACGAAGAACTTTTATCCATTTCCGAAGACCAAAAAAGTGCCGGTTTTTGCTAATTTGGGCGTAATCGCACTTATTAAAGCCCCGTAACTCTCAACGCGCAAGAATTCCAAGTCATCTAAGTCACCAAAAGTAGGGTTGTGGCATATCAAAATGTAGCTGAGATCATTTCGAACGACATAAGTTGGTCCAAAAATTCCAAAAAAGCGACGGTTTTCCCAATATTTGATGGAATCGCTTAATCAAGGGGCATAACTCTTACCCACTAAAATTTTCAAAGTTGCAAAAATAGGGTTGTGACCCATCTAATTGCTCCTGGGACCATCACGAAGAACTTTTATCCATTTCCGAAGACCAAAAAAGTGCCGGTTTTCGCTAATTTGGGCGTAATCGCACTTATTAAAGCCCCGTAACCCTCAACGCGCAAGAATTCCAAGTCATCTAAGTCACCAAAAGTAGGGTTGTGGCATATCAAAATGTAGCTGAGATCATTTCGAACGACATAAGTTGGTCCAAAAATTCCAAAAAAGCGACGGTTTTCCCAATATTTGATGAAATCGCTTAATCAAGGGGCATAACTCTTACCCACTAAAATTTTCAAAGTTGCAAAAATAGGGTTGTGACCCATCTAATTGCTCCTGGGACCATCACGAAGAACTTTTATCCATTTCCGAAGACCAAAAAAGTGCTGGTTTTCGCTAATTTGGGCGTAATCGCACTTATTAAAGCCCCGTAACCCTCAACGCGCAAGAATTCCAAGTCATCTAAGTCACCAAAAGTAGGGTTGTGGCATATCAAAATGTAGCTGAGATCATTTCGAACGACATAAGTTGGTCCAAAAATTCCAAAAAAGCGACGGTTTTCCCAATATTTGATGAAATCGCTTAATCAAGGGGCATAACTCTTACCCACTAAAATTTTCAAAGTTGCAAAAATAGGGTTGTGACCCATCTAATTGCTCCTGGGACCATCACGAAGAACTTTTATCCATTTCCGAAGACCAAAAAAGTGCCGGTTTTCGCTAATTTGGGCGTAATCGCACTTATTAAAGCCCCGTAACCCTCAACGCGCAAGAATTCCAAGTCATCTAAGTCACCAAAAGTAGGGTTGTGGCATATCAAAATGTAGCTGAGATCATTTCGAACGACATAAGTTGGTCCAAAAATTCCAAAAAAGCGACGGTTTTCCCAATATTTGATGAAATCGCTTAATCAAGGGGCATAACTCTTACCCACTAAAATTTTCAAAGTTGCAAAAATAGGGTTGTGACCCATCTAATTGCTCCTGGGACCATCACGAAGAACTTTTATCCATTTCCGAAGACCAAAAAAGTGCCGGTTTTTGCTAATTTGGGCGTAATCGCACTTATTAAAGCCCCGTAACTCTCAACGCGCAAGAATTCCAAGTCATCTAAGTCACCAAAAGTAGGGTTGTGGCATATCAAAATGTAGCTGAGATCATTTCGAACGACATAAGTTGGTCCAAAAATTCCAAAAAAGCGACGGTTTTCCCAATATTTGATGGAATCGCTTAATCAAGGGGCATAACTCTTACCCACTAAAATTTTCAAAGTTGCAAAAATAGGGTTGTGACCCATCTAATTGCTCCTGGGACCATCACAAAGAACTTTTATCCATTTCCGAAGACCAAAAAAGTGCCGGTTTTCGCTAATTTGGGCGTAATCGCACTTATTAAAGCCCCGTAACTCTCAACGCGCAAGAATTCCAAGTCATCTAAGTCACCAAAAGTAGGGTTGTGGCATATCAAAATGTAGCTGAGATCATTTCGAACGACATAAGTTGGTCCAAAAATTCCAAAAAAGCGACGGTTTTCCCAATATTTGATGAAATCGCTTAATCAAGGGGCATAACTCTTACCCACTAAAATTTTCAAAGTTGCAAAAATAGGGTTGTGACCCATCTAATTGCTCCTGGGACCATCACGAAGAACTTTTATCCATTTCCGAAGACCAAAAAAGTGCCGGTTTTCGCTAATTTGGGCGTAATCGCACTTATTAAAGCCCCGTAACCCTCAACGCGCAAGAATTCCAAGTCATCTAAGTCACCAAAAGTAGGGTTGTGGCATATCAAAATGTAGCTGAGATCATTTCGAACGACATAAGTTGGTCCAAAAATTCCAAAAAAGCGACGGTTTTCCCAATATTTGATGAAATCGCTTAATCAAGGGGCATAACTCTTACCCACTAAAATTTTCAAAGTTGCAAAAATAGGGTTGTGACCCATCTAATTGCTCCTGGGACCATCACGAAGAACTTTTATCCATTTCCGAAGACCAAAAAAGTGCCGGTTTTCGCTAATTTGGGCGTAATCGCACTTATTAAAGCCCCATAACTCTCAACGCGCAAGAATTCCAAGTCATCTAAGTCACCAAAAGTAGGGTTGTGGCATATCAAAATGTAGCTGAGATCATTTCGAACGACATAAGTTGGTCCAAAAATTCCAAAAAAGCGACGGTTTTCCCAATATTTGATGAAATCGCTTAATCAAGGGGCATAACTCTTACCCACTAAAATTTTCAAAGTTGCAAAAATAGGGTTGTGACCCATCTAATTGCTCCTGGGACCATCACGAAGAACTTTTATCCATTTCCGAAGACCAAAAAAGTGCCGGTTTTCGCTAATTTGGGCGTAATCGCACTTATTAAAGCCCCGTAACCCTCAACGCGCAAGAATTCCAAGTCATCTAAGTCACCAAAAGTAGGGTTGTGGCATATCAAAATGTAGCTGAGATCATTTCGAACGACATAAGTTGGTCCAAAAATTCAAAAAAAGCGACGGTTTTCCCAATATTTGATGAAATCGCTTAATCAAGGGGCATAACTCTTACCCACTAAAATTTTCAAAGTTGCAAAAATAGGGTTGTGACCCATCTAATTGCTCCTGGGACCATCACGAAGAACTTTTATCCATTTCCGAAGACCAAAAAAGTGCCGGTTTTCGCTAATTTGGATGTAATCGCACTTATTAAAGCCCCGTAACTCTCAACGCGCAAGAATTCCAAGTCATCTAAGTCACCAAAAGTAGGGTTGTGGCATATCAAAATGTAGCTGAGATCATTTCGAACGACATAAGTTGGTCCAAAAATTCCAAAAAAGCGACGGTTTTCCCAATATTTGATGGAATCGCTTAATCAAGGGGCATAACTCTTACCCACTAAAATTTTCAAAGTTGCAAAAATAGGGTTGTGACCCATCTAATTGCTCCTGGGACCATCACGAAGAACTTTTATCCATTTCCGAAGACCAAAAAAGTGCCGGTTTTCGCTAATTTGGGCGTAATCGCACTTATTAAAGCCCCGTAACTCTCAACGCGCAAGAATTCCAAGTCATCTAAGTCACCAAAAGTAGGGTTGTGGCATATCAAAATGTAGCTGAGATCATTTCGAACGACATAAGTTGGTCCAAAAATTCAAAAAAAGCGACGGTTTTCCCAATATTTGATGAAATCGCTTAATCAAGGGGCATAACTCTTACCCACTAAAATTTTCAAAGTTGCAAAAATAGGGTTGTGACCCATCTAATTGCTCCTGGGACCATCACGAAGAACTTTTATCCATTTCCGAAGACCAACAAAGTGCCGGTTTTCGCTAATTTGGGCGTAATCGCACTTATTAAAGCCCCGTAACCCTCAACGCGCAAGAATTCCAAGTCATCTAAGTCACCAAAAGTAGGGTTGTGGCATATCAAAATGTAGCTGAGATCATTTCGAACGACATAAGTTGGTCCAAAAATTCCAAAAAAGCGACGGTTTTCCCAATATTTGATGAAATCGCTTAATCAAGGGGCATAACTCTTACCCACTAAAATTTTCAAAGTTGCAAAAATAGGGTTGTGACCCATCTAATTGCTCCTGGGACCATCACGAAGAACTTTTATCCATTTCCGAAGACCAAAAAAGTGCCGGTTTTCGCTAATTTGGGCGTAATCGCACTTATTAAAGCCCCGTAACTCTCAACGCGCAAGAATTCCAAGTCATCTAAGTCACCAAAAGTAGGGTTGTGGCATATCAAAATGTAGCTGAGATCATTTCGAACGACATAAGTTGGTCCAAAAATTCCAAAAAAGCGACGGTTTTCCCAATATTTGATGAAATCGCTTAATCAAGGGGCATAACTCTTACCCACTAAAATTTTCAAAGTTGCAAAAATAGGGTTGTGACCCATCTAATTGCTCCTGGGACCATCACGAAGAACTTTTATCCATTTCCGAAGACCAAAAAAGTGCCGGTTTTCGCTAATTTGGGCGTAATCGCACTTATTAAAGCCTCGTAACCCTCAACGCGCAAGAATTCCAAGTCATCTAAGTCACCAAAAGTAGGGTTGTGGCATATCAAAATGTAGCTGAGATCATTTCGAACGACATAAGTTGGTCCAAAAATTCCAAAAAAGCGACGGTTTTCCCAATATTTGATGAAATCGCTTAATCAAGGGGCATAACTCTTACCCACTAAAATTTTCAAAGTTGCAAAAATAGGGTTGTGACCCATCTAATTGCTCCTGGGACCATCACGAAGAACTTTTATCTATTTCCGAAGACCAAAAAAGTGCCGGTTTTCGCTAATTTGGGCGTAATCGCACTTATTAAAGCCCCGTAACTCTCAACGCACAAGAATTCCAAGTCATCTAAGTCACCAAAAGTAGGGTTGTGGCATATCAAAATGTAGCTGAGATCATTTCGAACGACATAAGTTGGTCCAAAAATTCCAAAAAAGCGACGGTTTTCCCAATATTTGATGAAATCGCTTAATCAAGGGGCATAACTCTTACCCACTAAAATTTTCAAAGTTGCAAAAATAGGGTTGTGACCCATCTAATTGCTCCTGGGACCATCACGAAGAACTTTTATCCATTTCCGAAGACCAAAAAAGTGCCGGTTTTCGCTAATTTGGGCGTAATCGCACTTATTAAAGCCCCGTAACTCTCAACGCGCAAGAATTCCAAGTCATCTAAGTCACCAAAAGTAGGGTTGTGGCATATCAAAATGTAGCTGAGATCATTTCGAACGACATAAGTTGGTCCAAAAATTCCAAAAAAGCGACGGTTTTCCCAATATTTGATGAAATCGCTTAATCAAGGGGCATAACTCTTACCCACTAAAATTTTCAAAGTTGCAAAAATAGGGTTGTGACCCATCTAATTGCTCCTGGGACCATCACGAAGAACTTTTATCCATTTCCGAAGACCAAAAAAGTGCCGGTTTTCGCTAATTTGGGCGTAATCGCACTTATTAAAGCCCCGTAACCCTCAACGCGCAAGAATTCCAAGTCATCTAAGTCACCAAAAGTAGGGTTGTGGCATATCAAAATGTAGCTGAGATCATTTCGAACGACATAAGTTGGTCCAAAAATTCCAAAAAAGCGACGGTTTTCCCAATATTTGATGAAATCGCTTAATCAAGGGGCATAACTCTTACCCACTAAAATTTTCAAAGTTGCAAAAATAGGGTTGTGACCCATCTAATTGCTCCTGGGACCATCACGAAGAACTTTTATCCATTTCCGAAGACCAAAAAAGTGCCGGTTTTCGCTAATTTGGGCGTAATCGCACTTATTAAAGCCCCGTAACTCTCAACGCGCAAGAATTCCAAGTCATCTAAGTCACCAAAAGTAGGGTTGTGGCATATCAAAATGTAGCTGAGATCATTTCGAACGACATAAGTTGGTCCAAAAATTCCAAAAAAGCGACGGTTTTCCCAATATTTGATGAAATCGCTTAATCAAGGGGCATAACTCTTACCCACTAAAATTTTCAAAGTTGCAAAAATAGGGTTGTGACCCATCTAATTGCTCCTGGGACCATCACGAAGAACTTTTATCCATTTCCGAAGACCAAAAAAGTGCCGGTTTTCGCTAATTTGGGCGTAATCGCACTTATTAAAGCCCCGTAACTCTCAACGCGCAAGAATTCCAAGTCATCTAAGTCACCAAAAGTAGGGTTGTGGCATATCAAAATGTAGCTGAGATCATTTCGAAAGACATAAGTTGGTCCAAAAATTCCAAAAAAGCGACGGTTTTCCCAATATTTGATGAAATCGCTTAATCAAGGGGCATAACTCTTACCCACTAAAATTTTCAAAGTTGCAAAAATAGGGTTGTGACCCATCTAATTGCTCCTGGGACCATCACGAAGAACTTTTATCCATTTCCGAAGACCAAAAAAGTGCAGGTTTTCGCTAATTTGGGCGTAATCGCACTTATTAAAGCCCCGTAACCCTCAACGCGCAAGAATTCCAAGTCATCTAAGTCACCAAAAGTAGGGTTGTGGCATATCAAAATGTAGCTGAGATCATTTCGAACGACATAAGTTGGTCCAAAAATTCCAAAAAAGCGACGGTTTTCCCAATATTTGATGAAATCGCTTAATCAAGGGGCATAACTCTTACCCACTAAAATTTTCAAAGTTGCAAAAATAGGGTTGTGACCCATCTAATTGCTCCTGGGACCATCACGAAGAACTTTTATCCATTTCCGAAGACCAAAAAAGTGCCGGTTTTCGCTAATTTGGGCGTAATCGCACTTATTAAAGCCCCGTAACTCTCAACGCGCAAGAATTCCAAGTCATCTAAGTCACCAAAAGTAGGGTTGTGGCATATCAAAATGTAGCTGAGATCATTTCGAACGACATAAGTTGGTCCAAAAATTCCAAAAAAGCGACGGTTTTCCCAATATTTGATGAAATCGCTTAATCAAGGGGCATAACTCTTACCCACTAAAATTTTCAAAGTTGCAAAAATAGGGTTGTGACCCATCTAATTGCTCCTGGGACCATCACGAAGAACTTTTATCCATTTCCGAAGACCAAAAAAGTGCCGGTTTTCGCTAATTTGGGCGTAATCGCACTTATTAAAGCCCCGTAACTCTCAACGCGCAAGAATTCCAAGTCATCTAAGTCACCAAAAGTAGGGTTGTGGCATATCAAAATGTAGCTGAGATCATTTCGAACGACATAAGTTGGTCCAAAAATTCCAAAAAAGCGACGGTTTTCCCAATATTTGATGAAATTGCTTAATCAAGGGGCATAACTCTTACCCACTAAAATTTTCAAAGTTGCAAAAATAGGGTTGTGACCCATCTAATTGCTCCTGGGACCATCACGAAGAACTTTTATCCATTTCCGAAGACCAAAAAAGTGCCGGTTTTCGCTAATTTGGGCGTAATCGCACTTATTAAAGCCCCGTAACCCTCAACGCGCAAGAATTCCAAGTCATCTAAGTCACCAAAAGTAGGGTTGTGGCATATCAAAATGTAGCTGAGATCATTTCGAACGACATAAGTTGGTCCAAAAATTCCAAAAAAGCGACGGTTTTCCCAATATTTGATGAAATCGCTTAATCAAGGGGCATAACTCTTACCCACTAAAATTTTCAAAGTTGCAAAAATAGGGTTGTGACCCATCTAATTGCTCCTGGGACCATCACGAAGAACTTTTATCCATTTCCGAAGACCAAAAAAGTGCCGGTTTTCGCTAATTTGGGCGTAATCGCACTTATTAAAGCCCCGTAACTCTCAACGCGCAAGAATTCCAAGTCATCTAAGTCACCAAAAGTAGGGTTGTGGCATATCAAAATGTAGCTGAGATCATTTCGAACGACATAAGTTGGTCCAAAAATTCCAAAAAAGCGACGGTTTTCCCAATATTTGATGAAATCGCTTAATCAAGGGGCATAACTCTTACCCACTAAAATTTTCAAAGTTGCAAAAATAGGGTTGTGACCCATCTAATTGCTCCTGGGACCATCACGAAGAACTTTTATCCATTTCCGAAGACCAAAAAAGTGCCGGTTTTCGCTAATTTGGGCGTAATCGCACTTATTAAAGCCCCGTAACCCTCAACGCGCAAGAATTCCAAGTCATCTAAGTCACCAAAAGTAGGGTTGTGGCATATCAAAATGTAGCTGAGATCATTTCGAACGACATAAGTTGGTCCAAAAATTCCAAAAAAGCGACGGTTTTCCCAATATTTGATGAAATCGCTTAATCAAGGGGCATAACTCTTACCCACTAAAATTTTCAAAGTTGCAAAAATAGGGTTGTGACCCATCTAATTGCTCCTGGGACCATCACGAAGAACTTTTATCCATTTCCGAAGACCAAAAAAGTGCCGGTTTTCGCTAATTTGGGCGTAATCGCACTTATTAAAGCCCCGTAACCCTCAACGCGCAAGAATTCCAAGTCATCTAAGTCACCAAAAGTAGGGTTGTGGCATATCAAAATGTAGCTGAGATCATTTCGAACGACATAAGTTGGTCCAAAAATTCCAAAAAAGCGACGGTTTTCCCAATATTTGATGAAATCGCTTAATCAAGGGGCATAACTCTTACCCACTAAAATTTTCAAAGTTGCAAAAATAGGGTTGTGACCCATCTAATTGCTCCTGGGACCATCACGAAGAACTTTTATCCATTTCCGAAGACCAAAAAAGTGCCGGTTTTCGCTAATTTGGGCGTAATCGCACTTATTAAAGCCCCGTAACTCTCAACGCGCAAGAATTCCAAGTCATCTAAGTCACCAAAAGTAGGGTTGTGGCATATCAAAATGTAGCTGAGATCATTTCGAACGACATAAGTTGGTCCAAAAATTCCAAAAAAGCGACGGTTTTCCCAATATTTGATGAAATTGCTTAATCAAGGGGCATAACTCTTACCCACTAAAATTTTCAAAGTTGCAAAAATAGGGTTGTGACCCATCTAATTGCTCCTGGGACCATCACGAAGAACTTTTATCCATTTCCGAAGACCAAAAAAGTGCCGGTTTTCGCTAATTTGGGCGTAATCGCACTTATTAAAGCCCCGTAACTCTCAACGCGCAAGAATTCCAAGTCATCTAAGTCACCAAAAGTAGGGTTGTGGCATATCAAAATGTAGCTTTGATCATTTCGAACGACATAAGTTGGTCCAAAAATTCCAAAAAAGCGACGGTTTTCCCAATATTTGATGAAATCGCTTAATCAAGGGGCATAACTCTTACCCACTAAAATTTTCAAAGTTGCAAAAATAGGGTTGTGACCCATCTAATTGCTCCTGGGACCATCACGAAGAACTTTTATCCATTTCCGAAGACCAAAAAAGTGCCGGTTTTCGCTAATTTGGGCGTAATCGCACTTATTAAAGCCCCGTAACCCTCAACGCGCAAGAATTCCAAGTCATCTAAGTCACCAAAAGTAGGGTTGTGGCATATCAAAATGTAGCTGAGATCATTTTGAACGACATAAGTTGGTCCAAAAATTCCAAAAAAGCGACGGTTTTCCCAATATTTGATGAAATCGCTTAATCAAGGGGCATAACTCTTACCCACTAAAATTTTCAAAGTTGCAAAAATAGGGTTGTGACCCATCTAATTGCTCCTGGGACCATCACTAAGAACTTTTATCCATTTCCGAAGACCAAAAAAGTGCCGGTTTTCGCTAATTTGGGCGTAATCGCACTTATTAAAGCCCCGTAACTCTCATCGCGCAATAATTCCAAGTCATCTAAGTCACCAAAAGTAGGGTTGTGGCATATCAAAATGTAGCTGAGATCATTTCGAACGACATAAGTTGGTCCAAAAATTCCAAAAAAGCGACGGTTTTCCCAATATTTGATGAAATCGCTTAATCAAGGGGCATAACTCTTACCCACTAAAATTTTCAAAGTTGCAAAAATAGGGTTGTGACCCATCTAATTGCTCCTGGGACCATCACGAAGAACTTTTATCCATTTCCGAAGACCAAAAAAGTGCCGGTTTTCGCTAATTTGGGCGTAATCGCACTTATTAAAGCCCCGTAACCCTCAACGCGCAAGAATTCCAAGTCATCTAAGTCACCAAAAGTAGGGTTGTGGAATATCAAAATGTAGCTGAGATCATTTCGAACGACATAAGTTGGTCCAAAAATTCCAAAAAAGCTACGGTTTTCCCAATATTTGATGAAATCGCTTAATCAAGGGGCATAACTCTTACCCACTAAAATTTTCAAAGTTGCAAAAATAGGGTTGTGACCCATCTAATTGCTCCTGGGACCATCACGAAGAACTTTTATCCATTTCCGAAGACCAAAAAAGTGCCGGTTTTCGCTAATTTGGGCGTAATCGCACTTATTAAAGCCCCGTAACCCTCAACGCGCAAGAATTCCAAGTCATCTAAGTCACCAAAAGTAGGGTTGTGGCATATCAAAATGTAGCTGAGATCATTTCGAACGACATAAGTTGGTCCAAAAATTCCAAAAAAGCGACGGTTTTCCCAATATTTGATGAAATCGCTTAATCAAGGGGCATAACTCTTACCCACTAAAATTTTCAAAGTTGCAAAAATAGGGTTGTGACCCATCTAATTGCTCCTGGGACCATCACGAAGAACTTTTATCCATTTCCGAAGACCAAAAAAGTGCCGGTTTTCGCTAATTTGGGCGTAATCCCACTTATTAAAGCCCCGTAACTCTCAACGCGCAAGAATTCCAAGTCATCTAAGTCACCAAAAGTAGGGTTGTGGCATATCAAAATGTAGCTGAGATCATTTCGAACGACATAAGTTGGTCCAAAAATTCCAAAAAAGCGACGGTTTTCCCAATATTTGATGAAATCGCTTAATCAAGGGGCATAACTCTTACCCACTAAAATTTTCAAAGTTGCAAAAATAGGGTTGTGACCCATCTAATTGCTCCTGGGACCATCACGAAGAACTTTTATCCATTTCCGAAGACCAAAAAAGTGCCGGTTTTCGCTAATTTGGGCGTAATCGCACTTATTAAAGCCCCGTAACCCTCAACGCGCAAGAATTCCAAGTCATCTAAGTCACCAAAAGTAGGGTTGTGGCATATCAAAATGTAGCTGAGATCATTTCGAACGACATAAGTTGGTCCAAAAATTCCAAAAAAGCGACGGTTTTCCCAATATTTGATGAAATCGCTTAATCAAGGGGCATAACTCTTACCCACTAAAATTTTCAAAGTTGCAAAAATAGGGTTGTGACCCATCTAATTGCTCCTGGGACCATCACGAAGAACTTTTATCCATTTCCGAAGACCAAAAAAGTGCCGGTTTTCGCTAATTTGGGCGTAATCGCACTTATTAAAGCCCCGTAACTCTCAACGCGCAAGAATTCCAAGTCATCTAAGTCACCAAAAGTAGGGTTGTGGCATATCAAAATGTAGCTGAGATCATTTCGAACGACATAAGTTGGTCCAAAAATTCCAAAAAAGCGACGGTTTTCCCAATATTTGATGAAATTGCTTAATCAAGGGGCATAACTCTTACCCACTAAAATTTTCAAAGTTGCAAAAATAGGGTTGTGACCCATCTAATTGCTCCTGGGACCATCACGAAGAACTTTTATCCATTTCCGAAGACCAAAAAAGTGCCGGTTTTCGCTAATTTGGGCGTAATCGCACTTATTAAAGCCCCGTAACTCTCAACGCGCAAGAATTCCAAGTCATCTAAGTCACCAAAAGTAGGGTTGTGGCATATCAAAATGTAGCTGAGATCATTTCGAACGACATAAGTTGGTCCAAAAATTCCAAAAAAGCGACGGTTTTCCCAATATTTGATGAAATCGCTTAATCAAGGGGCATAACTCTTACCCACTAAAATTTTCAAAGTTGCAAAAATAGGGTTGTGACCCATCTAATTGCTCCTGGGACCATCACGAAGAACTTTTATCCATTTCCGAAGACCAAAAAAGTGCCGGTTTTCGCTAATTTGGGCGTAATCGCACTTATTAAAGCCCCGTAACCCTCAACGCGCAAGAATTCCAAGTCATCTAAGTCACCAAAAGTAGGGTTGTGGCATATCAAAATGTAGCTGAGATCATTTCGAACGACATAAGTTGGTCCAAAAATTCCAAAAAAGCGACGGTTTTCCCAATATTTGATGAAATCGCTTAATCAAGGGGCATAACTCTTACCCACTAAAATTTTCAAAGTTGCAAAAATAGGGTTGTGACCCATCTAATTGCTCCTGGGACCATCACGAAGAACTTTTATCCATTTCCGAAGACCAAAAAAGTGCCGGTTTTCGCTAATTTGGGCGTAATCGCACTTATTAAAGCCCCGTAACTCTCAACGCGCAAGAATTCCAAGTCATCTAAGTCACCAAAAGTAGGGTTGTGGCATATCAAAATGTAGCTGAGATCATTTCGAACGACATAAGTTGGTCCAAAAATTCCAAAAAAGCGACGGTTTTCCCAATATTTGATGAAATCGCTTAATCAAGGGGCATAACTCTTACCCACTAAAATTTTCAAAGTTGCAAAAATAGGGTTGTGACCCATCTAATTGCTCCTGGGACCATCACGAAGAACTTTTATCCATTTCCGAAGACCAAAAAAGTGCCGGTTTTCGCTAATTTGGGCGTAATCGCACTTATTAAAGCCCCGTAACCCTCAACGCGCAAGAATTCCAAGTCATCTAAGTCACCAAAAGTAGGGTTGTGGCATATCAAAATGTAGCTGAGATCATTTCGAACGACATAAGTTGGTCCAAAAATTCCAAAAAAGCGACGGTTTTCCCAATATTTGATGAAATCGCTTAATCAAGGGGCATAACTCTTACCCACTAAAATTTTCAAAGTTGCAAAAATAGGGTTGTGACCCATCTAATTGCTCCTGGGACCATCACGAAGAACTTTTATCCATTTCCGAAGACCAAAAAAGTGCCGGTTTTCGCTAATTTGGGCGTAATCGCACTTATTAAAGCCCCGTAACCCTCAACGCGCAAGAATTCCAAGTCATCTAAGTCACCAAAAGTAGGGTTGTGGCATATCAAAATGTAGCTGAGATCATTTCGAACGACATAAGTTGGTCCAAAAATTCCAAAAAAGCGACGGTTTTCCCAATATTTGATGAAATCGCTTAATCAAGGGGCATAACTCTTACCCACTAAAATTTTCAAAGTTGCAAAAATAGGGTTGTGACCCATCTAATTGCTCCTGGGACCATCACGAAGAACTTTTATCCATTTCCGAAGACCAAAAAAGTGCCGGTTTTCGCTAATTTGGGCGTAATCGCACTTATTAAAGCCCCGTAACTCTCAACGCGCAAGAATTCCAAGTCATCTAAGTCACCAAAAGTAGGGTTGTGGCATATCAAAATGTAGCTGAGATCATTTCGAACGACATAAGTTGGTCCAAAAATTCCAAAAAAGCGACGGTTTTCCCAATATTTGATGAAATTGCTTAATCAAGGGGCATAACTCTTACCCACTAAAATTTTCAAAGTTGCAAAAATAGGGTTGTGACCCATCTAATTGCTCCTGGGACCATCACGAAGAACTTTTATCCATTTCCGAAGACCAAAAAAGTGCCGGTTTTCGCTAATTTGGGCGTAATCGCACTTATTAAAGCCCTTAACTCTCAACGCGCAAGAATTCCAAGTCATCTAAGTCACCAAAAGTAGGGTTGTGGCATATCAAAATGTAGCTGAGATCATTTCGAACGACATAAGTTGGTCCAAAAATTCCAGAAAAAGCGACGGTTTTCCCAATATTTGATGAAATCGCTTAATCAAGGGGCATAACTCTTACCCACTAAAATTTTCAAAGTTGCAAAAATAGGGTTGTGACCCATCTAATTGCTCCTGGGACCATCACGAAGAACTTTTATCCATTTCCGAAGACCAAAAAAGTGCCGGTTTTCGCTAATTTGGGCGTAATCGCACTTATTAAAGCCCCGTAACCCTCAACGCGCAAGAATTCCAAGTCATCTAAGTCACCAAAAGTAGGGTTGTGGCATATCAAAATGTAGCTGAGATCATTTCGAACGACATAAGTTGGTCCAAAAATTCCAAAAAAGCGACGGTTTTCCCAATATTTGATGAAATCGCTTAATCAAGGGGCATAACTCTTACCCACTAAAATTTTCAAAGTTGCAAAAATAGGGTTGTGACCCATCTAATTGCTCCTGGGACCATCACTAAGAACTTTTATCCATTTCCGAAGACCAAAAAAGTGCCGGTTTTCGCTAATTTGGGCGTAATCGCACTTATTAAAGCCCCGTAACTCTCAACGCGCAAGAATTCCAAGTCATCTAAGTCACCAAAAGTAGGGTTGTGGCATATCAAAATGTAGCTGAGATCATTTCGAACGACATAAGTTGGTCCAAAAATTCCAAAAAAGCGACGGTTTTCCCAATATTTGATGAAATCGCTTAATCAAGGGGCATAACTCTTACCCACTAAAATTTTCAAAGTTGCAAAAATAGGGTTGTGACCCATCTAATTGCTCCTGGGACCATCACGAAGAACTTTTATCCATTTCCGAAGACCAAAAAAGTGCCGGTTTTCGCTAATTTGGGCGTAATCGCACTTATTAAAGCCCCGTAACCCTCAACGCGCAAGAATTCCAAGTCATCTAAGTCACCAAAAGTAGGGTTGTGGAATATCAAAATGTAGCTGAGATCATTTCGAACGACATAAGTTGGTCCAAAAATTCCAAAAAAAGCGACGGTTTTCCCAATATTTGATGAAATCGCTTAATCAAGGGGCATAACTCTTACCCACTAAAATTTTCAAAGTTGCAAAAATAGGGTTGTGACCCATCTAATTGCTCCTGGGACCATCACGAAGAACTTTTATCCATTTCCGAAGACCAAAAAAGTGCCGGTTTTCGCTAATTTGGGCGTAATCGCACTTATTAAAGCCCCGTAACCCTCAACGCGCAAGAATTCCAAGTCATCTAAGTCACCAAAAGTAGGGTTGTGGCATATCAAAATGTAGCTGAGATCATTTCGAACGACATAAGTTGGTCCAAAAATTCCAAAAAAGCGACGGTTTTCCCAATATTTGATGAAATCGCTTAATCAAGGGGCATAACTCTTACCCACTAAAATTTTCAAAGTTGCAAAAATAGGGTTGTGACCCATCTAATTGCTCCTGGGACCATCACGAAGAACTTTTATCCATTTCCGAAGACCAAAAAAGTGCCGGTTTTCGCTAATTTGGGCGTAATCCCACTTATTAAAGAGGGACTGAAATGCTATATGGCAACTTTCGGGATTCATGAAATAGTGATAACAATTTCACATGGACTCAACTTTAAATTTCTGAAATCGACCTAGAAACGGCTTAATTACGACTGTATAAAGAACACCGCCTAATTAGGCCGGCGAACAGAATAAAACGCACTGAAGCGTGACTGCCTCGTGACGTGTTAGTAGGCGATGTGATACCCCCTTGTGTGCCCTCGTTATGTAAAACAACACAAGCTAACAGTACAGCTCGATGTTTAACCGTCGATTAAACACCCTAAACAACATCCACACATCTCAAACCTTCAATAAATCGGTAGTTTATTTATTCAACTGGCAATTTGTATTGATGAAAACGTAAGACCCTGATTAAAAACGAAGTTGTGCGCATAATGCTACAGCATGTAGGCCTAGATGGTCTCGCTTTGCGCAATGTTGTCATAAGACTGCACGTGAGAACCCGGATGTTTATGTAAAGAAATGCTCCCGTGTGAACTGTTTTATCTTCGTGCACAGTTGTTGGTTGTTATTGAATATTACTTTAGTAGCACAGCAGAAAGGATGTTATTATACAATACTATTTTATTTTTACATTTAAACCATTTTTTAAGAATTGCCTTTGACTTCATTTTGTAACAGGATAAAAAATATATACGTTTTTCTTAGTTATTTCATTTAGTGATGGACAATTTACAATGCTCAATGAAAGACATGTATTGGATGATCACTGATGTCTTGTTTAAAACATTATTTTAATAGGGCATTTCACTGAAAATCTTAATGTTTTCACTCTTGTACATAGAGGAGATATTTTCCACAACAATACCCGATACATGGCCAAACAGAATGAAGATTTATTAAATGAACCTTATCCAAAATAATTATCAGATAGAGCAAAAACGGTATTCCTAATTTCAGGTTAATAGGTTATGATTTACCAATCGGAGAAAAAAGGGATGTTCAGGAATACAATTGCTATTTGATGTTACCTAATTAGCTGATGTCATAAAATAGCCAGGTGTTGATGATTGTGCATTATATAACCTACCTGCTATAGTCATCATTTGATATCATCTAATTAGGAAACAGACAGGAAATACGATAGACAGTAAAGTAATTGTGTAATAAGTGAGTATCTGATCTAAAGAAAGTAAGTAACACCTGCAGACCAATGTCATTGTTTATTCAACCTTTTAACACAACGTTCAAATCTAAATGTGAGCATTGTATATTCGGATTATTACCATAAATCAGCCCAAAACTTTGTGCTATGTTTTATATTTTACTAATCTCCCTTTTCTCTGCATGCCAAACTGTTCATTCAGTGAAAATGCGAGCTCGAAGCAGAAAATCGGTGTAGTGATCGGAACACGTGAGTTCGATGTAGATTGTCACATTGCTCTGTTTGACCTAACACAGCGGGTCAATTTGGCGTGAAACCATCAATATGATGGGAATTTGTCTACGGAGACTTCATCAGGAGATATTCTAGGACAGTTGACAGCAACACAATGATATAAGATACTGTTAATCGCTTTGAAAAGGCAGAACTGCGGATTTCGCCTATCATTTTCCATATAAGCAGACGAACGCTTCGCCTACTGCCACGTCACTTCCGGTATCCCCTGCCCGTGGCCTCTCAGCCTTGTTTTGGTTTGTCGCTGGACGGCGACAAGCAGACGCCTTGTTACGCAATGTTTACTTAGCTGTAGCTTCATTGAGAAACTGTGTATCGTTGCTGTTTTGGCCTAATATTTATGTTATATAGTTATTTGACCAATATCTTTTGAAAAATATATTTAAAAAAGGTTATGCAGCCCTTCTTTAAAGCCCCGTAACTCTCAACGCGCAAGAATTCCAAGTCATCTTAGTCACCAAAAGTAGGGTTGTGGCATATCAAAATGTAGCTGAGATCATTTCGAACGACATAAGTTGGTCCAAAAATTCCAAAAAAAGCGACGGTTTTCCCAATATTTGATGAAATCGCTTAATCAAGGGGCATAACTCTTACCCACCTAAAATTTTCAAAGTTGCAAAAATAGGGTTGTGACCCATCTAATTGCTCCTGGGACCATCACGAAGAACTTTTATCCATTTCCGAAGACCAAAAAAGTGCCGGGTTTTCGCTAATTTGGGCGTAATCGCACTTATTAAAGCCCCGTAACTCTCAACGCGCAAGAATTCCAAGTCATCTAAGTCACCAAAAGTAGGGTTGTGGCATATCAAAATGTAGCTGAGATCATTTCGAACGACATAAGTTGGTCCAAAAATTCCAAAAAAGCGACGGTTTTCCCAATATTTGATGAAATCGCTTAATCAAGGGGCATAACTCTTACCCACTAAAATTTTCAAAGTTGCAAAAATAGGGTTGTGACCCATCTAATTGCTCCTGGGACCATCACGAAGAACTTTTATCCATTTCCGAAGACCAAAAAAAGTGCCGGTTTTCGCTAATTTGGGCGTAATCGCACTTATTAAAGCCCCGTAACCCCTCAACGCGCAAGAATTCCAAGTCATCTAAGTCACCAAAAGTAGGGTTGTGGCATATCAAAATGTAGCTGAGATCATTTCGAACGACATAAGTTGGTCCAAAAATTCCAAAAAAGCGACGGTTTTCCCAATATTTGATGAAATCGCTTAATCAAGGGGCATAACTCTTACCCACTAAAATTTTCAAAGTTGCAAAAATAGGGTTGTGACCCATCTAATTGCTCCTGGGACCATCACGAAGAACTTTTATCCATTTCCGAAGACCAAAAAAGTGCCGGTTTTTCGCTAATTTGGGCGTAATCGCACTTATTAAAGCCCCGTAACTCTCAACGCGCAAGAATTCCAAGTCATCTAAGTCACCAAAAGTAGGGTTGTGGCATATCAAAATGTAGCTGAGATCATTTCGAACGACATAAGTTGGTCCAAAAATTCCAAAAAAGCGACGGTTTTCCCAATATTTGATGAAATCGCTTAATCAAGGGGCATAACTCTTACCCACTAAAATTTTCAAAGTTGCAAAAATAGGGTGGTGTGACCCATCTAATTGCTCCTGGGACCATCACGAAGAACTTTTATCCATTTCCGAAGACCAAAAAAGTGCCGGTTTTCGCTAATTTGGGCGTAATCGCACTTATTAAAGCCCCGTAACTCTCAACGCGCAAGAATTCCAAGTCATCTAAGTCACCAAAAGTAGGGTTGTGGCATATCAAAATGTAGCTGAGATCATTTTCGAACGACAGAAGTTGGTCCAAAAATTCCAAAAAAGCGACGGTTTTCCCAATATTTGATGAAATCGCTTAATCAAGGGGCATAACTCTTACCCACTAAAATTTTCAAAGTTGCAAAAATAGGGTTGTGACCCATCTAATTGCTCCTGGGACCATCAACAAAAGCAACTTTTATCCATTTCCGAAGACCAAAAAAGTGCCGGTTTTCGCTAATTTGGGCGTAATCGCACTTATTAAAGCCCCGTAACCCTCAACGCGCAAGAATTCCAAGTCATCTAAGTCACCAAAAGTAGGGTTGTGGCATATCAAAATGTAGCTGAGATCATTTCGAACGACATAAGTTGGTCCAAAAATTCCAAAAAAGCGACGGTTTTCCCAATATTTGATGAAATCGCTTAATCAAGGGGCATAACTCTTACCCACTAAAATTTTCAAAGTTGCAAAAATAGGGTTTGTGACCCATCTAATTGCTCCTGGGACCATCACGAAGAACTTTTATCCATTTCCGAAGACCAAAAAAGTGCCGGTTTTCGCTAATTTGGGCGTAATCGCACTTATTAAAGCCCCGTAACTCTCAACGCGCAAGAATTCCAAGTCATCTAAGTCACCAAAAGTAGGGTTGTGTGGCATATCAAAATGTAGCTAAGATCATTTCGAACGACATAAGTTGGTCCAAAAATTCCAAAAAAGCGACGGTTTTCCAATATTTGATGAAATCGCTTAATCAAGGGGCATAACTCTTACCCACTAAAATTTTCAAAGTTGCAAAAATAGGGTTGTGACCCATCTAATTGCTCCTGGGACCATCACGAAGAACTTTTATCCATTTCCGAAGACCAAAAAAGTGCCGGTTTTTCGCTTATTTGGGCGTAATCGCACTTATTAAAGCCCCGTAACCCTCAACGCGCAAGAATTCCAAGTCATCTAAGTCACCAAAAGTAGGGTTGTGGCATATCAAAATGTAGCTGAGATCATTTTGAACGACATAAGTTGGTCCAAAAATTCCAAAAAAGCGACGGTTTTCCCAATATTTGATGAAATCGCTTAATCAAGGGGCATAACTCTTACCCACTAAAATTTTCAAAGTTGCAAAAATAGGGTTGTGACCCATCTAATTGCTCCTGGGACCATCACGAAGAACTTTTATCCATTTCCGAAGACCAAAAAAGTGCCGGTTTTCGCTAATTTGGGCGTAATCGCACTTATTAAAGCCCCGTAACTCTCAACGCGCAAGAATTCCAAGTCATCTAAGTCACCAAAAGTAGGGTTGTGGCATATCAAAATGTAGCTGAGATCATTTTGAACGACATAAGTTGGTCCAAAAATTCCAAAAAAAGCGACGGTTTTCCCAATATTTGATGAAATCGCTTAATCAAGGGCATAACTCTTACCCACTAAAATTTTCAAAGTTGCAAAAAATAGGGTTGTGACCCATCTAATTGCTCCTGGGACCATCACGAAGAACTTTTATCCATTTCCGAAGACCAAAAAAGTGCCGGTTTTCGCTAATTTGGGCGTAATCGCACTTATTAAAGCCCCGTAACCCTCAACGCGCAAGAATTCCAAGTCATCTAAGTCACCAAAAGTAGGGTTGTGGCATATCAAAATGTAGCTGAGATCATTTCGAACGACATAAGTTGGTCCAAAAATTCCAAAAAAGCGACGGTTTTCCCAATATTTGATGAAATCGCTTAATCAAGGGGCATAACTCTTACCCACTAAAATTTTCAAAGTTGCAAAAATAGGGTTTGTGACCCATCTAATTGCTCCTGGGACCATCACAAAGAACTTTTATCCATTTCCGAAGACCAAAAAAAGTGCCGGTTTTCGCTAATTTGGGCGTAATCGCACTTATTAAAGCCCCGTAACTCTCAACGCGCAAGAATTCCAAGTCATCTAAGTCACCAAAAGTAGGGTTGTGGCATATCAAAATGTAGCTGAG